>JANJXV010000399.1:332132-372132 GCA_024803745.1 Megascapheus bottae | reverse complement strand
GGGTTAGGGTAAGGGTAAGGGTTAGGGTTAGGGTTAGGGTTAGGGTTAGGGTAAGGGTTAGGGTAAGGGTAAGGATTAGAATTAGGGTTAGGGTTAGGGTTAGGGTTACCATTAAGGTTAGGGTTAGGGTTAGGGTTAGGGAAAGGGTAAGGGTTAGGGTTATTGTTAGGGTTAGGGTTAGGGTAAGGATAAGGGTTAGGTTTAGGGTTAGGGTAAGGTTTAGGGCTAGCGTTAGGTTTAGGGTTAGCATTAAGTTTAGGGTTAGGGTTAGGGTATGGGTAAGGATTAGGATAAGGGTAAGGTATAGGGTTAGGGTTAGAGTTAGGGTAAGGATTAGTCTTAGGGTTTGGATTAGGGTTAAGTTTAGGGTTAGGGTAAGGGTAAGGGTTAGGGTTAGGGTTAGGGTTAGGGTTAGTGTAAGGATAAGGGTTAGGTTTAGGCTTAGGTTAAGTGTTGTGGTTAGCGTTAGGTTTAGGGTCAGCATTAAGGTTAGGGTTAGGGTTAGGGTAAGGGTAAGGGTTAGGGTTAGGGTTAGGGTTAGGGTAAGGTTAAGTGTTAGGGTTACGGTCAGGGTTAGCGTTAGGGTTAGGGCAAGGGTTAGGGTTAGGGTTAGGGTTAGGTTTATGGTTAGCTTCAGGGGTAGGCCAAGTGTTAGTGTTAGGGTTAGGGTTAGGTATAGAGTAAGGGTAAGGGTTAGGGTTAGGGGTTAGGGTTAGTGATAGGTTTAGTGTTAGGGTTAGAGTAAGGGTACGGTGAGGTTTACGGTTAGGATTAGGGTTAGGATTAGGTTTAGTGTTAAGGTTAGGTTTAGGGTTAGTGTTAGTTTTAGGGTTAGGGTTAAGTTTAGGGTTAGGGTTAGGGTAAGGGTAAGGTTTAGGGTTAGGGTTAGGTTTAGGTGTTAGGGTTAGGGTTAGGGTAAGAGTTAGGGTTAGGGTAAGGGTAAGGTTTAGGGTTAGGGTTAGGTTTAGGTGTTAGGGTTAGGGTTAGGGGAAGGGTTAGAGTAAGGGTACGGTGAGGTTTAGGGTTAGGATTAGGATTAGGATTTGGTTTAGTGTTAAGGTTAGGGTGAGGGTTAGTGTTAGGTTTAGGGTTAGGGTTAAGTTTAGGGTTAGGGTTAGGATAAGGGTAAGGTTTAGGGTTAGGGTTAGGGTTAGGTGTTAGGGTTAGGGTTAGGGTAAGGGTTAGGGTTGGGGTTAGTTTAAGGGTGAGGGTTAGGGTTAGGGTAAGGGTTAGGTTTAGGGTTAGGCTTAGGGTTAGGTTTGGGGTTAGGGTTAGGGTAAGGGTTAGGGTTAGGGTTAAGGTTAGTGTTAGGTTTATGGTTAGGTTTAGGGTTAGTGTTAAGGTTAGTGTTAGGTTTAGGGTTAGGGTACGGTAAGGGTAAGGGTGAGGGATAGGGTTAGGGTTAGTGTAAGGGTAAGGGTTAGTATTAATGTTAGGTTTAGGGTTAGGGTTAGGATTAGGATAAGGTAAGGGTTAGGGTTAGGGTTAGGGTAAGGGTAAGGATTAGTGTTAGGGTTAAGGTTAGGGTTAGGGTTAGGTTTAGGGTTAGGCTAAGGGTTAGGGTTAGGGTTAGTGTTATTGTAAGGGTTAGGGTTTGGGTTAGGGTTGGGGTTGGCATTAAGGTTAGGGTTAGGCTTAGGGTAAGGGTAAGGGTTAGGGTTAGGGTTAGGGGTTAGGGTTAGGGTTAGGGTTAGGATTAGGGGGTAGGAATCGGGTTAGGTTTAGGGTTAGGGTTAGCATGAAGTTTGGGGTTAGGTTTAGGGTAAGGGTAAGGTTAGGTTTAGGGTTGGGGTTAGGATAAGGGTAAGTATTAGGGTTAGGTTTAGGGTTAGGGTTAGGGTTAGGTTTAGTGTTAGGATTAGGGTAAGGGTAAGGGTTAGGGTTAGGGTTAGGGTTAGGTTGAGGGTAAGGGTTAGGGTGAGGGTTATGGTAAGGGTAAGGGTTAGGTTTAGGGTTTGGGTTTGGGTTAGGGTAAGGGTAAGTGTTAGGTTTAACGTTAGGGTTAGGGTTAGGGTTAGGGTTAGGGTAAGGGTAAGGGTTAGGGTTAGGGTTAGGTTTAGGGTTAGGGTTAGGGTTAGGGTAAGGGTAAGGGTAAGGGTTAGGGTTAAGGTTAGGGTAAAGTTAAGGTGAGGGAATGGGTTAGGGTTAGGGTTAGGGTTAGAGTTAGGGTTAGGGGTTAGGGTGAGGGTTAGGTTTAATGTTAAGTTTAGGGTGAGGGTAAGGGTTAGGTTTAGGGTTAGTGTTATGGTTAGGTTTAGGGTTAGGGTTAGGGTAAGGGTAAGTGTTAGGGTTAGGGTTAGGGTTAAGGTTAAGGTTAGGGTTAGGGTTAAGGTTAGGGTTAAGGTAAGGGTAAGGGTTAATGTTAGGTTTAGGGTTAGGGTTAAGTTTAGGGTTAGGGTTAGGGTTAGGCTAAGGGTTAGGGTTAGGGTTAGGGTAAGGGTTAGGGTTAGGTGTAGGGTCAGGTTTAGGGTTAAAGTTAGGGTTAGTTTAAGGGTAGGGTTAGTGTTAGGTTTAGGGTTATGGTTAGGTTTAGGGTTAGGGTTAGGGTAAGGGTAAGGGTTAGGGTTAGGGTTAAGGTTAGGGTTAGGGTTAGGGTTAGGGTTAGGGTAAGGGTAAGGGTTAGGGTTAGGGTTAGGGTTAGGTTTATGGTTTTGGTTAGGGTAAGGGTAAGTGTTAGGGTTAGGGTTAATGTGAGGGTAAGGGTAAGGGTTAGGGTTTATGTTAGGGTTTGGTTTAGGGTTAGGGTTAGGGTTAGGGTAAGGGTAAGGCTTAGGGTTAGGGTTAGGGTTAGGTTTAGAGTTAGGGTTAGGGTTAGGGTTAGGGTTAGTGTTAGGTTTAGGGTAAGGTTAAGGGATACGGTTAGGGTTAGGGTTAGGTTTGGATTAGGGTTAGGGTAAGGGTTAGGTTTAGGATTAGCTTTAGGGTTAATGTTAGGGTTAGGGTTAGGGTAGGGTAAGGGTTGGGTTTAGGTTTAGTGTTTTCGGTAGGGAAAGGTAATGGTTAGTGTTAGGGTTAGGGTTAGGGTAAGGATTAGGGTTAGGGTTAATGTTATTGTAAGGGTTAGGGTTTGGGTTAGGGTTGGGCTTGGCATTAAGGTTAGGGTTAGGGTTAGGATAAGGGTAAGGGTTAGGTTTAGGGTTAGGGGTTAGGGTTATGGTTAGGGTTAGGATTAGGGGTTAGGAATCGGGTTAGTTTTAGGGTTAGGGTTAGCATGAAGTTTAGGGTTAGGTTTAGGGTAAGGGCAAGGTTAGGTTTAGGGTTGGGGTTAGGATGAGGGTAAGGATTAGGGTTAGGTTTAGGGTTAGGGTTAGGGTTAGGTTTAGTGTTAGGGTTAGGGTGAGGGTAAGGGTTAGGGTTAGGGTTAGGGTTAAGTTTAGGTTTAGGGTTAGGGTTAGGGTGAGGGTAAAGGTTAGGGTTAGGTTTATGGTAAGGGTAAGGGTTAGGGTTAGGGTTTGAGTTTGGGTTAGGGTAAGGGTAAGTGTTAGGTTTAATGTTAGGGTTAGGGTTAGGGTTAGGGTTAGGGTAAGGGTAAGGGTTAGGTTTAGGGTTAGGTTTAGGGTTAGGGTTAGGGTTAGGGTAAGGGTAAGGGTTAGGGTTAAGGTTTGGGTTAGGGTTAGGTTTAGGGTTAGGGTTAGGGTAAGGGTTAGGGTTAGGGATAGTTTAGGGTTAAGGTTAGGGTTAGGCTAAGGTTAGGTTTAGGTTTAGGGATATGTTCAAGGTTATGGTAAGGGTTAAGGATTAGGGTTAAGGTTAGGGATAGGGTTATGGGTAGGGATAGGTTTAGGTTAAGGGTTAGGGTTAGGGTAAGGGTTAAGGTTAGGGTTATGGTTGGCTTTAGGGTTAGGGTTAGTGTAAGGGTAAGGGTTATGGTTAGGTTTAGGTTTGGGGTTAAGGTTAGTGTTAGGGTGAGAGTAAGGGTAAGAGCTGCGTTTAGTGTTAGGGGTTAGGGTTATGGTTAGGTGAACGGTTAGGTGTTAGGGTTAGGATAAGGGTTAGGGTTATTGTAATTGTTAGGGTTGGGGTAAGGTTAAGGGTTAGATTTAGGGTTAGGGTTAGGTTTAGGTTTAGGGGTTAGGGTTAGGGTTAGGGTTAGGCTAAGTGTTAGGTTTAGGGTTAGGTTTAGGGTAAGGGTAAGGGTTTGGTTTAGAGTTAGCTTTAGGGGTTAGGTTTAGGTTTATGGTTAAGGTTCGGTTTATAGTTAGGGTTAGGGTACGGGTAAGGTGAGGGTTAGGTTTGGGATAGGATTAGGGCTACATTTAGAGTTAGGGTTAGGGTAACGGTTAGGGTTAGGTTTTGGGTTAGGGTGGGGGTTAGGGGTAGGGTTAGGGTTATGGTTAGGCTAAGGATTAGGTTTAGGTTTAGGGTTAGCATTAAGGTTAGGGTTAGGTTTAGGCTTAGCATTAAGGTTAGGGTTAGGGTAAGGTTAAGGGTACGGATTAGGTTTGGGTTAGGGTTAGAATTAGGGTTAAGGTTAGGTTTAGGGTAAGGGTTAGGGTTAGGGTTACGGTTAGGTTTAGGGTTAGATTTAGGTTAAGGTAGGGGTTAGGATTAGTGTTAGTGTTACAGTTAGTGTTAGGTTTAGGGTAAGGATTAGGGTTAGGGTTAGAGTTAGGGTAATGGTGAGGGTTAGGGGTTATGTTTAGGGTTAGGGTTAGGGTTAGGGTTAGGTTTAGGTTTAGGGGTAGGGTTAGGGTAAGGGTAAGGGTTAGGGTTAGGGTTACGGTTAGGTTTAGGGTTAGGGTTAGGGTTAGGGTAAGGTTTAGGGTTAGGGTTCGGTTTAGGGTTAGAGTTAGGGTAAGGGGAGTGTTAGGGGTTATGTTTAGGGTGAGGGTTAATGTTAGGGTAAGGGTTAGGGTTAGGGTTAGGGTTAGGGTTAGAGTTAGGGTTAGAGTTAGGGTAAGGGTAAGGGTGAGGGTTAGGGTTAGGGTTAGGGTTAGGGTTAGGTTAAGGGTAAGGTTTAGGGTTAGGGTCAGGTTTAGGGTAAGGGTTAGGGTAAGGGTAAGGGATAGGGTTACGGTTAGGGTGAATGTTAGGTTTAGGGTTAGGGTTAGGGTTAGGGTTAGGGTTGGGGCAAGGGTTAGGGTTAGGATTAGGGTTAAGGTTAAAGTTAGGGTTAGGGTTAGGGTTAAGGTAAGGGTAAGGGTTAATGTTAGGGTTAGGGTTAGGGTTAATTTAGGGTTAGGGTTAGGGTTAGGCTAAGGGTTAGGGTTAGGGTTATGGTAAGGGTTAGGGTTAGGTGTAGGGTTAGGTTTAGTGTTAGAGTTAGGGTTAGGTTAAGGGTAAGGGTTAGGGTTAGGGTTAGGGTTAGGTTTAGGGTTAGGGTTAGGGTAAGGGTAAGGGTTAGGGTTAGGGTTAAGGTTAGGGTTAGCGTTAGGGTTAGGGTCAGGGTTAGGGTAAGGGTAAGGGTTAGGGTTAGGGTTAGTGTTAGTTTTATGGTTTCGGTTAGGGTAAGGGTAAGGGTTAGGGTTAGGGTTAATGTTAGGGTAAGGGTAAGGGTTAGGGTTTACGTTAGGGTTTGGTTTAGGGTTAGGGTTAGGGTTAGGGTAAGGGTAAGGCTTAGGGTTAGGGTTAGGGTTAGGTTTAGAGTTAGGGTTAGGGTTAGGGTTAGGGTTAGGTTAAGGTTAAGGTATACGGTTAGGGTTAGTTTAGGTTTAGGATTAGAGTTAGGGTAAGGGTAAGGGTTAGGTTTAGGGTTAGCGTTAGGGTTAATGTTAGGGTTAGGGTTATGGTAGGGTAAGGGTTGGGTTTAGGGTTAGTGTTTTCGTTAGGGAAAGGTAAGGGTTAGGGTTAGGGTTAGGGTTAGGGTAAGGATTAGGGTTAGGGTTAGTGTTATTGTAAGGGTTAGTGTTTGGGTTAGGGTTGGGGTTGACATTAAGGTTAGGATTAGGGTTAGGGGTTAGGGTTATGGTTAGGGTTAGGATTAGGGGTTAGGAATCGGGTTAGGTTTAGGGTTAGGTTTTGGGTAAGGGTAAGGTTAGGTTTAGGGTTGCTATTAGGATGAGGGTAAGGATTAGGTTTAGGGTTAGGGTTAGGGTTAGTGTTAGGGTTAGGGTAAGGGTAAGGGTTAGGGTTAGGGTTAGGGTTAAGTTTAGGTTTAGGGTTAGGGTTAGGGTGAGGGTAAGGGTTAGGGTTAGGGTTATGGTAAGGGTAAGGGTAAGGGTTAGGGTTAGGGTTTGGGTTTGAGTTAGGGTAAGGGTAAGTGTTAGGTTTAATGTTAGGGTTAGGGTTAGGGTTAGGGTTAGGGTAAGGGTAAGGGTTAGGGTTAAGGTTTGGGTTAGGGTTAAGGTTAGGGTTAGGGTTAAGGTTAGGTTTAGGTTTAGGGATATGTTTAAGGTTAGGGTAAGGGTAAGGATTAGGGTTAAGGTTAGGGATAGGGTTATGGGTAGGGATAGGTTTAGGTTAAGGTTTAGGATTAGGGTAAGGTTTAGGGTTATGGTTATGGTTGGGTTTAGGGTTAGGGTTAGTGTAAGGGTAAGGGTTACGGTTAGGTTTAGGGTTGGGGTTAAGGTTAGTGTTAGGGTGAGGGTAAGGGTAAGGTTTGCGTTTAGGATTAGGTTTTAGGGTTAGGGTTAGGGGAAGGGTTAGGTGTTAGGGTTAGGATAAGGTTTAGGGTTATTGTAATTGTTAGGGTTAGGGTAAGGTTAAGGGTTAGATTTAGGGTTAGGGTTAGGTTTAGGTTTAGGGGTTAGGGTTAGGGTTAGTGTTAGGCTAAGTGTTAGGGTTAGGGTTAGGGTTAGGATAAGGGTAAGTGTTAGGTTTAGAGTTAGGGTTAGGGTTAGGGTTAGCGTAAGGGTAAGGGTTAGGTTTAGGGTCAGGGTTAGGGTTAGGGTTAGGTTTAGGGTCAGGGTTTGGGTTAGGGTTAGGGTTTGGTTAAGGGTAAGTGTTAGGGTTAGGGTTAGGTCTAGGGGTAGGGTTAGAATAAGCGATAGGGTTATGGTTAGGGTTAGGGTTAGGGGTGAGAATTAGGGTTAGGATTACGGTTAGTTTTAGGGTTAGGTACAGGGTTAGGCTTAGGGTAAGGGTTAGGGTTAGGGTTATGGTTAGGGTTAGGGTTAGTGTTAGGCTAAGGGTTAGGGTTAGGGTTAAGGTAAGGATTAGGGTTAGGGTTAGGGTTAGGGTAAGGGTTAGGTTTAGGGGTTAGGGTTAAGGTTAGGGTTAGGGTAAGGGTTAGGGTTATGGTTAGTTTTAGGGTAAAAGTTAGGTTTAGGGTAAGGGTTAGGTTAAGGGTAGGTGTTAGGGTTAGGGTTAGGGTTAGGGTAAGGGTAAGGGTTTGGTTTAGAGTTAGGTTTAGGGGTTAGGTTTAGGTTTAGGGTTAAGGTTCGGTTTAGAGTTAGGGTTAGGGTGAGGGTAAGTGTTAGGTTAGGGTTAGGGTTAGGGTAAGGGCTCGGTTTTGAGTTAGGGTTAGGGTTAAGGTTAGGGTAAGGGTAAGGGTTAGGGTTAGGGTTAGGGCTAGGGTTAAGTTTAGGGTTAGGGTTAGGCTAAGGGTTAGGTTTAGGGTTAGGGTAAGGGTTAGGGTTAGGGGTAGGGTTAGGTTTAGTGTTAGAGTTAGGGTTAGCGATAGGGTTAGGGTTAGGTTAAGGGTAAGGGTTAGGGTTAGGGTTAGGGTTAGGTTTAGGGTTAGGGTTAGGTTAGGGTTAAGGTTAGGATTAGGGTTAGGGTTAGGTTTAGGGTCAGGGTAAGTGTAAGGGTAAGGGTTAGGGTTAATGTTAGGTTTATGGTTTTGGTTAGGGTAAGGGTAAGGGTTAGGGTTTGTGTTAGTTTAGGGTAAGGGTAAGGGTTAGGGTTAGGGTTAGGGTTAGGGTAAGGATTAGAGTTAGTGTTAGTGTTAGGGTAAGTGTTAGGGCTAGGGTTAGGTTTAGGGTTAGGGTTAGGGTAAGTGTAAGTGTTAGGGTTAGGGTTAGTGTTAGGGTTAAGGTTAAGGTTAGGGTTAGGATTAGGGTAAGGGTAAGTGTTAGGTTTAGGGTTAGGGTAAGGGTAAGGTTTGGGGCTAGTGTTAGGGTTAGGGTTTTGGGTTAGGGTTAGGGTTAGGGTTACGGGTTAGGATTCGGGTTAGGGTTAGCTTTAGAGTAAGTGATAGGTTTAGGTTTAGGGTTAGGGTAAGGGTAAGGGTGAGGGTTAGGGTTAGGGTTAGGGTTAGGGTTAGGTTAAGGGTAAGGTTTAGGGTTAGGGTCAGGTTTAGGGTAAGGGTTAGGGTAAGGGTAAGGGATAGGGTTAGGGTTAGGGTGAATGTTAGGGTTAGGGTTAGGGTTAGGGTTAGGGTTGGGGCAAGGGTTAGGGTTAGGATTAGAGTTAAGGTTAAAGTTAGGGTTAGGGTTAGGGTTAAGGTAAGGGTAAGGGTTAATGTTAGGGTTAGGGTTAGGGTTAATTTAGGGTTAGGGTTAGGGTTAGGCTAAGGGTTAGGGTTAGGGTTATGGTAAGGGTTAGGGTTAGGTGTCCGGTTAGGTTTAGTGTTAGAGTTAGGGTTAGGTTAAGGGTAAGGGTTAGGGTTAGGGTTAGGGTTAGGTTTAGGGTTAGGGTTAGGGTAAAGGTAAGGGTTAGGTTTAGGGTTAAGGTTAGGATTAGGGTTAGGGTTAGGGTCAGGGTTAGGGTAAGGGTAAGGGTTAGGGTTAGGGTTAGTGTTAGTTTTATGGTTTCGGTTAGGGTAAGGGTAAGGGTTAGGGTTAGGGTTAATGTTAGGGTAAGGGTAAGGTTTAGGGTTTACGTTAGGGTTTGGTTTAGGGTTAGGGTTAGGGTTAGGGTAAGGGTAAGGCTTAGGGTTAGGGTTAGGGTTAGGTTTAGAGTTAGGGTTAGGGTGAGGGTTAGGTTAAGGTTAAGGTATACGGTTAGGGTTAGTGTTAGGTTTAGGATTAGAGTTAGGGTAAGGGTAAGGGTTAGGTTTAGGGTTAGCGTTAGGGTTAATGTTAGGGTTAGGGTTATGGTAGGGTAAGGGTTGGGTTTAGGGTTAGTGTTTTCGTTAGGGAAAGGTAAGGGTTAGGGTTAGGATTAGGGTTAGGGTAAGGATTAGGGTTAGGGTTAGTGTTATTGTAAGGGTTAGGGTTTGGGTTAGGGTTGGGTTTGGCATTAAGGTTAGGGTTAGGGTTAGGGTAAGGGTAAGGGTTAGGATTAGGGTTAGGGGTTAGGGTTATGGTTAGGGTTAGGATTAGGGGTTAGGAATCGGGTTAGGTTTAGGGTTAGGGTTAGCATGAAGTTTAGGGTTAGGTTTTGGGTAAGGGTAAGGTTAGGTTTAGGGTTGCTATTAGGATGAGGGTAAGGATTAGGTTTAGGTTTAGGGTTAGGGTTAGGGTTAGTGTTAGGGTTAGGGTAAGGGTAAGGGTTAGGGTTAGGGTTAGGGTTAAGTTTAGGTTTAGGGTTAGGGTTAGGGTGAGGGTAAGGGTTAGGGTTAGGGTTATGGTAAGGGTAAGGGTTAGGGTTAGGGTTTGGGTTTGAGTTAGGGTAAGGGTAAGTGTTAGGTTTAATGTTAGGGTTAGGGTTAGGGTTAGGGTTAGGGTAAGGGTAAGGGTTAGGGTTAGGGTTACATTTAGGGTTAGGGTTAGGGTTAGGGTAAGGGTAAGGGTTAGGGTTAAGGTTTGGGTTAGGGTTAAGGTTAGGGTTAGGGTTAAGGTTAGGTTTAGGTTTAGGGATATGTTTAAGGTTAGGGTAAGGGTAAGGATTAGGGTTAAGATTAGGGATAGGGTTATGGGTAGGGATAGGTTTAGGTTAAGGTTTAGGATTAGGGTAAGGTTTAGGGTTATGGTTATGGTTGGGTTTAGGGTTAGGGTTAGTGTAAGGGTAAGGGTTACGGTTAGGTTTAGTGTTGGGGTTAAGGTTAGTGTTAGGGTGAGGGTAAGGGTAAGGTTTGCGTTTAGGATTAGGTTTTAGGGTTAGGGTTAGTTGAAGGGTTAGGTGTTAGGGTTAGTATAAGGGTTAGGGTTATTGTAATTGTTAGGGTTAGGGTAAGGTTAAGGGTTAGATTTAGGGTTAGGGTTAGGTTTAGGTTTAGGGGTTAGGGTTAGGGTTAGGGTTAGGCTAAGTGTTAGGGTTAGGGTTAGGGTTAGGGTAAGGGTAAGTGTTAGGTTTAGAGTTAGTGTTAGGGTTAGGGTTAGCGTAAGGGTAAGGGTTAGGTTTAGGGTCAGTGTTAGGGTTAGGGTTAGGTTTAGGGTCAGGGTTAGGGTTAGGGTTAGGGTTTGGTTAAGGGTAAGTGTTAGGGTTAGGGTTAGGTCTGGGGGTAGGGTTAGAATAAGCGAATGGGTTATGGTTAGGGTTAGGGTTAGGGGTGAGAATTAGGGTTAGGATTACGGTTAGTTTTAGGGTTAGGTATAGGGTTAGGCTTAGGGTAGGGTTAGGGTTAGGTTTACTGTTATGGTTAGGGTTAGGGTTAGGGTTAGGCTAAGGGTTAGGGTTAGGGTTAAGGTAAGGATTAGGGTTAGGTTTAGGGTTAGGGTAAGGGTTAGGTTTAGGGGTTAGGGTTAAGGTAAGGGTTAGGGTAAGGGTTAGGGTTATGGTTAGTTTTAGGGTAAAAGTTAGGTTTAGGGTAAGGGTTAGGTTAAGGGTAGGTGTTAGGGTTAGTGTTAGGGTTAGGGTAAGGGTAAGGGTTTGGTTTAGAGTTAGGTTTAGGGGTTAGGTTTAGGTTTAGGGTTAAGGTTCGGTTTAGAGTTAGGGTTAGGGTAAGGGTAAGTGTTAGGGTTAGGGTTAGGGTTAGTGTAAGGGCTCGGTTTTGAGTTAGGGTTAGGGTTAAGGTTAGGGTAAGGGTAAGGGTTAGGGTTAGGGTTAGGGCTAGGGTTAAGTTTAGGGTTAGGGTTAGGCTAAGGGTTAGGTTTAGGGTTAGGGTAAGGGTTAGGGTTAGGGGTAGGGTTAGGTTTAGTGTTAGAGTTAGGGTTAGCGATAGGGTTAGGGTTAGGTTAAGGGTAAGGGTTAGGGTTAGGGTTAGGGTTAGGTTTAGGGTTAGGGTTAGGTTAGGGTTAAGGTTAGGATTAGGGTTAGGGTTAGGTTTAGGGTCAGGGTAAGTGTAAGGGTAAGGGTTAGGGTTAATGTTAGGTTTATGGTTTTGGTTAGGGTAAGGGTAAGGGTTAGGGTTTGTGTTAGTTTAGGGTAAGGGTAAGGGTTAGGGTTAGTGTTAGGGTTAGGGTAAGGATTAGAGTTAGTGTTAGTGTTAGGGTAAGTGTTAGCTCTAGGGTTAGGGTTAGGGTTAGGGTAAGTGTAAGTGTTAGGGTTAGGGTTAGTGTTAGGGTTAAGGTTAAGGTTAGGGTTAGGATTAGGGTAAGGGTAAGGGTTAGGTTTAGGGTTAGGGTAAGGGTAAGGTTTGGGGCAAGTGCTAGGGTTAGGGTTTTGGGTTAGGGTTAGGGTTAGGGTTAGGGGTTAGGATTCGGGTTAGGGTTAGCTTTAGAGTAAGTGTTAGGGTTAGGTTTAGGGTTAGGGTAAGGGTTAGGTTTAGAGTTTAGAGTTAGGGTTAGTGTTAGCATTAAGGTTAGGGTTAGTTTCAGGTTTAGGGCAAGGTTATGGTTAGGGTTAGGGTTAGGGTAGATGTAAGGGTTAGCTTTAGGGTCAGTGTTAGGCTTAGGGAAAGGGTAAGAATTAGGGTTAGGTTTAGTGTTAGGGTAAGGATTAGGGTTAGGGTGAGGGTTAGGATTAGGGTTAGCATTAAGTTTAGGGTTAGGTTAAGGGTAAGGTTAAGGGTTAGTGTTAGTGTTAGGGTTAGGGTTAGGTTAAGGATTAGGGTTCGGGTTAGGGTTAGCATTAAGGTAGGGTTAGGGTTAGGGTGAGCATTAAGGTTAGGGTTAGGGTTAGGGTTAGGATTAGCATTAAGGTTAGGGTTAGGGTTAGGTTAAGTGTGCGAGTTAGGTTCAGGGTTAGGTTTAGAGTTAGGGGTTAGTGTTAGGGGTAGGGTTAGGTTTAGGATTAGGGTTAGGGTAAGGGTAAGAGTTAGGGTTAGGGTTAGGGTTAATGTTAGGGTTAGGGTTAGGGTAATGGTAAGCGTAAGGGTTATGTTTAGGTTTAGGGTTAGGGTTTAGGGTTAGGGTTAGGGTTAGAATAAGGCTTAGGGTTAGGATTAGGGTAAGGGTAAGGTTTAGGGTTAGGGTTAGGGTTAGGGTAAGGGTAAGTGTTAGGTTTCAGTTAGTGTTAGGTTTAGGGTTAGGGTTAGGGTAAGGGTAAGGGTTAGGGTTAGGGTTAGGGTAAGGGTAAGGGTTAGGGTTAGGGTTAGGTTTAGAGTTAGGGTTAGGGTTAGCTTTAGGGTTATGGTTAGGGCAAGGTTAAGGGTTAGGGTTATTTTTAGGGTTAGGTTTAGGGTTAGGGTTAGGGTTAAGGAAAGTTAGGGTAAGGGTAAGCGTTAGGATTAGGCTTAGGGTTAGGGGTAATATTAGGTTTAGGGTTAAGTTTAGGGTAGAGGTAAGGGTGAGGGGTAGGGTTAGTGTTTTGGTTAGGGAAAGGGTAAGGGATAGGGTTAGGGTTAGGTTTAGGGTAAAGATTAGGGTTAGTGTTAGTTTTAGGGTCAGGGTTAGGGTTTGGGTTAGGGTAAGGGTTAGCATTAAGGTTAGGGTTAGGGTTAGGGTAAGGGTAAGGGTTAGGGTAAGCATTCGGGTTACGGTAAGGGTAAGGGTTAGGGTTAGGTTTAGGGTTAGGTTTAGGGTTAATGTAAAGGTAAGGTTAAGAGTTAGGGTTAGGGTTAGTGTTAGGGTTACGGTTAAGGTTAGGGTTAGGGTTAGGGTAAGGGTAAGGGTTAGGGTTAGGTTTAGGGTTAGGTGTTAGGGTTAGGGTTTGGGTTAGGGTAAGTGTAAGGTATAGGGTTAGGGTTAGGGTTAGGGGTTAGGGTTAGGGTTAGGGTTAGGGGTTAGGAATCGGGTTAGGGTTAGGGTTAGGGTTAGGGGTTAGGAATCGGGTTAGGATTAGGGTTAGGGTAAGGGTTAGGGTTAGGGTTAATGTTAGTATGAAATTTAGGGTTAGGGTTAGGGTTAGGGTAAGTGTAAGGTATAGGGTTAGGGTTAGGGTTTGGGTTAGGGTAAGGGTAAGGGTTAGGGTTAGGGTTAGGGTTAGGGGATAGTGTTAGGGTTAGGGTTAGGTTTAGGTTTATGGGTAGGGTTAGGTTAAGGGTATGGGTTAGGGTTAGTGTTAGTGTTACAGTTAGGGTTAGGTTTAGGGTAAGGGTTAGGGTTAGGGTCATAGTTAGGGTAATGGTGAGGGTTAGGGGTTATGTTTAGGGTTAGGGCTAGGGTTAGTGTTAGGTTGAGGTTTAGGGGTAGGGTTAGGGTAAGGGTAAGGGTTAGCGTTAGAGATACGGTTAGGTTTAGGGTTAGGGTTAGGGTTAGGGTAAGGTTTAGGGTTAGGGTTAGGTTTAGGGTTAGAGTTAGGGTAAGGGTGAGGGTTAGGGGTTATGTTTAGGGTTAGGGTTAGGGTTAGGGTAAGGGTTAGGGTTAGGGTTAGGGTTAGGGTTAGAGTTAGGGTTAGGGTTAGGGTAAGGGTAAGGGTTAGGCTTAAGGTTAAGGTTAGGGTTAGTTTAAGGGTAAGGGTTAGGGTTAGGGTGAGGGTTAGGGTTAGGGTTAGGGTTAGGGTTAGGGTAAGTGTAATAGTTAGACTTAGGGTTAGGGTTAGCTTAGGTTTAGGGTTAGGGTTAAGGTAAGGGTAAGGGTTATGGTTATGGTTAGGGTTAGGGTTAAAGTTAGGGTTAGGGTTAAGGTTAGGGCTAGGGTAAGTTTAAGGCTTACGGTTAGGGTTAGGATTAGGTTTAGGGTACAGGTCAGGTTTAGGGTTAGGCTTAGGGATATGGTTAGGTTTAGGGTTAGGGTTAGGGTAAGGGCAAGGTTTAGGATTAGGGTTAGGTTTGGGGTTAAGGTTAGGGTTAGGGTAAGGGTAAGGGTTAGGGTTAGGGTTAGGGTTAAGGTTAGGGTTAGGGTTAGGGTAAGGGTTAAGGTTTGGGTTAGGGTTAGGGTTAGGGATACGGTTAGGGTTAGGGGTTAGGTTTTGGTTTAGGATAAGGGTTAGGGTAGGGGTTAGGGTTAGGGTAAGGGTTAGCGTTAGGGTTAGGATTAGGGTAAGGGTGAGGGTTAGGGTTAGCGTGACCGTTAGGGTATGGGTTAGGGTTAGGGTATGGTAAGGGTTAGGATTCGGGTTAGGGATCAGGGTAAGCATTAGGGTTAGGGTAAGGGTTATGGTTAGGGTTAGGGTTAGGGTAAGGCTAAGGGTTAGAGTTAGGTTTAGGGTGAGCGTAAGAGTTAGGGTTAGGGTTAGGTTTACGGTTAGGGTGAGCATTAGGGTTAGGGTTAGGGTTAGGGATAGGGTAAGGTTTAGGATTAGGGTTAGGTTAAGGCTAAGGGTTAGACTTAGGTTTAGGGAAAGGGATAGGGTTAGGGTTAGGGTTAGGGTAAGGGTAAGGGTTAGGTTTAGGATTAAGGTTAGGGTAAAGGTAAGGGTTAGGTTTAGGGTTAAGTTTAGGGAAAGGGTAAGGGTTAGGGTTAGGGTTAGGGTTAAGGTTACGGTTAGTGTTAGGGTTTGGGTTAGGGTAAGGGCAACGGTTAGGGCTAGGGATAGGGTTAGGGTTAGGATTAGGGTTAGGGTTAGAGTTAGGCTAAGGTTTAGGGTAAGGGTTAGGTTAAGGGTTAGGGTTAGGGTTAGAGGTAGGGTTAGGGTCAGGGTAAGGGTAAGGGTTAGGGTTAGGGTTAGGGTTAGGGTATGGGTTAGGGTTAGGGGTTAGGGTTAGGGTTAGGTTTAGGTTTAAGGTAGGGTTAGCATTAGGGTTAGGGTTAGGTTCAGCGTTAGGGTTAGTGTTAGGGTAAAAGTTAGGGTTAGGTTTAGGGTTAGGGTAAGGGTAAGTGTTAGGGTTAGGATTAGGTTTAGGGTAAGGTAAGGGTTAGGTGTTAGGGTTAGGGTTAGGGTTGGGTTTAGGTTTGAGGTTAAGTTTAGGGATTGTGTTAGGGAAAGGGTAAGGGTTAGGTTTAGGGTTAGGGTTAGGTTAGGGTTAAGGTTAGAGTTAGGTTAAGGGTAAGGTTTAGTGTTTAGGTTAGGGTTAGCGGAAAAGGTTTGGGTTAGGGTTAGGGTTAGAGTTAGGGTTAGGGTAAGAGTAAGGGTTAGGGTTAGGGTTAGGGTAAGGTTTCGGGTTACGGTTAGGGTTAGGGTTAGGGTAAGGTTTAGGGTTAGGGTTAGGTTTCAGTTAAGCATTAGTTAAGAGTAAGGGTTAGGTTTAGGGTAAGGGTTAGGGTTATGGTTAGTGTTAGGTTTAGGGTTAAGTTTAGGGTTAGGGTTAGGGTAAGGGTAAGGGTTAGGGTTAGGGTTAGGGTTAGGGGTTAGGGTTAGGTTTAAGATTAGGTTTAGAGTTAGGGTCATGTAAGGTTTAGTTTTAGGGTTAGGGTTAGTGGTTAGATTTGGGTTAGGGTTAGAGTAAGGGTTAGGGTTAGGTTTAGGGTAATGGTAAGGGTTAGGGTTAGGGTTAGGGTTAAGGTTACGGTTAGTGTTAGGGATAGGGTTAGGGTAAGGGCAAGGGTTAGAATTAGGTTTAGGGTGAGCGTAAGAGTTAGGGTTAGGGTTAGGTTTACGGTTAGGGTGAGCATTAGGGTTAGGATTAGGGTTAGGGTTCGAGTTAGGCTAAGGGTTAGGGTTAGGGTTAGGTTAAGGGTTAGGGTAAGAGGTAGGGTTAGGGTCAGGGTAAGGGTAAGGTTAAGGGTTAGGGTTAGGGTTAGGGTAGAGGTTAGGGTTAGGGGTTAGGGTTAGGGTTAGGGTTAGGTTTAGGTTAGGGTTAGGATTAGGGTTAGGGTTAGGTTCAGGGTTAGGGTTAGGGTTAGGGTAAAATTTTGGTTTAGGGTTAGGGTTAGGGTAAGGGTTAGGTTTAGGGATAGGGTACGGTTTATGGTTAGGTTTAGTGTAAGGCTAAGTGTTAGACTTAGGGTAATGGTTAGGGTTAGGGTTAGGGTAAGGGTAAGGGTTAGGTTTAGGGTTAAGGTTAGGGTAAATGTAAGAGTTAGGTTTAGGGTTAAGTTTAGGGAAAGGTTAAGGGTTAGGGTTAGGGTAAGGTTAAGGGTTAGGGTTAGGGTTAGGGTAAAGGTTAGCGTTAGGGTTAGGGTAAGGGTAAGGGTAAGGTTTAGGGTTAGGGTTAGGGTTAGGGTTAGGGTTAGAGAAAGGGTAAGGGTTAGGGTTAGGGTTAGGTTTATTGTAAGGTTTAGGGTTAGGGTTAGTGTAAGCGAAAGGGTTAGGTTTAGGGTTAGGGCAAGGGTAAGGGTTAGGATTAGTGTTAGGGTTAGGGTTAGGGTTAGATTTAGGGTTAGGGTTACGGCTAGGGTAAGGGTTAGGGTTAGATTTAGGGTTATGGTCAGCATTAAGGTTAGGGTTAGGGTTAGGGATAGGGTTAGGTAAAGGGTAAGGGTTACGGTTAGGGTTAGGGTTAGGGTTAGGTTAAGGATAAGGGTTAGGGTTAGGGTTAGGGTCGGGGTAAGGATTAGTGTTAGGGTTAGGGTTTGGGTTAGGTTTAGCGTTAGGGTAAGGTTAAGGGTTATTGTTAGGTTTAGCGTTAGGGTAAGGTTAAGGGTTAGTGTTAGGGTTAGGTTTAGGGTTAGGGTTAGGGTAAGTGTTAGGGTTAGGGTTAGAGTTAGGGTGAGGGTTAGGGTTAGGGTAAGGGTAAGGGATAGTGTTAGGGTTAGGGATAGTGTTAGGTTTATGGTTAGGGTTAGGGTTAGTGTTAGGGTTAGTGTTAGGTTTAGGGATAGGGTTAGTGTAAGGGTAAGGGTGAGGGTGAGGGTTAGGGTTAGGGTAAGGGTAAGGGTTATTATTAATGTTAGGATTAGGGTTAGGGTTAGGATTAGGATAAGGTAAAGGTTAGGGTTAGAGTTAGGGTTAGTGTAAGGGTTAGGGTTAGGGTTAGGGTTAAGGTTAGGGGTAGTGTTAGGGTTAGGGTTAGGGTAAGGGTAAGGGTTAGGGTTAGGGTTAAGGGTAGGGTTAAGGTTAGGGTTAGGGTTAGGGTTAGGGTTAGGCTAAGGATTAGGTTTAGGGTTAGTGTAAGGGTTAGGGTTTGGGTTAGGGTTAGGGTTAGAGTTCTGGTTAGGGTTAGGGTTAGGGTAAGGGTAAGGGTTAGGGTTAGGGGAGGGTTAGGGTAAAGTTTAGGGTTATGGTTAGGGTTAGAGTTAGGGTAAGGCTAAGGGTTAGAGTTAGAGTTAGGGTTAGGTTAGGTTTAGGGTTAGGGTTAGGGTAAGGGTAAGGGTTATGATTAGGGTTAGGATTAGGGTAAAAGTTAGGGTTAGGGTTAAGGTTAGGGTTAGGGTAATTTTAATGCTTAGGGTTAGGGTTAGGATTAGGTTTAGTTTACGGGAAAGGTTTAGGGTTAGGGTTAGGGTTAGATTTAGGGTTAGGGTTAGGTTAAGGGTAAGGTTGAGGGTTAGGGTTAGTGTAAGGGTTAGGATATGGGTAAGGGTAAGGTTTAGGGTATGTTTATTGTTAGGATTAGGGTTAGGGAAAGGGTCAGGTTTAGGGTTAGGATAGATTTTGGATTAGGGTAAGGATTAGGGTTAGGGTTAGGGTTAGGGTAAGGGTTAGGGTTAGGGTTAGGGTTAGCATTATGGTTATGGTTAGGGTTAGGTTAAGGGTAAGGGTTAGGGTTAGTGTTAGGGTAAGGGTAAGGGTTAGGATTAGGGTTAGAGTTAGGGTTAGGGTTAGGGTTAGGGTAAGTGTTTGGGTTAGGGTTAGGGTTAGGGTAAGGGTAAGTGTTAGGTTTAGAGTTAGGGTTAGGGTTAGGGTTAGCGTAAGGGTAAGGGTTAGGTTTAGGGTCAGGGTTAGTGTTAGGGTTAGGTTTAGGGTCAGGGTTAGGGTTAGGGATAGGGTTTGGTTAAGGGTAAGTGTTAGGGTTAGGGTTAGGGCTAGGGGTAGGGTTAGAATAAGCGAAAGGGTTAGGGTTAGGGTTAGGGTTAGGGGTTAGAGTTAGGGTTAGGGTTAGGGTTAGTTTTAGGGTTAGGTTTAGGGTTAGGCTTAGGGTAAGGGTTAGGGTTAGGTTTAGGGTTAAGGTTAGGGTTAGGGTTAGGGTTAGGCTAAGGGTTAGGGTTAGGGTTAAGGTAAGGATTAGGGTTAGGGTTAGGGTTAGGGTAAGGGTTAGGTTTAGGGGTTAGGGTTAAAGTTAGGGTTAGGGTAAGGGTTAGGGTTATGGTTAGGTTTAGGGTAAAAGTTAGGGTTAGGGTTAAGGTTAGGGTTAGGGTAATTTTAATGCTTAGGGTTAGGGTTAGGATTAGGTTTAGTTTACGGGAAAGGTTTAGGGTTAGGGTTAGGGTTAGGTTTAGGGTTAGGGTTAGGTTAAGGGTAAGGTTGAGGGTTAGGGTTAGTGTAAGGGTTAGGATAAGGGTAAGGGTAAGGTTTAGGGTATGTTTATTGTTAGGATTAGGGTTAGGGAAAGGGTCAGGTTTAGGGTTAGGGTAGATTTTGGGTTAGGGTAAGGATTAGGGTTAGGGTTAGGGTTAGGGTAAGGGTTAGGGTTAGGGTTAGGGTTAGCATTATGGTTATGGTTAGGGTTAGGTTAAGGGTAAGGGTTAGGGTTAGTGTTAGGGTAAGGGTAAGGGTTAGGATTAGGGTTAGAGTTAGGGTTAGGTTTAGGGTTAGGGTAAGTGTTTGGGTTAGGGTTAGGGTTAGGGTAAGGGTAAGTGTTAGGTTTAGAGTTACGGTTAGGGTTAGGGTTAGCGTAAGGGTAAGGGTTAGGTTTAGGGTCAGGGTTAGTGTTAGGGTTAGGTTTAGGGTCAGGGTTAGGGTTAGGGTTAGGGTTTGGTTAAGGGTAAGTGTTAGGGTTAGGGTTAGGGCTAGGGGTAGGGTTAGAATAAGCGAAAGGGTTAGGGTTAGGGTTAGGGTTAGGGGTTAGAGTTAGGGTTAGGTTTAGGGTTAGTTTTAGGGTTAGGTTTAGGGTTAGGCTTAGGGTAAGGGTTAGGGTTAGGTTTAGGGTTAAGGTTAGGGTTAGGGTTAGGGTTAGGCTAAGGGTTAGGGTTAGGGTTAAGGTAAGGATTAGGGTTAGGGTTAGGGTTAGGGTAAGGGTTAGGTTTAGGGGTTAGGGTTAAAGTTAGGGTTAGGGTAAGGGTTAGGGTTATGGTTAGGTTTAGGGTAAAAGTTAGGGTTAGGGTAAGGGTTAGGGTTATGGTTAGGTTTAGGGTAAAAGTTAGGGTTAGGGTTAGGGTTAGGGTTAGGTTAAGGTTAAGTGTTAGGGTTAGGGTTAGGGTTAGGGTAAGGGTAAGTGTTTGGTTTAGAGTTAGGTTTAGGGGTTAGATTTAGGTTTAGGGTTAAGGTTTGGTTTAGAGTTAGGGTTAGGGTAAGGGTAAGGGTGAGGGTTAGGTTTAGGGATAGGATTAGGGCTCGGTTTAGGGTTAGGCTAAGGGTTAGGGTTAGGGTTAAGGTAAGGATTAGGGTTAGGGTTAGGGTTAGGGTAAGGGTTAGGTTTAGGGGTTAGGGTTAAAGTTAGGGTTAGGGTAAGGGTTAGGGTTATGGTTAGGTTTAGGGTAAAAGTTAGGGTTAGGGTAAGGGTTAGGGTTATGGTTAGGTTTAGGGTAAAAGTTAGGGTTAGGGTTAGGGTTAGGGTTAGGTTAAGGTTAAGTGTTAGGGTTAGGGTTAGGGTTAGGGTTAGGGTAAGGGTAAGTGTTTGGTTTAGAGTTAGGTTTAGGGGTTAGATTTAGGTTTAGGGTTAAGGTTTGGTTTAGAGTTAGGGTTAGGGAAAGGGTAAGGGTTAGGGTTATTGTTAGGGTTAGGGTTAGGGTAAGGATAAGGGTTAGGTTTAGGGTTAGGGTAAGGTTTAGGGCTAGCGTTAGGTTTAGGGTTAGCATTAAGGTTAGGGTTAGGGTTATGGTATGGGTAAGGATTAGGATAAGGGTAAGGTATAGGGTTAGGGTTAGAGTTAGGGTAAGGATTAGTCTTAGGGTTTGGATTAGGGTTAAGTTTAGGGTTAGGGTAAGGGTAAGGGTTAGGGTTAGGGTTAGGGTTAGGGTTAGTGTAAGGATAAGGGTTAGGTTTAGGCTTAGGTTAAGTGTTGTGGTTAGCGTTAGGTTTAGGGTCAGCATTAAGGTTAGGGTTAGGGTTAGGGTAAGGGTAAGGGTTAGGGTTACGGTCAGGGTTAGCGTTAGGGTTAGGGCAAGGGTTAGGGTTAGGGTTAGGGTTAGGTTTATGGTTAGCTTCAGGGGTAGTCCAAGTGTTAGGGTTAGGGTTAGGGTTAGGTATAGAGTAAGGGTAAGGGTTAGGGTTAGGGGTTAGGGTTAGGGATAGGTTTAGTGTTAGGGTTAGAGTAAGGGTACGGTGAGGTTTAGGGTTAGGATTAGAATTAGGATTAGGTTTAGTGTTAAGGTTAGGGTTAGGGTTAGTGTTAGGTTTAGGGTTAGGGTTAAGTTTAGGGTTAGGGTTAGGGTAAGGGTAAGGTTTAGGGTTAGGGTTAGGGTTAGGTGTTAGGGTTAGGGTTAGGTTAAGGGTTAGTGTTAGGGTTAGTTTAAGGGTGAGGGTTAGGGTTAGGGTAAGGGTTAGGTTTAGGGTTAGGCTTAGGGTTAGGTTTGGGGTTAGGGTTAGGGTAAGGGTTAGGGTTAGGGTTAAGGTTAGTGTTAGGTTTATGGTTAGGTTTAGGGTTAGTGTTAGGGTTAGTGTTAGGTTTAGGGTTAGGGTTAGGGTAAGGGTAAGGGTGAGGGATAGGGTTAGGGTTAGTGTAAGGGTAAGGGTTAGTATTAATGTTAGGTTTAGGGTTAGGGTTAGGATTAGGATAAGGTAAGGGTTAGGGTTAGGGTTAGGGTAAGGGTAAGGATTAGTGTTAGGGTTAAGGTTAGGGTTAGGGTTAGGGTTAGGTTTAGGGTTAGGATAAGGGTTAGGGTTAGGGTTAGTGTTATTGTAAGGGTTAGGGTTTGGGTTAGGGTTGGGGTTGGCATTAAGGTTAGGGTTAGGGTTAGGGTAAGGGTAAGGGTTAGGGTTAGGGTTAGGGGTTAGGGTTAGGGTTAGGGTTAGGATTAGGGGTTAGGAATCGGGTTAGGTTTAGGGTTAGGGTTAGCATGAAGTTTGGGGTTAGGTTTAGGGTAAGTGTAAGGTTAGGTTTAGGGTTGGGGTTAGGATAAGGTTAAGTATTAGGGTTAGGTTTAGGGTTAGGGTTAGGGCTAGGTTTAGTGTTAGGATTAGGGTAAGGGTAAGGGTTAGGGTTAGGGTTAAGTTTAGGTTTAGGGTTAGGGTTAGGGTGAGGGTAAGGGTTAGGGTGAGGGTTATGGTAAGGGTAAGGGTTAAGTTTAGGGTTGGGGTTTGGGTTAGGGTAAGGGTAAGTGTTAGGTTTAACGTTAGGGTTAGGGTTAGGGTTAGGGTTAGGGTAAGGGTAAGGGTTAGGGTTAGGGTTACGTTTAGGGTTAGGGTTAGGGTTAGGGTTAGGGTATGGGTAAAGGTTAGGGTTAAGGTTAGGGTAAAGTTAAGGTGAGGGAATGGGTAAGTGTTAGGGTTAGGGTTAGAGTTAGGGTTAGGGGTTAGGGTTAGGGTTAGGTTTAATGTTAAGTTTAGGGTGAGGGTAAGGGTTAGGTTTAGGGTTAGTGTTATGGTTAGGTATAGGGTTAGGGTTAGGGTAATGGTAAGTGTTAGGGTTAGGGTTAGGGTTAGGGTTAAGGTTAAGGTTAGGGTTAGGGTTAAGGTTAGGGTTAAGGTAAGGGTAAGGGTTAATGTTAGGGTTAGAGTTAGGGTTAAGTTTAGGGTTAGGGTTAGGGTTAGGCTAAGGGTTAGGGTTAGGGTTAGGGCAAGGGTTAGGGTTAGGTGTAGGGTCAGGTTTAGGGTTAGAGTTAGGGTTAGGTTACGGGTAGGGTTAGTGTTAGGTTTAGGGTTAGGGTTAGGTTTAGGGTTAGGGTTAGTGTAAGGGTAAGGGTTAGGGTTAGGGTTAAGGTTAGGGTTAGGGTTAGGGTTAGGGTAAGGGTAAGGGTTAGGGTTAGGGTTAAGGTTAGGGTTAGGGTTAGGGTTAGGGTTAGGGTAAGGGTAAGGGTTAGGGTTAGGGTTAGTGTTAGGTTTATGGTTTTGGTTAGGGTAAGGGTAAGTGTTAGGGTCAGGGTTAATGTTAGGGTAAGGGTAAGGGTTAGGGTTTATGTTAGGGTTTGGTTTAGGATTAGGGTTAGGGTTAGGGTAAGGGTAAGGCTTAGGGTTAGGGTTAGGTTTAGGTTTAGAGTTAGGGTTAGGGTTAGGGTTAGTGTTAGTGTTAGGGTTAGGGTAAGGTTAAGGGATATGGTTAGGGTTAGGGTTAGGTTTGGATTAGGGTTAGGGTAAGGGTAAGGGTTAGGTTTAGGATTAGCTTTAGGGTTAATGTTAGGGTTAGGGTTAGGGTAGGGTAAGGGTTGGGTTTAGGTTTAGTGTTTTCGGTAGGGAAAGGTAATGGTTAGTGTTAGGGTTAGGGTTAGGGTAAGGATTAGGGTTAGGGTTAATGTTATTGTAAGGGTTAGGGTTTGGGTTAGGGTTGGGCTTGGCCTTAAGGTTAGGGTTAGGGTTAGGATAAGGGTAAGGGTTAGGTTTAGGGTTAGGGGTTAGGGTTATGTTTAGGGTTAGGATTAGGGGTTAGGAATCGGGTTAGTTTTAGGGTTAGGGTTAGCATGAAGTTTAGGGTTAGGTTTAGGGTAAGGGTAAGGTTAGGTTTAGGGTTGGGGTTAGGATGAGGGTAAGGATTAGGGTGAGGTTTAGGGTTAGGGTTAGGGTTAGGTTTAGTGTTAGGGTTAGGGTGAGGGTAAGGGTTAGGGTTAGGGTTAGGGTTAAGTTTAGGTTTAGGGTTAGGGTTAGGGTGAGGGTAAGGGTTAGGGTTAGGGTTATGGTAAGGGTAAAGGTTAGGGTTAGGGTTTGAGTTTGAGTTAGGGTAAGGGTAAGTGTTAGGTTTAATGTTAGGGTTAGGGTTAGGGTTAGGGTTAGGGTTAGGGTAAGGGTAAGGGTTAGGTTTAGGGTTAGGTTTAGGGTTAGGGTTAGGGTTAGGGTAAGGGTTAGGGTTAAGATTTGGGTTAGGGTTAGGTTTAGGGTTAGGGTTAGGGTAAGGGTTAGGGTTAGGGATAGTTTAGGGTTAAGGTTAGGGTTAGGGTTAAGGTTAGGTTTAGGTTTAGGGATATGTTTAAGGTTATGGTAAGGGTTAAGTATTAGGGTTAAGGTTAGGGATAGGGTTATGGGTAGGGATAGGTTTAGGTTAAGGGTTAGGGTTAGGGTAAGGGTTAAGGTTAGGGTTATGGTTGGCTTTAGGGTTAGGGTTAGTGTAAGGGTAAGGGTTCTGGTTAGGTTTAGGGTTGGGGTTAAGGTTAGTGTTAGGGTGAGGGTAAGGGTAAGAGCTGCGTTTAGTGTTAGGGGTTAGGGTTAGGGTTAGGGGAAGTGTTAGGTGTTAGGGTTCGGATAAGGGTTAGGTTTATTGTAATTGTTAGGGTTGGGGTAAGGTTAAGGGTTAGATTTAAGGTTAGGGTTAGGTTTAGGTTTAGGGATTAGGGTTAGGCTAAGTGTTAGGGTTAGGGTTAGGGTTAGGGTAAGGGTAAGTGTTAGGTTTAGAGTTAGGGTTAGGGTTAGGGTTAGCGTAAGGGTAAGGGTTAGGTTTAGGGTCAGGGTTAGTGTTACGGTTAGGTTTAGGGTCAGGGTTAGGGTTAGGGTTAGGGTTTGATTAAGGGTAAGTGTTAGGGTTAGGGTTAGGGCTAGGGGTAGGGTTAGAATAAGCGAAAGGGTTAGGGTTAGGGTTAGGGTTAGGGGTTAGAGTTAGGGTTAGGGTTAGGGTTAGTTTTAGGGTTAGGTTTAGGGTTAGGCTTAGGGTAAGGGTTAGGGTTAGGTTTAGGGTTAAGGTTAGGGTTAGGGTTAGGGTTAGGCTAAGGGTTAGGGTTAGGGTTAAGGTAAGGATTAGGGTTAGGGTTAGGGTTAGGGTAAGGGTTAGGTTTAGGGGTTAGGGTTAAAGTTAGGGTTAGGGTAAGGGTTAGGGTTATGGTTAGGTTTAGGGTAAAAGTTAGGGTTAGGGTTAGGGTTAGGGTTAGGTTAAGGTTAAGTGTTAGGGTTAGGGTTAGGGTTAGGGTAAGGGTAAGTGTTTGGTTTAGAGTTAGGTTTAGGGGTTAGATTTAGGTTTAGGGTTAAGGTTCGGTTTAGAGTTAGGGTTAGGGTAAGGGTAAGGGTGAGGGTTAGGTTTAGGGATAGGATTAGGGCTCGGTTTAGGGTTAGGGTTAGGGTTAAGGTTATGGTTAGGGTAAGGGTTAGGTTTAGGGGTTAGGGTTAAGGTTAGGTTTGGGGTAAGGGTTAGGGTTATGGTTAGGTTTAGGGTAAAAGTTAGGGTTAGGGTTAGGGTTAGGGTTAGTGTTAGGTTAATGGTAAGTGTTAGGGTTAGGGTTAGGGTTAGGGTTAGGTTTATCATTAAGGTTAGGGTTAGGGTTATGGTTAGGGTTAGGGAAAGGGTAAGGTTTAGGGTTAGGGTTAGGGTTAGTGTTAGGGTTAGGTTTAGGGCAAGGGTAAGGTTTAGGTTTAGGGTTAAGGTTAGGGTTAAGTTTAGGGTTAGGGTTAGGGTTAGGCTAAAGATTAGGGTTACGGCTAGAGTAACGGTTAGGGTTAGGATTAGGTTTAGGGTTAGGGTTAGGGTTAGGGTAAGGGTTAGGGTTAAGATTTGGGTTAGGGTTAGGTTTAGGGTTAGGGTTAGGGTAAGGGTTAGGGTTAGGGATAGTTTAGGGTTAAGGTTAGGGTTAGGGTTAAGGTTAGGTTTAGGTTTAGGGATATGTTTAAGGTTATGGTAAGGGTTAAGTATTAGGGTTAAGGTTAGGGATAGGGTTATGGGTAGGGATAGGTTTAGGTTAAGGGTTAGGGTTAGGGTAAGGGTTAAGGTTAGGGTTATGGTTGGCTTTAGGGTTAGGGTTAGTGTAAGGGTAAGGGTTCTGGTTAGGTTTAGGGTTGGGGTTAAGGTTAGTGTTAGGGTGAGGGTAAGGGTAAGAGCTGCGTTTAGTGTTAGGGGTTAGGGTTAGGGTTAGGGGAAGTGTTAGGTGTTAGGGTTCGGATAAGGGTTAGGTTTATTGTAATTGTTAGGGTTGGGGTAAGGTTAAGGGTTAGATTTAAGGTTAGGGTTAGGTTTAGGTTTAGGGATTAGGGTTAGGCTAAGTGTTAGGGTTAGGGTTAGGGTTAGGGTAAGGGTAAGTGTTAGGTTTAGAGTTAGGGTTAGGGTTAGGGTTAGCGTAAGGGTAAGGGTTAGGTTTAGGGTCAGGGTTAGTGTTACGGTTAGGTTTAGGGTCAGGGTTAGGGTTAGGGTTAGGGTTTGATTAAGGGTAAGTGTTAGGGTTAGGGTTAGGGCTAGGGGTAGGGTTAGAATAAGCGAAAGGGTTAGGGTTAGGGTTAGGGTTAGGGGTTAGAGTTAGGGTTAGGGTTAGGGTTAGTTTTAGGGTTAGGTTTAGGGTTAGGCTTAGGGTAAGGGTTAGGGTTAGGTTTAGGGTTAAGGTTAGGGTTAGGGTTAGGGTTAGGCTAAGGGTTAGGGTTAGGGTTAAGGTAAGGATTAGGGTTAGGGTTAGGGTTAGGGTAAGGGTTAGGTTTAGGGGTTAGGGTTAAAGTTAGGGTTAGGGTAAGGGTTAGGGTTATGGTTAGGTTTAGGGTAAAAGTTAGGGTTAGGGTTAGGGTTAGGGTTAGGTTAAGGTTAAGTGTTAGGGTTAGGGTTAGGGTTAGGGTAAGGGTAAGTGTTTGGTTTAGAGTTAGGTTTAGGGGTTAGATTTAGGTTTAGGGTTAAGGTTCGGTTTAGAGTTAGGGTTAGGGTAAGGGTAAGGGTGAGGGTTAGGTTTAGGGATAGGATTAGGGCTCGGTTTAGGGTTAGGGTTAGGGTTAAGGTTATGGTTAGGGTAAGGGTTAGGTTTAGGGGTTAGGGTTAAGGTTAGGTTTGGGGTAAGGGTTAGGGTTATGGTTAGGTTTAGGGTAAAAGTTAGGGTTAGGGTTAGGGTTAGGGTTAGTGTTAGGTTAATGGTAAGTGTTAGGGTTAGGGTTAGGGTTAGGGTTAGGTTTATCATTAAGGTTAGGGTTAGGGTTATGGTTAGGGTTAGGGAAAGGGTAAGGTTTAGGGTTAGGGTTAGGGTTAGTGTTAGGGTTAGGTTTAGGGCAAGGGTAAGGTTTAGGTTTAGGGTTAAGGTTAGGGTTAAGTTTAGGGTTAGGGTTAGGGTTAGGCTAAAGATTAGGGTTACGGCTAGAGTAACGGTTAGGGTTAGGATTAGGTTTAGGGTACGGGTAAGTTTTAGGGTTAGAGTTAGGTTTAGTGTTAGGTTTAGGGTTAGGGGTAGGGTAAGGGTAAGGTTTAGGGTTAGGGTTAGGGTTAGGGTTAAGGTTAGGGTTAGGGTTAGGGTTAAGGTTAGGGTTAGGTTTAGGTTTGGGGTTAGGGTTACGGTAAGAGTAAGGGTTAGGGTTAGGGTTAGGGTAAGGGTAAGGGTAGGGTTAGGGTTAGGGTTAAGTTTATGATTAGGCTAAGGGTTAGGGTTAGTGTTAGGGTAAGGTTTAGGGCTAGCGTTAGGGTTAGGGTTAGCATTAATGTTAGGGTTAGGGTTAGGGTATGGGTAAGGGTTAGGATATGTGTAAGGTTTAGGGTTAGGGTTAGGGTTAGGGTAAGGATTAGTCTTAGGGTTTGGATTAGGGTTAGGTTTAGGGTTAGGGTAAGGGTCAGGGTTAGGGTTAGGGTTAGGGTTAGGGTAAGGGTTAGGGTAAGGGTAAGGATTAGGGTTAGGGTTAGGGTTAGGGTTAGGGTTACCATTAAGGTTAGGGTTAGGGTTAGAGTTAGGGAAAGGGTAAGGGTTAGGGTTATTGTTAGGGTTAGGGTTAGGGTAAGGATAAGGGTTAGGTTTAGGGTTAGGGTAAGGTTTAGGGCTAGCGTTAGGTTTAGGGTTAGCATTAAGGTTAGGGTTAGGGTTAGGGTATAGGTAAGGATTAGGATAAGGATAAGGTATAGGGTTAGGGTTAGAGTTAGGGTAAGGTTTAGTCTTAGGGTTTGGATTAGGGTTAAGTTTAGGGTTAGGGGAAGGGTAAGGGTTAGGGTTAGGGTTAGGGTTAGGGTTAGTGTAAGGATAAGGGTTAGGTTTAGGCTTAGGTTAAGTGTTGTGGTTAGCGTTAGGTTTAGGGTCAGCATTAAGGTTAGGGTTAGGGTTAGGGTAAGGGTACGGTGAGGTTTAGGGTTAGGATTAGGATTAGGATTAGGTTTAGTGTTAAGGTTAGGGTTAGGGTTAGTGTTAGGTTTAGGGTTAGGGTTAAGTTTAGGGTTAGGTTAGGGTAAGGGTAAGGTTTAGGGTTAGGGTTAGGGTTAGGTGTTAGGGTTAGGGTTAGGGTAAGGGTTAGTGTTAGGGTTAGTTTAAGGGTGAGGGTTAGGGTTAGGGTAAGGGTTAGGTTTAGGGTTAGGCTTAGGGTTAGGTTTGGGGTTAGGGTTAGGGTAAGGGTTAGGGTTAGGGTTAAGGTTAGTGTTAGGTTTATGGTTAGGTTTAAGGTTAGTGTTAGGGTTAGTGTTAGGTTTAGGGTTAGGGTTAGGGTAAGGGTAAGGGTGAGGGATAGGGTTAGGGTTAGTGTAAGGGTAAGGGTTAGTATTAATGTTAGGTTTAGGGTTAGGGTTAGGATTAGGATAAGGTAAGAGTTAGGGTTAGGGTTAGGGTAAGGGTAAGGATTAGTGTTAGGGTTAAGGTTAGGATTAGGGTTAGGGTTAGGTTTAGGGTTAGGATAAGGGTTAGGGTTAGGGTTAGTGTTATTGTAAGGGTTAGGGTTGGGGTTTGGGTTAGGGTTGGGGTTGGCATTAAGGTTAGGGTTAGGGTTAGGGTAAGGGTAAGGGTTAGGGTTAGGGTTAGGGGTTAGGGTTAGGGTTAGGGTTAGGATTAGGGGTTAGGAATCGGGTTAGGTTTAGGGTTAGGGTTAGCATGAAGTCTGGGGTTAGGTTTAGGGTAAGGGTAAGGTTAGGTTTAGGGTTGGGTTTAGGATAAGGGTAAGTATTAGGGTTAGGTTTAGGGTTAGGGTTAGGGCTAGGTTTAGTGTTAGGATTAGGGTAAGGGTAAGGGTTAGGGTTAGGGTTAAGTTTAGGTTTAGGGTTAGGGTTAGGGTGAGGGTAAGGGTTAGGGTGAGGGTTATGGTAAGGGTAAGGGTTAGGTTTAGGTTTGGCGTTTGGGTTAGGGTAAGGGTAAGTGTTAGGTTTAACGTTAGGGTTAGGGTTAGGGTTAGGGTTAGGGTAAGGGTAAGGGTTAGGGTTAGGGTTACGTTTAGGGTTAGGGTTAGGGTTAGGGTAAGGGTAAAGGTTAGGGTTAAGGTTAGGGTAAAGTTAAGGTGAGGGAATGGGTAAGTGTTAGGGTTAGGGTTAGAGTTAGGGTTAGGGGTTAGGGTTAGGGTTAGGTTTAATGTTAAGTTTAGGGTGAGGGTAAGGGTTAGGTTTAGGGTTAGTGTTATGGTTAGGTATAGGGTTAGGGTTAGGGTAAGGGTAAGTGTTAGGGTTAGGGTTAGGGTTAAGGTTAAGGTTAGGGTTAGGGTTAAGGTTAGGGTTAAGGTAAGGGTAAGGGTTAATGTTAGGGTTAGGGTTAGGGTTAAGTTTAGGGTTGGGGTTAGGGTTAGGCTAAGGGTTAGGGTTAGGGTTAGGGTAAGGGTTAGGGTTAGGTGTAGGGTCAGGTTTAGGGTTAGAGTTAGGGTTAGGTTAAGGGTAGGGTTAGTGTTAGGTTTAGGGTTAGGGTTAGGTTTAGGGTTAGGGTTAGGTTAAGGGTAAGGGTTAGGGTTAGGGTTAAGGTTAGGGTTAGGGTTAGGGTTAGGGTTAGGGTAAGGGTAAGGGTTAGGGTTAGGGTTAAGGTTAGGGTTAGGGTTAGGGTTAGGGTAAGGGTAAGGGTTAGGGTTAGGGTTAGTGTTAGGTTTATGGTTTTGGTTAGGGTAAGGGTAAGTGTTAGGGTTAGGGTTAATGTTAGGGTAAGGGTAAGGGTTAGGGTTTATGTTAGGGTTTGGTTTAGGATTAGGGTTAGGGTTAGGGTAAGGGTAAGGCTTAGGGTTAGGGTTAGGGTTAGGTTTAGAGTTAGGGTTAGGGTTAGTGTTAGTGTTAGGGTTAGGGTAAGGTTAAGGGATACGGTTAGGGTTAGGGTTAGGTTTGGATTAGGGTTAGGGTAAGGGTAAGGGTTAGGTTTAGGATTAGCTTTAGGGTTAATGTTAGGGTTAGGGTTAGGGTAGGGTAAGGGTTGGGTTTAGGTTTAGTGTTTTCGGTAGGGAAAGGTAATGGTTAGTGTTAGGGTTAGGGTTAGGGTAAGGATTAGGGTTAGGGTTAATGTTATTGTAAGGGTTAGGGTTTGGGTTAGGGTTGGGCTTGGCATTAAGGTTAGGGTTAGGGTTAGGATAAGGGTAAGGGTTAGGTTTAGGGTTAGGGGTTAGGGTTATGGTTAGGGTTAGGATTAGGGGTTAGGAATCGGGTTAGTTTTAGGGTTAGGGTTAGCATGAAGTTTAGGGTTAGGTTTAGGGTAAGGGTAAGGTTAGGTTTAGGGTTGGGGTTAGGATGAGGGTAAGGATTAGGGTTAGGTTTAGGGTTAGGGTTAGGGTTAGGTTTAGTGTTAGGGTTAGGGTGAGGGTAAGGGTTAGGGTTAGGGTTAGGGTTAAGTTTAGGTTTAGGGTTAGGGTTAGGGTGAGGGTAAGGGTTAGGGTTAGGGTTATGGTAAGGGTAAAGGTTAGGGTTAGGGTTTGAGTTTGGGTTAGGGTAAGGGTAAGTGTTAGGTTTAATGTTAGGGTTAGGGTTAGGGTTAGGGTTAGGGTAAGGGTAAGGGTTAGGTTTAGGGTTAGGTTTAGGGTTAGGGTTAGGGTAAGGGTAAGGGTTAGGGTTAAGATTTGGGTTAGGGTTAGGTTTAGGGTTAGGGTTAGGGTAAGGGTTAGGGTTAGGGATAGTTTAGGGTTAAGGTTAGGGTTAAGGTTAAGGTTAGGTTTAGGTTTAGGGATATGTTTAAGGTTAATGTAAGGGTTAAGGATTAGGGTTAAGGTTAGGGATAGGGTTATGGGTAGGGATAGGTTTAGGTTAAGGGTTAGGGTTAGGGTAAGGGTTAAGGTTAGGGTTATGGTTGGCTTTAGGGTTAGGGTTAGTGTAAGGGTAAGGGTTAGGGTTAGGTTTAGGGTTGGGGTTAAGGTTAGTGTTAGGGTGAGGGTAAGGGTAAGAGCTGCGTTTAGTGTTAGGGGTTAGGGTTAGGGTTAGGGGAAGGGTTAGGTGTTAGGGTTTGGATAAGGGTTAGGGTTATTGTAATTGTTAGGGTTGGGGTAAGGTTAAGGGTTAGATTTAAGGTTAGGGTTAGGTTTAGGTTTAGGGGTTAGGGTTAGGCTAAATGTTAGGGTTAGGGTTAGGGTTAGGGTAAGGGTAAGTGTTAGGTTTAGAGTTAGGGTTAGGGTTAGGGTTAGCGTAAGGGTAAGGGTTAGGTTTAGGGTCAGGATTAGTGTTAGGGTTAGGTTTAGGGTCAGGGTTAGGGTTAGGGTTAGGGTTTGGTTAAGGGTAAGTGTTAGGGTTAGGGTTAGGGCTAGGGGTAGGGTTAGAATAAGCGAAAGGGTTAGGGTTAGGTTTAGGGTTAGGGGTTAGAGTTAGGGTTAGGGTTAGGGTTAGTTTTAGGGTTAGGTTTAGGGTTAGGCTTAGGGTAAGGGTTAGGGTTAGGTTTAGGGTTAAGGTTAGGGTTAGGGTTAGGGTTAGGCTAAGGGTTAGGGTTAGGGTTAAGGTAAGGATTAGGGTTAGGGTTAGGGTTAGGGTAAGGGTTAGGTTTAGGGGTTAGGGTTAAAGTTAGGGTTAGGGTAAGGGTTAGGGTTATGGTTAGGTTTAGGGTAAAAGTTAGGGTTAGGGTTAGGGTTAGGTTAAGGTTAAGTGTTAGGGTTAGGGTTAGGGTTAGGGTAAGGGTAAGTGTTTCGTTTAGAGTTAGGTTTAGGGGTTAGATTTAGGTTTAGGGTTAAGGTTCGGTTTAGAGTTAGGGTTAGGGTAAGGGTAAGGGTGAGGGTTAGGTTTAGGGATAGGATTAGGGCTCGGTTTAGGGTTAGGGTTAGGGTTAAGGTTAGGGTTAGGGTAAGGGTTAGGTTTAGGGGTTAGGGTTAAGGTTAGGGTTGGGGTAAGGGTTAGGGCTATGGTTAGGTTTAGGGTAAAAGTTAGGGTTAGGGTTAGGGTTAGGGTTAGTGTTAGGTTAATGGTAAGTGTTAGGGTTAGGGTTAGGGTTAGGGTAAGGGTAAGGGTTTGGTTTAGAGTTAGCTTTAGGGGTTAGGTTTAGGTTTAGGGTTAAGGTTTGGTTTACAGTTAGGGTTAGGGTATGGGTAAGGGTGAGGGTTAGGTTTGGGATAGGATTAGGGCTACGTTTAGAGTTAGGGTTAGGGTAACGGTTAGGTTTAGGTTTTGGGTTAGGGTGGGGGTTAGGGTTATGGTTAGGGTTATGGTTAGGCTAAGGATTAGGTTTAGGTTTAGGGTTAGCATTAAGGTTAGGTTTAGGGTTAGGCTTAGCATTAAGGTTAGGGTTAGGGTAAGGTTAAGGGTACGGATTAGGTTTGGGTTAGGGTTAGAATTAGGGTTAAGGTTAGGTTTAGGGTAAGGGTTAGGGTTAGGGTTACGGTTAGGTTTAGGGTTAGATTTAGGTTAAGGTACGGGTTAGGATTAGTGTTAGTGTTACAGTTAGGGTTAGGTTTAGGGTAAGGATTAGGGTTAGGGTTAGAGTTAGGGTAATGGTGAGGGTTAGGGGTTATGTTTAGGGTTAGGGTTAGGGTTAGGGTTAGGTTTAGGTTTAGGGGTAGGGTAGGGGTAAGGGTAAGGGTTAGGGTTAGGGTTACGGTTAGGTTTAGGGTTAGGGTTATGGTTAGGGTAAGGTTTAGGGTTAGGGTTCGGTTTAGGGTTAGAGTTAGGGTAAGGGGAGGGTTAGGGGTTTGTTTAGGGTGAGGATTATGGTTAGGGTAAGGGTTAGGGTTAGGGTAGGGTTAGGGTTAGAGTTAGGGTTAGAGTTAGGGTAAGAGTAAGGGTTAGGCTTAGGGTTAAGGTTAGGGTTAGGGTAAGGGTAAGGCTTAGGGTTAGGGTTAGGGTTAGGTTTAGAGTTAGGGTTAGGGTTAGTGTTAGTGTTAGGGTTAGGGTAAGGTTAAGGGATACGGTTAGGGTTAGGGTTAGGTTTGGATTAGGGTTAGGGTAAGGGTAAGGGTTAGGTTTAGGATTAGCTTTAGGGTTAATGTTAGGGTTAGGGTTAGGGTAGGGTAAGGGTTGGGTTTAGGTTTAGTGTTTTCGGTAGGGAAAGGTAATGGTTAGTGTTAGGGTTAGGGTTAGGGTAAGGATTAGGGTTAGGGTTAATGTTATTGTAAGGGTTAGGGTTTGGGTTAGGGTTGGGCTTGGCATTAAGGTTAGGGTTAGGGTTAGGATAAGGGTAAGGGTTAGGTTTAGGGTTAGGGGTTAGGGTTATGGTTAGGGTTAGGATTAGGGGTTAGGAATCGGGTTAGTTTTAGGGTTAGGGTTAGCATGAAGTTTAGGGTTAGGTTTAGGGTAAGGGTAAGGTTAGGTTTAGGGTTGGGGTTAGGATGAGGGTAAGGATTAGGGTTAGGTTTAGGGTTAGGGTTAGGGTTAGGTTTAGTGTTAGGGTTAGGGTGAGGGTAAGGGTTAGGGTTAGGGTTAGGGTTAAGTTTAGGTTTAGGGTTAGGGTTAGGGTGAGGGTAAGGGTTAGGGTTAGGGTTATGGTAAGGGTAAAGGTTAGGGTTAGGGTTTGAGTTTGGGTTAGGGTAAGGGTAAGTGTTAGGTTTAATGTTAGGGTTAGGGTTAGGGTTAGGGTTAGGGTAAGGGTAAGGGTTAGGTTTAGGGTTAGGTTTAGGGTTAGGGTTAGGGTAAGGGTAAGGGTTAGGGTTAAGATTTGGGTTAGGGTTAGGTTTAGGGTTAGGGTTAGGGTAAGGGTTAGGGTTAGGGATAGTTTAGGGTTAAGGTTAGGGTTAAGGTTAAGGTTAGGTTTAGGTTTAGGGATATGTTTAAGGTTAATGTAAGGGTTAAGGATTAGGGTTAAGGTTAGGGATAGGGTTATGGGTAGGGATAGGTTTAGGTTAAGGGTTAGGGTTAGGGTAAGGGTTAAGGTTAGGGTTATGGTTGGCTTTAGGGTTAGGGTTAGTGTAAGGGTAAGGGTTAGGGTTAGGTTTAGGGTTGGGGTTAAGGTTAGTGTTAGGGTGAGGGTAAGGGTAAGAGCTGCGTTTAGTGTTAGGGGTTAGGGTTAGGGTTAGGGGAAGGGTTAGGTGTTAGGGTTTGGATAAGGGTTAGGGTTATTGTAATTGTTAGGGTTGGGGTAAGGTTAAGGGTTAGATTTAAGGTTAGGGTTAGGTTTAGGTTTAGGGGTTAGGGTTAGGCTAAATGTTAGGGTTAGGGTTAGGGTTAGGGTAAGGGTAAGTGTTAGGTTTAGAGTTAGGGTTAGGGTTAGGGTTAGCGTAAGGGTAAGGGTTAGGTTTAGGGTCAGGATTAGTGTTAGGGTTAGGTTTAGGGTCAGGGTTAGGGTTAGGGTTAGGGTTTGGTTAAGGGTAAGTGTTAGGGTTAGGGTTAGGGCTAGGGGTAGGGTTAGAATAAGCGAAAGGGTTAGGGTTAGGTTTAGGGTTAGGGGTTAGAGTTAGGGTTAGGGTTAGGGTTAGTTTTAGGGTTAGGTTTAGGGTTAGGCTTAGGGTAAGGGTTAGGGTTAGGTTTAGGGTTAAGGTTAGGGTTAGGGTTAGGGTTAGGCTAAGGGTTAGGGTTAGGGTTAAGGTAAGGATTAGGGTTAGGGTTAGGGTTAGGGTAAGGGTTAGGTTTAGGGGTTAGGGTTAAAGTTAGGGTTAGGGTAAGGGTTAGGGTTATGGTTAGGTTTAGGGTAAAAGTTAGGGTTAGGGTTAGGGTTAGGTTAAGGTTAAGTGTTAGGGTTAGGGTTAGGGTTAGGGTAAGGGTAAGTGTTTCGTTTAGAGTTAGGTTTAGGGGTTAGATTTAGGTTTAGGGTTAAGGTTCGGTTTAGAGTTAGGGTTAGGGTAAGGGTAAGGGTGAGGGTTAGGTTTAGGGATAGGATTAGGGCTCGGTTTAGGGTTAGGGTTAGGGTTAAGGTTAGGGTTAGGGTAAGGGTTAGGTTTAGGGGTTAGGGTTAAGGTTAGGGTTGGGGTAAGGGTTAGGGCTATGGTTAGGTTTAGGGTAAAAGTTAGGGTTAGGGTTAGGGTTAGGGTTAGTGTTAGGTTAATGGTAAGTGTTAGGGTTAGGGTTAGGGTTAGGGTAAGGGTAAGGGTTTGGTTTAGAGTTAGCTTTAGGGGTTAGGTTTAGGTTTAGGGTTAAGGTTTGGTTTACAGTTAGGGTTAGGGTATGGGTAAGGGTGAGGGTTAGGTTTGGGATAGGATTAGGGCTACGTTTAGAGTTAGGGTTAGGGTAACGGTTAGGTTTAGGTTTTGGGTTAGGGTGGGGGTTAGGGTTATGGTTAGGGTTATGGTTAGGCTAAGGATTAGGTTTAGGTTTAGGGTTAGCATTAAGGTTAGGTTTAGGGTTAGGCTTAGCATTAAGGTTAGGGTTAGGGTAAGGTTAAGGGTACGGATTAGGTTTGGGTTAGGGTTAGAATTAGGGTTAAGGTTAGGTTTAGGGTAAGGGTTAGGGTTAGGGTTACGGTTAGGTTTAGGGTTAGATTTAGGTTAAGGTACGGGTTAGGATTAGTGTTAGTGTTACAGTTAGGGTTAGGTTTAGGGTAAGGATTAGGGTTAGGGTTAGAGTTAGGGTAATGGTGAGGGTTAGGGGTTATGTTTAGGGTTAGGGTTAGGGTTAGGGTTAGGTTTAGGTTTAGGGGTAGGGTAGGGGTAAGGGTAAGGGTTAGGGTTAGGGTTACGGTTAGGTTTAGGGTTAGGGTTATGGTTAGGGTAAGGTTTAGGGTTAGGGTTCGGTTTAGGGTTAGAGTTAGGGTAAGGGGAGGGTTAGGGGTTTGTTTAGGGTGAGGATTATGGTTAGGGTAAGGGTTAGGGTTAGGGTAGGGTTAGGGTTAGAGTTAGGGTTAGAGTTAGGGTAAGAGTAAGGGTTAGGCTTAGGGTTAAGGTTAGGGTTAGTGTAAGGGTAAGGGTTAGGGTTAGGGTTAGGGTTAGGGTTAGGGTTAGGTTTAGGGTAAGGGTAAGGGTTAGGGTTAACGTTTGGGTTAGGGTTAGGTTTAGGGTTAGGGTTAGGGTAAGGGTTAGGGTTAGGGTTAGTTTAGGGTTAAGGTTAGGGTTAGGGTTAAGGTTAGGTTTAGGTTTAGGGATATGTTTAAGGTTAGGGTAAGGGTAAGGATTAGGGTTAAGGTTAGGGATAGGGTTATGGGTAGGGATAGGTTTAGGTTAAGGGTTAGGGTTAGGGTAAGGGTTAGGGTTAGAGTTATGGTTGGCTTACGGTTAGGGTTAGTGTAAGGGTAAGGGTTATGGTTAGGTTTAGGGTTGGGGTTAAGGTTAGTGTTAGGGTGACGGTAAGGGTAAGAGTTGCGTTTAGCGTTAGGGGTTAGGGTTAGGGTTAGGGTTAGGGGAAGGGTTAGGTGTTAGGGTTAGGATAAGGGTTAGGGTTATTGTAATTGTTAGGGTTAGGGTAAGGTTAAGGGTTAGATTTAGGGTTAGGGTTAGGTTTAGGTTTAGGGGTTAGGGTTAGGGTTAGGGTTAGGCTAAGTGTTAGGGTTAGGGTTAGGGTTAGGGTAAGGGTAAGTGTTAGGTTTAGAGTTAGGGTTAGGGTAAGGGTTAGCGTAAGGGTAAGGGTTAGGTTTAGGGTCAGGGTTAGGGATAGGGTTAGGTTTAGGGTCAGGGTTAGGGTTAGGGTTTGGTTAAGGGTAAGTGTTAGGGTCAGGGTTAGGTCTAGGGGTAGGGTTAGAATAAGCGAAAGGGTTATGGTTAGGGTTAGGGTTAGGGGTTAGAGTTAGGGTTAGGGTTAGGGTTAGTTTTACGGTTAGGTTTAGGGTTAGGCTTAGGGTAAGGGTTAGGGTTAGGGTTAGGGTTAGGGTTAGGGTTAAGGTTAGGGTTAGGGTTAGGGTTAAGCTAAGGGTTAGGGTTAGGGTTAAGGTAAGGATTAGGGTTAGGGCTAGGGTTAGGGTAAGGGTTAGGTTTAGGGGTTAGGGTTAAATTTAGGGTGAGGGTAAGGGTTAGGTTTATGGTTAGGTTTAGGGTAAAAGTTAGGGTTAGGGTTAGGGTTAGGGTTAGGTTAAGGGTAAGTGTTAGGGTTACGGTTAGGGTAAGGCTAAGGGTTAGGGTTAGGGGTAGGGTAAGGGTAAGGGTTAGTGTTAGGGTTAAGTTTAGGGTTAGTGTTTGGGTTAGGTTTAGGTTTAGAGTAAGGGTAAGTGTTAGGTTTAGGGTTAGGGTTAAGGTTAGGGTTATGGTTAGGGTTAGGCTAAGGGTTAGGGTTAGGGTTTGGTTAAGGGTTAGGGTTTGGGTTAGTGTTAGGGTTATGGTTTGGGTTAGGGTTAGGGTTAGGTTAAGGGTAAGTGTTAGGGTCAGGGTTAGGTCTAGGGGTAGGGTTAGAATAAGCGAAAGGGTTATGGTTAGGGTTAGGGTTAGGGGTTAGAGTTAGGGTTAGGGTTAGGGTTAGTTTTACGGTTAGGTTTAGGGTTAGGCTTAGGGTAAGGGTTAGGGTTAGGGTTAGGGTTAGGGTTAGGGTTAAGGTTAGGGTTAGGGTTAGGGTTAAGCTAAGGGTTAGGGTTAGGGTTAAGGTAAGGATTAGGGTTAGGGCTAGGGTTAGGGTAAGGGTTAGGTTTAGGGGTTAGGGTTAAATTTAGGGTGAGGGTAAGGGTTAGGTTTATGGTTAGGTTTAGGGTAAAAGTTAGGGTTAGGGTTAGGGTTAGGGTTAGGTTAAGTGTAAGTGTTAGGGTTACGGTTAGGGTAAGGCTAAGGGTTAGGGTTAGGGGTAGGGTAAGGGTAAGGGTTAGTGTTAGGGTTAAGTTTAGGGTTAGTGTTTGGGTTAGGTTTAGGTTTAGAGTAAGGGTAAGTGTTAGGTTTAGGGTTAGGGTTAAGGTTAGGGTTATGGTTAGGGTTAGGCTAAGGGTTAGGGTTAGGGTTTGGTTAAGGGTTAGGGTTTGGGTTAGTGTTAGGGTTATGGTTTGGGTTAGGGTTAGGGTTAGGTTAATGTTTGGGGTTAGGGGTTAGGGTTAGTTTTAGGATAAGGGTTGGGGATAGGGGTTAGGGTTAGAATTAGGGTTAGTGTAAGGGTTAGGGTTAGCGTTAGGGTTAGGGTTACGATAAGGGTTAGGCTTAGGGTTAGGGTTAGGGCTAGGGTAAATGTTAGGGTTAGTGTAAGGGTTCGCGTTAGGGTTAGGGTAATTTTAAGAGTTAGGATTAGGGTTAGGTTTAGGTTTAGGTTTGGGGTTAAGGTTTGGGTTAGGGTTCAGGTTAGGGTAAGTGTTAGGGTAGGGTAGGGTTAGGGTTAGGTTTAGGGTTAGGGTTAAGGTTAGGGTATGGGTTAGGGTTAGGCTAAGGGTTAGGGTTAGGCTTAGGGTAAGGGTTAGGGTTTGGGTTGGGGTTAGGGTTAGAGGAAGGGTTAGGGTTAGGGTAAGGGTAAGGGTTAGGGTTAGGGTTAGGGTAAGGATTAGGGTTAGGGTAAGGATTAGGGTTAGAGTTAGGTTTAGGGATAGGGCAAGGGTAAGTGTTAGGGTTGGTGTTAGGGTTAGCGTTAGGGTTAGAGTAAGTTTAAGAGTTAGGGTTAGGGTTAGGTTTAGGTTTAGGTTTGGGGTTAAGATTTGGGTTAGGGTTCGGGTTATGGTAAGTGTTATGGTTAGGGTTAGGTTTAGCGTTAGGTTTAGGGTTAGGGTTAAGGTTAGTGTTAGGTTTAGGGTTAGGCTAAGGGTTAGGGTTAGGGTTAGGGTAAGGGTTAGGGTTAGGGTTGGGGTTAGGGTTAGAGGTAGGGTTAAGGTTAGGGTAAGGGTAAGGGTTAGGTTTAGGGTTAGGGTAAGGATTAGGGTTAGGGTAAGGATTAGGGTTAGGGTTAGGGTTAGGTTTAGGGTTAGGGTTAGCATTAAGGTTAGGGGTAGGTTTTGGGTTAGGTAAAGGTTAAGGGTTAGGGGTAGGGTTAGGCTAGGGTAAGGATAAGGGTTAGGTTTATGGTTAGGTTAAGGGTTGGGGTTATCGTTAGGTTTAGGTTCAGCATTAAGGTTAGGGTTAGGGTTAGGGTAAGGGTAAGGGTTAGGGTTAGGGTTAGGGTAAGGGTAAGGGTTAGGGTTAGGGTTAGGGTTAGGTTTAGGGTGAGGGTAAGCGTAAGGGTTAGGGTTAGTGTTAGGTTTACGGTTAGGCTTAGGGTTAGGGTTAGGGTTAGGGTTAGGTATAGGGTTAGGCTAAGGGTAAGGGTTAGGGTTAGGGTTAGGGTTAGGGTTAAGGTTAGGGTTAGGGTTAACGTTAGGTTAGGGAAAGGGTAAGGGTTAGAGTTAGGGTTAGGGTTAGGGCAAGGGTTAGGGTTAGGTTTAGGATTAGGGTTAGGGTTAGTGTAAGGATTAGGGTTAGGGTTAGGGTAAGGGTTAGGGTTAGGGTAAGGTTTAGTGTTAGTGGTTAGGGTTAGGGTTAGGGTTAGGGTAAGGGTTAAGCTTAGGTGTTAGGGTAAGGGTTAGGGTTAGGGTTAGAGTTATGGTTAGGGTTAGGGTAAGGGTAAGTGTTAGCGTTAGGGTTAGGATTAGCGGTTAAGGTTAGGCTTAGGGTTAGAATTAGTTTATAGGTTAGGGTTAGGGTTAGGGTAAGGGTAAGTGTTAGGGTTAGTGTTAGGGTTAGCGTTAGGGTTAGGGCAAGGGTTAGGGTTAGGGTTAGGTTTATGGTTAGGTTTAGGGGTAGGGCAATTGTTAGGGTTAGGGTTAGGGTTAGGGATAGATTAAGGGTAAGGGTTAGGGTTAGGGGTTAAATTTAGGGTTAGTGTTAGAGTAAGGGTAAGGGTGAGGTTTAGGGTTAGGGTTAGGGTTAGGATTAGGTTTAGTGTTAAGGTTAGGGTTAGGGTTAGTGTTAGGTTTAGGGTTAGGGTTAAGTTTAGGTTTACGGTTAGGGTTAGAGTAAGTTTTAGGGTTAGGGTTAGGGTTAGGTGTTAGGGTTAGTGTTAGGGTTAGGGTAAGGGTTAGGGTTAGGTTAGTTTTAGGGTTAGGGTTAGGGTTAGGGTTAGGGTTAGGGTTAGGGTTAGGTTTAGGGTTAGGGTTAGGGTAAGGGTAAGGGTGAGGGATAGGGTTAGGGTTAGTGTAAGGGTAAGGGTTAGTATTAATGTTAGGTTTAGGGTTAGGGTTAGGATTAGGATAAGGTAAGGGTTAGGGTTAGGATTAGTTTTAGGGTAAGGGTAAGGATTAGGGTTAGGGTTAAGGTTAGGGTTAAGGTTAGGGTTAGGGTTAGGGTTAGGCTAAGGGTTAGGGTTATGGTTAGGGTAAGGGTTAGGGTTAGGGTTAAATTTAGGGTTAGGGTTAGGGTTAGGGTTAGGGTAAAGGTTAGGGTTATGGTTAGGGTTAGAGTTAGGGTAAGGCTTAGGGTTAGACTTAGGGTTAGGGTTAGGTTAGGTTTACGGTTAGGGTTAGGGTAAGGGTAAGGATTATGGTTAGGGTTGGGATTAGGGTTAGGGTTAGGGTTAGGGTTAAGGTTAGGGTTAGGGTTAGGTTTGGGGTTATGTTTAGGGTAAGAGTGAGGGTTAGGGTTAGTGTTAGGGTAAGGGTAAGGGTAAGGGTTAGGGTTAGGGTTAGGGTAACGGTTAGGTTTAGGGTAAGGATTAGGGTTAGGGTTAGAGTTCCCATTAAGTTTAGGGTTAGGGTTAGGGTTAGGGAAAGGGTAACGGTTAGGGTTTGGGTTAGGGTTAGGGTTAGGGTAAGGATACGGGTTAGGTTTAGGGTTAGGGTAAGGTTTAGGGCTAGCGTTAGGGTTACGGTTAGCATTAAGTTTAGGGTTATGGTTAGGGTATGGGTAAGGGTTAGGATAAGAGTAAGGTTTAGGGTTAGGGTAAAGATTAGTCTTAGGGTTTGGATTAGGGTTAGGTTTAGGGTTATGGTAAAGGTAAGGGTTAGGGTTAGGGTTAGGATTAGGGTTAGGCTTAGGGTTAGGGTTAGGGTTAGGGTTAGGTTACGGTTAGGGTTAGGGTAAGGGTTAGGGTTAGGGTTAGGGTTAGGTTTGTGGTTAGGGTTAGGGTAAGGGTTAGGGTTAGGGTAAAGGTTAGGTTTAGGCGTAGGTTTAGGGTAAGGGTAAGTGTTAGAGTTAGGGTTAGGGTTAGGGTTAGGTTTAGGTTTAGGGTTAGGGT
>JANJXV010000399.1:302132-329632 GCA_024803745.1 Megascapheus bottae | reverse complement strand
AAGGGTTAGGATAGGGTTAGGGTTAGGTTTAGTGTTAGGGTTAGGGTTAGGGTAAGGGTAAGGGTTATGGTTAGGGTTATGGTTAGGGTTAGGGTTAAAATTAGGGTTAGGATTTGGGTTACGTTTAGGGTTAGGGTTAGAGTAAGGGTAAGGTTTAGGGTTAGGGTTAGGGTTTGGGTAAAGTTTAGGGTTAGGGTTAGGGTTAGGGTAAGTGTAACGGTAAGGTTTAGGGTTAGGGTTAGGGTTAGAGTTAGAGTTAGGGTAAGGATTAGGGTTAGGGTTAGTGTAAGCGTAAGGTTTAGGGTTAGGGTTAGGGTAAGGATAAGCGTTAGGATTAGGGTTAGGGTTAGCGTTAGGGTTAGGGTAAGGGTTAGAGTTAGGGTTAGGTTTAATGTTAGGTTAAGGGTTAGGGTTAGGGAAGGGTAAGGGTTAGGATTAGGGTTAGGGTTGTGGTTAGGGTAAGGATAATTGTTAGGTTTAGGTTTAGGGTAAGGGGTAGGGTTAGGTTTAGGTTAAGGGTAAGGTTTATGGTGAGGGTTACGGTTAGGGTTAGGGTAAGGGTAAGGGTTAGGGTTAGGGTTAGGGTGAGGATAAGGTTTAGGGTTAGGGTTAGGGTAAGGATTAATGTTAGGGTTAGGGTTAGGTTTAGGTTTAGGTTTAGGGTAAGGGTAAGGGTTACAGTTAGGGTTATTTTTAGGGTAAGGGTTAGGGAAAGGGTTAGGGTTAGGGTTAGTGTTAGGGTCAGGATTAGGGTTAGGGTTAGGGTTAGGGTAATGGTTTGGGTTAGGGTTAGGGTTAGGGTAAAAGTAAGGGTTAGGGGTAGGGTTAGGGTTAGGGTAAGGGTTAGGGTTAGGGTTAAGTTTAGGGTTAGTGTTAGGGTTAGGTTTAGGGTTAGAGTAAGGGTAAGTGTTAGGGTTAGGGTTAGGGTTAAAGTTAGGGTTATGGTTAGGGTTAGGCTAAGGGTTAGGGTTAGGGTTTGGTTAAGGGTTAGGGTTTGGGTTAGGGTTAGTGTTAGAGTTAGGGTTAGGGTTATGGTAAGGGTAAGGGTTAGGGTTAGGTTTACGGTTAGGGTTAGGGTATGGGTTGGGGTTAGGGGTTAGGGTTAGATTTAGGATAAGGGTTGGGGTAGGAGTAAGGGTTAGGGTTAGGGTTAGTGTGAGGGTTAGGGTTAGCGTTAGGGTTAGGGTTACTATAAGGGTTAGGGTTAGGGTTAGGGTTAGGGCAAGGGTAAGTGTTAGGGTTAGTGTAAGGGTTCGCGTTAGGGTTAGGGTAATTTTAAGAGTTAGGATTAGGGTTAGGGTAAGGGTTAGGGTTAGGTTTAGGGTTAGGTTTAGGGTTAGGGTTAGGGTAAGGGTAAGGGTTATGGTTAGGGTTATGGTTAGGGTTATGGTTAAAATTAGGGTTAGGGTTTGTGTTACGTTTAGGGTTAGGCTTAGGGTAAGAGTAAGGTTTAGGGGTAGGGTTAGGGTTAGGGTAAACGTTAGGGTTACGGTTATGGTTAGGGTAAGGGTAAGGTTTAGGGTTAGGGTTAGGGTTTGGGTTAGGGTTATGCAAAGGGTAAGGGTTAGGGTTAGGGTTAGGGTTAGAGTTAGGGTAAGGATTAGGGTTAGGCTTAGTGTAAGCGTAAGGGTTAGGGTTAGGGTTAGGGTTAGGGTTAGGGTTAGGGTTAGGGTTAGGGTTAGGGATAGGGTAAGTTTTAGGGTTAGGGTTACTGTAAGTCTAAGGGTTAGACTTAGGGTTAGGGTAAGGGTTAGGGTTAGGGTTAGGGTTAGGGTTAGGGTAAGGGTTAGGGTTAGGGTTAGGGTGAGCGTTAGGGTATGCGTTAGGGTTAGGGGTTAGGGTTAGGGTGAGGGTTAGGGTAAGGTTTAGGGTTAGGGTTAGGGGTCAGGGTAAGTGTTAGGGTTAGGGTAAGGGTTATGTTTAGGGTTAGGGTTAGGGTAAGGCTAAGGGTTAGGGTTAGGCTTAGGGTTACCGTAAGGGGTAGGGTTAGTGTTAGGTTTACGGTTATTGTGAGCGTTAGGGTTAGGGTTAGTGGTTAGGGTTAGTGTTAGTGTTATGTTAAGGGTTAGGGTTAGGGATAGGGTAAGGTTTAGAGTTAGGGTTACTGTAAGGCTAAGGGTTAGACTTAGGGTTAGGGTAAGGGTTAGGGTTAGAGTTAGGGTTAGGGTTAGGGTAAGGGTAAGGGTTAGGTTTAGGGTTAAGGTTAGGGTAAAGGTAAGGGTTAGGTTTAGTGTTAAGTTTAGGGAAAGGGTAAGGGTAAGGGTTAGGTTTAGGGTTAAGGTTACGGTTAGTGTTAGGGTTAGTGTTTGGGTAAGGGCAAGCATTAAGGCTAGGGATAGGGTTAGGGTTAGGGTTAGAGTTAGGCTAAGGGTTAGGGTTAGGGTTAGGGTTAGGTAAAGGGTTAGGGTTAGGGTTAGGGTTAGAGGTAGGTTTATGGTCAGGGTAAGGGTAAGGGTTAGGGTTAGGGTTAGGGTAAAGGTTAGGGTTAGGAGTTAGGTTCAGGATTAGGGTTAGGTTTAAGGTAGGGTTAGGATTAGGGTTAGGGTTAGGTTTAGGATTAGGGTAAAGGTTAGGGTAAAAGTTAGGGTTAGGGTTCGGATTAGGGTAAGGGTAAGGGTAAGTCTTAGGGTTAGAGTTAGGGTTACTGTTACGGTTAGGGTAAGGGTAGGAGATAGAGTTAGGGTTAGGTTTGGGTTTAGGTTTGGGGTTAAGTTTAGGGATTGTGTTAGGGCAAGGGTAAGGGTTAGTGTTAGGGTTAGTGTTAGGTTTAAGGTTAGGGTTAGGTTAAGGGTAAGGGTTTGGGTTAAGGTTAGGGTTAGCGCAAAAGGTTTGGGTTAGGGTTAGGGTAAGGGTTAGGGTTAGGGTTAAGGTAAGGGTTAGGTTTAGAGTTAGGGTTAGGGCTAGGTTTCGGTTTAGCATTAGTTAAGGGTAAGGGTTAGGGTTAGGGTTAGGTTCAGGGTTAGGGTTAGGGTAAGGGTTAGGGTTATCTATAGTGTTAGGTTTAGGGTTAAGTTTAGGGTTAGTGTTAGGGTAAGGGTTAGGGTTATGGTTAGGATTAGGGGTTAGGGTTAGAGTTAAGGTTAGGTTTAGGGTTAGGGTAAGGGTAAGGTTTAGGTTTAGCGTTAGGGTTAGGTGTTAGGGTTAGGGTTAGGGTTAGGGTTAGGTTTGGGATTAGGGTTAGGGTAAGAGTAAGAGTAAGGGTTAGGGTTAGGGTTAGGGTAAGGGTAAGGGTTAGGGTTAGGGTTAGGGTTACAGTTAGGTTTAGGTTTAGGGTTAGGGCTAGGGTTAGGTTTATGTTTAGGGTTAAGGTTAGGGTGAGGTTTACGATAAGGGTAAGGGTTAGGGTTAGGGTTAGGGTTAGGTTTAGGTTTAAGGTTAGGGTTAGGGTAATTGTAAGGGTTAGGGTTAGGTTTAAGGTGAGGGTTAGGGTTATGTTTAGGGTTAGTGTAAGGGTAATGGTTAGGGTTTGGGTTAGGGTTAGGTTTAAGTTTAGTCTTAGGGTTAGGGTTAGGGTTAGGGTAACTTTAAGTCTTAGGGTTAGGGTTAGGGTTAGTGTTAGGTTTAGGGTAAGGGTATGGGTTATGGTTAGGGTTAGGTTTAGGGTGAAAGTTAGGGTTAGGGTTAGAGTTAGGGTTAGGGTAAGGGTAAGGGTTAGGATTAGGGTTAGGGTTATGTTTAGGGTTAGGATTAGGGTTATGGTTAGGGTAAGGGTAAGGGTTAGGGTCAAGTTTAGGGTTAGGGTTAGGTTTAGGGTTAGGGTTAGAGTTAGGGTAAGGGTAACGGTTAGGGTTAGGTTTAAGGTTAGGGTTAGGTTTAGGGTTAGGGTTAGGGGAAGGGTTAGGGTTAGGGTTAAAGTTAGTGTTAGGGTTAGGTTAAGCGTTAGGGTTAGGTTAGGGTTAGGTTTAGGGTTAGGGTTAGGGTTAGGTTTAGGGTTATGTTTAGGGTTAGGGTTAGTGTTAGGTTTAGGGTTAGGGTTAGGGTAAGGGTAAGGGTGAGGGTGAGGGTTAGGGTTAGGGTTAGGGTAAGGGTAAGGGTTAGTATTAATGTTAGGGTTAGGATTAGGGTTAGGATTAGGATAAGGTAAGGGTTAGGGTTAGGGTTAGGGTTAAGGTTAGGGGTAGTGTTAGGGTTAGGGTAAGGGTAAGGGTTAGAGTTAGGGTTAAGGTTAGTTTTAAGGTTAGGGTTAGGGTTATGGTTAGGGTTAGGCTAAGGGTTAGGGTTAGGTTTAGGGTAAGGGTTAGGGTTTGGGTTAGGCTTAGGGTAAGGGTAAGGGTTAGGGTTAGGGTTACGGTTAGGGTATAGGTAGGTTTACGTTTAGGGTTAGAGATAGGGTAAGGCTAAGGTTTAGAGTTAGGGTTAGGGTTAGGTTAGGTTTAGGGTTAGGGTTAGGGTAAGGGTAAGGGTTATGGTTAGGGTTAGGATTAGGGTTAAAGTTAGGGTTAGGGTTAAGGTTAGGGTTAGGGTATGTTTAATGCTTAGGGTAAGGGTTAGGATTAGGTTTAGGGTATGGGTAAGGTTTAGGGTTAGGGTTAGGGTTAGGTTAGGGTTACGGTTAGGGTTACAGTTAGGGTAAGGGTAAGGGTTAGCGTTAGGGTTAGGGTTAGGGTTAAGGTTAGGGTTAGGGTTAGGGTTAGGCTATGGGTTAGGGTTAGGGTTAGGGTAAGGGGTAGGGTTTCGGTTAGTTTTAGGGTTAGATTTAGGGTTAGGGTTAGGGTACGGGTAAGGGTTAGGGTTAGGTTTAGGGTTAGGTAAGGGTTAGGTTTAGGGGTTAGGTTTAGGTTTAGGATAAGGTTTAACGTAGGGGTTAGGTTTAGGGTAAGGGTTAGTGTTAGGGTTAGGGTTAGGATTAGGGTAATGGTTAGGGTTAGGGTGAGCATTAGGGTATGGGTTAGGGTTAGGGTTTGGGGTTTGGGTTAGGTTTAGGGTTAGGGTTAGGGTAAGGCTAAGGTTTAGAATTAGTGTTAGGGTTAGTGTAAGGGTTAGGGTTAGGGTTAATGATAGGGTGAGCGTTAGGCTTAGGGTTACGGGTTAGGGTTAGTGTTAGGGTTAGGGTAAGGGTTAGGGTAAGGGATAGGGTAAGGTTTAGGATTAGGGTTAGGGTAAGGCTAAGGGTTAACCTTAGGGTTATGGTAAGGGTTAGGGTTAGGGTTAGTGTAAGACTAAGGGTTAGAGTTAGAGTTAGGGTTACGGTAGGGTTAGGGGTTAGGGTTAGGGTTAGGGTTAGGGTAAGGGAAAGGGAAAGGTTTAGGGTTAAGGAAGGGTAAAGGTAAGGGTTAGGTTTAGGGTTATGTTTAGGGTAAGGGTAATAGTTAGGGTTAGGGTTAAGGTTACGGTTAGTGTTAGGGTTAGTGTTTGGGTAAGGGCAAGCGTTAGGGCTAGGGATAGGGTTAGGGTTAGGGTTAGAGTTAGGGTTAGAGTTAGGCTAAGGGTGAGGGTTAGGGTTAGGTTAAGGGTTAGGGTTAGGGTTAGAGGTAGGGTTATGGTCAGGGTAAGGGTAAGGGTTAGGGTTAGGGTTAGGGTAAGGATTAGGTTTAGGGGTTAGGGTCACGGTTAGGGTTAGGTTTAGGGTAGGGTTAGGATTAGGGTTAGGGTTAGGTTTAGGATTAGGGTAAGGGTTAGGGTAAAAGTTAGGGTTAGGGTTAGGGTTAGGGTTATGGTAAGGGTAAGTGTTAGGGTTAGAGTTAGGGTTACGGTTAGGGTTAGGGTAAGGGTAGGTGATAGGGTTAGGGTTAGGGTTGGGTTTAGGTTTGGGGTTAAGTTTAGGGATTGTGTTAGGGCAAGGGTAAGGGTTAGGGTTAGGGTTAGGGTTAGGTATAATGTTAGGTTTAGGTTAAGGGTAAGGGTTAGGGTTAAGGTTAGGGTTAGCGCAAAAGGTTTGGGTTAGGGTTAGGGTTAGGATTAGGGTTAGGGTTAGGGTAAGGTTTATGTTTAGGGTTAGGGTTAGGGCTAGGTTTCGGTTTAGCGTTAGTTAAGGGTAAGGGTTAGGGTTAGGGTTAGGTTCAAGGTTAGGGTTAGGGTAAGGGTTAGGGTTATGGTTAGTGTTAGGTTTAGGGTTAAGTTTAGGGTTAGTGTTAGGGTAAGGGTTAGGGTTAGGGTTAGGATTAGGGGTAGTGTTAGGGTTAGGGTAAGGGTAAGGGTAAGGGTTAGGGTTAGGGTTAAGTATAGGTTTAAGGTTAGGGTTAGGTTTGGGGTTAGGGTTAGGCTAAGGGTTAGGGTTAGGGTTAGGGTAAGGGTTAGCGTTTGGGTTAGGCTTAGGGTTAGAGTTTGGGTTAGGGTTAGTGTTAGGGTAAGGGTAAGGGTTAGGGTTAGGGTTAGGTTATAGGTAGGGTTACGTTTAGGGTTAGAGTTAGGGTAAGGCTAAGTGTTAGAGTTAGGGTTAGGGTCAGGTTAGGTTTAGGGTTAGGGTTAGGGTAAGGGTAAGGCTTATGGTTAGGGTTAGGATTAGGGTTAAAGTTAGGGTTAAGGTTAAGGTTAGGGTTAGGGTAAGTTTACTGCTTAGGGTTAGGGTTAGGATTAGGTTTAGGGTATGGGTAAGGTTTAGGGTTAGGGTTAGGGTTAGGTTAGGAGTAGGGTTAGGGTTAGGGTTACGGTTAGGGTAAGGGTTAGGGTTAGGCTAAGGGTTAGGGTTAGGTTTAGGGTAAGGGGTAGGGTTTGGGTTAGTTTTAGGGTTAGATTTAGGGTTAGGGTTAGGGTACGGGTAAGGGTTAGGGTTAGGGTTAGGGTAAGGGTTAGGGTTAGGGGTTGGGTTTAGGTTTAGGATAAGGCTTAAGGTAGGGGTTAGGTTTAGGGTAAGGGTTAGGGTTAGGGTTAGGATTAGGGTAAGGGTTAGGGTTAGGGTTAGGCTGAGCGTTAGGGTATGGGTTAGGGTTAGGGTTTAGGGTTTGGGTTAGGTTTAGGGTAAGGGTTAGGGTTGGGGTTAGGGGTCAGGGTTAGTGTTAGTGTTAGGGTAAGGGTTATTGTTAGGGTTAGGGTTAGGGTAAGGCTAAGGGTTAGAGTTAGGATTAGGATTAGCGTAAGGGTTAGGGTTAAGGTTAATGATAGGGTGAGCGTTAGGGTTAGGGTTAGGGGTTAGGGTTAGTGTTAGGGTTAGGGTAAGGGTTAGGTTTAGGGATAGGGTAAGGTTTAGGATTAGGGTTAGGGTAAGGCTAAGGGTTAGCCTTAGGGTTATGGTAAGGGTTAGGGTTAGGGTTAGTTTAAGACTAAGGGTTAGAGTTAGAGTTAGGGTTACGGTAGGGTTAGGGGTTAGGGTTAGGGTTAGGGTTAGGGTAAGGGTAAGGGATAGGTTTAGGGTTAAGGAAGGGTAAAGGTAAGGGTTAGGTTTAGGGTTACGTTTAGGGTAATGGTAAGGGTTAGGGTTAGGGTTAGGGTTAGGGTTAAGGTTAGGGTTAGGGTTAGGGTTACGGTTAGGGTTAGGGTAAGGGTAAGGGTTAGGGCTAGGGATAGGGTTAGGGTTAGGGTTAGAGTTATGCTAAGGGTTAGGGTTAGGGTTAGGTTAAGGGTTAGGGTTAGGGTTTGGGTAAGGCTTAGGGTAAGGGATTAGGGTTAGGGTTAGGTTTAGGGTAGGGTTAGGTTAAGGGTAAGTGTTATGGTTAGGGTTAGAGTTGGGTTTAGGTTTAGGGTTAAGTTTACGGATCGGGTTAGGGTAAGGGTTAGGGTTAGGGTTAAACTTAGGTTTAAGGTTAGAGTTAGGGTAAGGGTAAGGGTTAGGGATAAGGTTAGGGTTAGCACAAAAGGTTTGGGTTAGGGTTAGTGTTAGGGTTAGGGTAAGGGTAAGGGTTAGGGTTAGGGTTAGGTTTGGGGTTACGGTTAGGGTTAGTGTTAGGGTTAGGATTAGGGTTAGGGTTAGGGTTAGGTTTAGGTTGAGCGTTAGTGTAATGCTAAGGGTTAGGGTTAGGGTTAGGTTCAGGGTTAGGGTTAGGGTAAGGTTAGGGTTATGTTCAGTGTTAGGTTTAGGGTTAAGTTTAGCGTTAGGGTTAGGGTTAGGGGTTAGAGTTAGGGTTAAGGTTAGGTTTAGTGTAAGGGTAAGGGTAAGGTTTAGGGTTAGATTTAGGGTTAGGGGTTAGAATTAGATTTAGGGTTAGGGTAAGGGTTAGGATTAGGTTTAATGTAAGGATAAGTTTTAGTGTTAGGCTTAGGGTTAGGTTTGGGGTTAGGGTTAGGGTAAGAGTAAGGGTTAGGGTTAGGCTTAGGGTGAGGGTAAGGGTTCGGGTTAGGGTTAGGGTTACAGTTAGGTTTAGGGTTAGGGTTAGGGTTAGGTTTAGGGTTAGGGTTAAGTTTAGGGTGAGGGTTACGGTAATGGTAAGAGTTAGGGATAGGGTTAGGATTAGGTTTAAGTTTAGGGTTAGAGTAAGGGTAAGGGTTAGGGTTATGGTTAAGGTTAGGGTTAGGGTTAAGTTTAGGGTTAGGTAAGGGTAATGGTTAGAGTTTGGGTTAGGGTTAGGTTTAAGTTTAGGTTTAGAGTAAGGGTAAGGGTTAGGGTTAGGTTTAGGGTTAGGTAAAGGTTAGGGGTACAGTTAGGGTTAGGGTAAGGGTAAGGGTTAGAGTTAGGGTTAGGTTTAGGGTTAGGGTTAGGGTAAGGGTAAGGGTTATGGTTAGGGTTATGGTTAGGGTTATGGTTAAAATTAGGGTTAGGGTTTGTGTTACGTTTAGGGTTAGGCTTAGGGTAAGAGTAAGGTTTAGGGGTAGGGTTAGGGTTAGGGTAAACGTTAGGGTTACGGTTATGGTTAGGGTAAGGGTAAGGTTTAGGGTTAGGGTTAGGGTTTGGGTTAGGGTTATGCAAAGGGTAAGGGTTAGGGTTAGGGTTAGGGTTAGAGTTAGGGTAAGGATTAGGGTTAGGCTTAGTGTAAGCGTAAGGGTTAGGGTTAGGGTTACGGTAAGGGTAAGGGTTAGGATTAGGGATAGGGTTAGGGTTAGGGTAAGGGTTGGGGTTAGGGTTAGGTTTAGGGTTAGGTTAAGGGTTAGGGTTAGGGTAAGGGTAAGTGTTAGGGTTAGGTTTAGGTTTAGGGTTACGGCTAGGGTAAGGGTTAGGGTTAGGTTTAAGGTGAGGATTAGGGTTTTGGTTAGGGTTAGTGTAAGGGTAATGGTTAGGGTTTGGGTTAGGGTTAGGTTTAAGGTTAGCCTTAGGGTTAGGGTTAGGGTTAGGGTAACTTTAAGCCTTAGGGTTAGGTTTAGGGTTAGGGTTAGGTTTAGGGTAAGGGTAAGGGTAAGGGTTATGGTTAGGGTAAGGGTTAGGGTGAAAGTTAGGGTTAGGGTTAGGGTTAGGGTTAGGGTAAGTTTAAGTCTCAGGTTTAGGGTTAGGTTTAGTGTTAGGTTTAGGGTATGGGTAAGGTTTAGGTTTAGGGTTAGTGTTAGGGTGAGGTTTAGGGTTAGGGTTATGGTAAGGGTAAGGTTTAGGGTTAGGGTTAGGGTTAGGGAAAGGTTAGGGTTAGGGTTAGGGTTAGGGTTAGGGTTAGGGTAAAGTTAAGGGTAAGGTTTAGGGTTAGGGTTAGGGTTAGGGAAAGGGTAAGGGTTAGGGTTAGGGTTAGGTTTAGGGTAAGGATTAGGGTTAGGATTAGGGTTAGGGTTAGTGTTAGGGTTAGTGTTAGGTTTAGGGTTAGGGTTAGGGTAAGGGTAAGGGTGAGGGTTAGGGTTAGGGTTAGGGTTAGGGTAAGGGTAAGGGTTAGTATTAATGTTAGTGTTAGGGTTAGGGTTAGGATTAGGATAAGGTAAGGGTTAGGGTTAGGGTTAGGGTTAAGGTTAGGGGTAGTGTTCTGGTTAGGGTAAGGGTTAGGGTTAGGGTTAGGGTTAGGGTTAGGGATAGGGTAAGTTTTAGGGTTAGGGTTACTGTAAGTCTAAGGGTTAGACTTAGGGTTAGGGTAAGGGTTAGGGTTAGGGTTAGGGTTAGGGTTAGGGTAAGGGTTAGGGTTAGGGTTAGGGTGAGCGTTAGGGTATGCGTTAGGGTTAGGGGTTAGGGTTAGGGTGAGGGTTAGGGTAAGGTTTAGGGTTAGGGTTAGGGGTCAGGGTAAGTGTTAGGGTTAGGGTAAGGGTTATGTTTAGGGTTAGGGTTAGGGTAAGGCTAAGGGTTAGGGTTAGGCTTAGGGTTACCGTAAGGGGTAGGGTTAGTGTTAGGTTTACGGTTATTGTGAGCGTTAGGGTTAGGGTTAGTGGTTAGGGTTAGTGTTAGTGTTATGTTAAGGGTTAGGGTTAGGGATAGGGTAAGGTTTAGAGTTAGGGTTACTGTAAGGCTAAGGGTTAGACTTAGGGTTAGGGTAAGGGTTAGGGTTAGAGTTAGGGTTAGGGTTAGGGTAAGGGTAAGGGTTAGGTTTAGGGTTAAGGTTAGGGTAAAGGTAAGGGTTAGGTTTAGTGTTAAGTTTAGGGAAAGGGTAAGGGTAAGGGTTAGGTTTAGGGTTAAGGTTACGGTTAGTGTTAGGGTTAGTGTTTGGGTAAGGGCAAGCATTAAGGCTAGGGATAGGGTTAGGGTTAGGGTTAGAGTTAGGCTAAGGGTTAGGGTTAGGGTTAGGGTTAGGTAAAGGGTTAGGGTTAGGGTTAGGGTTAGAGGTAGGTTTATGGTCAGGGTAAGGGTAAGGGTTAGGGTTAGGGTTAGGGTAAAGGTTAGGGTTAGGAGTTAGGTTCAGGATTATGGTTAGGTTTAAGGTAGGGTTAGGATTAGGGTTAGGGTTAGGTTTAGGATTAGGGTAAAGGTTAGGGTAAAAGTTAGGGTTAGGGTTCGGATTAGGGTAAGGGTAAGGGTAAGTCTTAGGGTTAGAGTTAGGGTTACTGTTACGGTTAGGGTAAGGGTAGGAGATAGAGTTAGGGTTAGGTTTGGGTTTAGGTTTGGGGTTAAGTTTAGGGATTGTGTTAGGGCAAGGGTAAGGGTTAGTGTTAGGGTTAGTGTTAGGTTTAAGGTTAGGGTTAGGTTAAGGGTAAGGGTTTGGGTTAAGGTTAGGGTTAGCGCAAAAGGTTTGGGTTAGGGTTAGGGTAAGGGTTAGGGTTAGGGTTAAGGTAAGGGTTAGGTTTAGAGTTAGGGTTAGGGCTAGGTTTCGGTTTAGCATTAGTTAAGGGTAAGGGTTAGGGTTAGGGTTAGGTTCAGGGTTAGGGTTAGGGTAAGGGTTAGGGTTATCTATAGTGTTAGGTTTAGGGTTAAGTTTAGGGTTAGTGTTAGGGTAAGGGTTAGGGTTATGGTTAGGATTAGGGGTTAGGGTTAGAGTTAAGGTTAGGTTTAGGGTTAGGGTAAGGGTAAGGTTTAGGTTTAGGGTTAGGGTTAGGTGTTAGGGTTAGGGTTAGGGTTAGGGTTAGGTTTGGGATTAGGGTTAGGGTAAGAGTAAGAGTAAGGGTTAGGGTTAGGGTTAGGGTAAGGGTAAGGGTTAGGGTTAGGGTTAGGGTTACAGTTAGGTTTAGGTTTAGGGTTAGGGCTAGGGTTAGGTTTATGTTTAGGGTTAAGGTTAGGGTGAGGTTTACGATAAGGGTAAGGGTTAGGGTTAGGGTTAGGGTTAGGTTTAGGTTTAAGGTTAGGGTTAGGGTAATTGTAAGGGTTAGGGTTAGGTTTAAGGTGAGGGTTAGGGTTATGTTTAGGGTTAGTGTAAGGGTAATGGTTAGGGTTTGGGTTAGGGTTAGGTTTAAGTTTAGTCTTAGGGTTAGGGTTAGGGTTAGGGTAACTTTAAGTCTTAGGGTTAGGGTTAGGGTTAGTGTTAGGTTTAGGGTAAGGGTATGGGTTATGGTTAGGGTTAGGTTTAGGGTGAAAGTTAGGGTTAGGGTTAGAGTTAGGGTTAGGGTAAGGGTAAGGGTTAGGATTAGGGTTAGGGTTATGTTTAGGGTTAGGATTAGGGTTATGGTTAGGGTAAGGGTAAGGGTTAGGGTCAAGTTTAGGGTTAGGGTTAGGTTTAGGGTTAGGGTTAGAGTTAGGGTAAGGGTAACGGTTAGGGTTAGGTTTAAGGTTAGGGTTAGGTTTAGGGTTAGGGTTAGGGGAAGGGTTAGGGTTAGGGTTAAAGTTAGTGTTAGGGTTAGGTTAAGCGTTAGGGTTAGGTTAGGGTTAGGTTTAGGGTTAGGGTTAGGGTTAGGTTTAGGGTTATGTTTAGGGTTAGGGTTAGTGTTAGGTTTAGGGTTAGGGTTAGGGTAAGGGTAAGGGTGAGGGTGAGGGTTAGGGTTAGGGTTAGGGTAAGGGTAAGGGTTAGTATTAATGTTAGGGTTAGGATTAGGGTTAGGATTAGGATAAGGTAAGGGTTAGGGTTAGGGTTAGGGTTAAGGTTAGGGGTAGTGTTAGGGTTAGGGTAAGGGTAAGGGTTAGAGTTAGGGTTAAGGTTAGTTTTAAGGTTAGGGTTAGGGTTATGGTTAGGGTTAGGCTAAGGGTTAGGGTTAGGTTTAGGGTAAGGGTTAGGGTTTGGGTTAGGCTTAGGGTAAGGGTAAGGGTTAGGGTTAGGGTTACGGTTAGGGTATAGGTAGGTTTACGTTTAGGGTTAGAGATAGGGTAAGGCTAAGGTTTAGAGTTAGGGTTAGGGTTAGGTTAGGTTTAGGGTTAGGGTTAGGGTAAGGGTAAGGGTTATGGTTAGGGTTAGGATTAGGGTTAAAGTTAGGGTTAGGGTTAAGGTTAGGGTTAGGGTATGTTTAATGCTTAGGGTAAGGGTTAGGATTAGGTTTAGGGTATGGGTAAGGTTTAGGGTTAGGGTTAGGGTTAGGTTAGGGTTACGGTTAGGGTTACAGTTAGGGTAAGGGTAAGGGTTAGCGTTAGGTTTAGGGTTAGGGTTAAGGTTAGGGTTAGGGTTAGGGTTAGGCTATGGGTTAGGGTTAGGGTTAGGGTAAGGGGTAGGGTTTCGGTTAGTTTTAGGGTTAGATTTAGGGTTAGGGTTAGGGTACGGGTAAGGGTTAGGGTTAGGTTTAGGGTTAGGTAAGGGTTAGGTTTAGGGGTTAGGTTTAGGTTTAGGATAAGGTTTAACGTAGGGGTTAGGTTTAGGGTAAGGGTTAGTGTTAGGGTTAGGGTTAGGATTAGGGTAATGGTTAGGGTTAGGGTGAGCATTAGGGTATGGGTTAGGGTTAGGGTTTGGGGTTTGGGTTAGGTTTAGGGTTAGGGTTAGGGTAAGGCTAAGGTTTAGAATTAGTGTTAGGGTTAGTGTAAGGGTTAGGGTTAGGGTTAATGATAGGGTGAGCGTTAGGCTTAGGGTTACGGGTTAGGGTTAGTGTTAGGGTTAGGGTAAGGGTTAGGGTAAGGGATAGGGTAAGGTTTAGGATTAGGGTTAGGGTAAGGCTAAGGGTTAACCTTAGGGTTATGGTAAGGGTTAGGGTTAGGGTTAGTGTAAGACTAAGGGTTAGAGTTAGAGTTAGGGTTACGGTAGGGTTAGGGGTTAGGGTTAGGGTTAGGGTTAGGGTAAGGGAAAGGGAAAGGTTTAGGGTTAAGGAAGGGTAAAGGTAAGGGTTAGGTTTAGGGTTATGTTTAGGGTAAGGGTAATAGTTAGGGTTAGGGTTAAGGTTACGGTTAGTGTTAGGGTTAGTGTTTGGGTAAGGGCAAGCGTTAGGGCTAGGGATAGGGTTAGGGTTAGGGTTAGAGTTAGGGTTAGAGTTAGGCTAAGGGTGAGGGTTAGGGTTAGGTTAAGGGTTAGGGTTAGGGTTAGAGGTAGGGTTATGGTCAGGGTAAGGGTAAGGGTTAGGGTTAGGGTTAGGGTAAGGATTAGGTTTAGGGGTTAGGGTCACGGTTAGGGTTAGGTTTAGGGTAGGGTTAGGATTAGGGTTAGGGTTAGGTTTAGGATTAGGGTAAGGGTTAGGGTAAAAGTTAGGGTTAGGGTTAGGGTTAGGGTTATGGTAAGGGTAAGTGTTAGGGTTAGAGTTAGGGTTACGGTTAGGGTTAGGGTAAGGGTAGGTGATAGGGTTAGGGTTAGGGTTGGGTTTAGGTTTGGGGTTAAGTTTAGGGATTGTGTTAGGGCAAGGGTAAGGGTTAGGGTTAGGGTTAGGGTTAGGTATAATGTTAGGTTTAGGTTAAGGGTAAGGGTTAGGGTTAAGGTTAGGGTTAGCGCAAAAGGTTTGGGTTAGGGTTAGGGTTAGGATTAGGGTTAGGGTTAGGGTAAGGTTTATGTTTAGGGTTAGGGTTAGGGCTAGGTTTCGGTTTAGCGTTAGTTAAGGGTAAGGGTTAGGGTTAGGGTTAGGTTCAAGGTTAGGGTTAGGGTAAGGGTTAGGGTTATGGTTAGTGTTAGGTTTAGGGTTAAGTTTAGGGTTAGTGTTAGGGTAAGGGTTAGGGTTAGGGTTAGGATTAGGGGTAGTGTTAGGGTTAGGGTAAGGGTAAGGGTAAGGGTTAGGGTTAGGGTTAAGTATAGGTTTAAGGTTAGGGTTAGGTTTGGGGTTAGGGTTAGGCTAAGGGTTAGGGTTAGGGTTAGGGTAAGGGTTAGCGTTTGGGTTAGGCTTAGGGTTAGAGTTTGGGTTAGGGTTAGTGTTAGGGTAAGGGTAAGGGTTAGGGTTAGGGTTAGGTTATAGGTAGGGTTACGTTTAGGGTTAGAGTTAGGGTAAGGCTAAGTGTTAGAGTTAGGGTTAGGGTCAGGTTAGGTTTAGGGTTAGGGTTAGGGTAAGGGTAAGGCTTATGGTTAGGGTTAGGATTAGGGTTAAAGTTAGGGTTAAGGTTAAGGTTAGGGTTAGGGTAAGTTTACTGCTTAGGGTTAGGGTTAGGATTAGGTTTAGGGTATGGGTAAGGTTTAGGGTTAGGGTTAGGGTTAGGTTAGGAGTAGGGTTAGGGTTAGGGTTACGGTTAGGGTAAGGGTTAGGGTTAGGCTAAGGGTTAGGGTTAGGTTTAGGGTAAGGGGTAGGGTTTGGGTTAGTTTTAGGGTTAGATTTAGGGTTAGGGTTAGGGTACGGGTAAGGGTTAGGGTTAGGGTTAGGGTAAGGGTTAGGGTTAGGGGTTGGGTTTAGGTTTAGGATAAGGCTTAAGGTAGGGGTTAGGTTTAGGGTAAGGGTTAGGGTTAGGGTTAGGATTAGGGTAAGGGTTAGGGTTAGGGTTAGGCTGAGCGTTAGGGTATGGGTTAGGGTTAGGGTTTAGGGTTTGGGTTAGGTTTAGGGTAAGGGTTAGGGTTGGGGTTAGGGGTCAGGGTTAGTGTTAGTGTTAGGGTAAGGGTTATTGTTAGGGTTAGGGTTAGGGTAAGGCTAAGGGTTAGAGTTAGGATTAGGATTAGCGTAAGGGTTAGGGTTAAGGTTAATGATAGGGTGAGCGTTAGGGTTAGGGTTAGGGGTTAGGGTTAGTGTTAGGGTTAGGGTAAGGGTTAGGTTTAGGGATAGGGTAAGGTTTAGGATTAGGGTTAGGGTAAGGCTAAGGGTTAGCCTTAGGGTTATGGTAAGGGTTAGGGTTAGGGTTAGTTTAAGACTAAGGGTTAGAGTTAGAGTTAGGGTTACGGTAGGGTTAGGGGTTAGGGTTAGGGTTAGGGTTAGGGTAAGGGTAAGGGATAGGTTTAGGGTTAAGGAAGGGTAAAGGTAAGGGTTAGGTTTAGGGTTACGTTTAGGGTAATGGTAAGGGTTAGGGTTAGGGTTAGGGTTAGGGTTAAGGTTAGGGTTAGGGTTAGGGTTACGGTTAGGGTTAGGGTAAGGGTAAGGGTTAGGGCTAGGGATAGGGTTAGGGTTAGGGTTAGAGTTATGCTAAGGGTTAGGGTTAGGGTTAGGTTAAGGGTTAGGGTTAGGGTTTGGGTAAGGCTTAGGGTAAGGGATTAGGGTTAGGGTTAGGTTTAGGGTAGGGTTAGGTTAAGGGTAAGTGTTATGGTTAGGGTTAGAGTTGGGTTTAGGTTTAGGGTTAAGTTTACGGATCGGGTTAGGGTAAGGGTTAGGGTTAGGGTTAAACTTAGGTTTAAGGTTAGAGTTAGGGTAAGGGTAAGGGTTAGGGATAAGGTTAGGGTTAGCACAAAAGGTTTGGGTTAGGGTTAGTGTTAGGGTTAGGGTAAGGGTAAGGGTTAGGGTTAGGGTTAGGTTTGGGGTTACGGTTAGGGTTAGTGTTAGGGTTAGGATTAGGGTTAGGGTTAGGGTTAGGTTTAGGTTGAGCGTTAGTGTAATGCTAAGGGTTAGGGTTAGGGTTAGGTTCAGGGTTAGGGTTAGGGTAAGGTTAGGGTTATGTTCAGTGTTAGGTTTAGGGTTAAGTTTAGCGTTAGGGTTAGGGTAAGGGGTTAGAGTTAGGGTTAAGGTTAGGTTTAGTGTAAGGGTAAGGGTAAGGTTTAGGGTTAGATTTAGGGTTAGGGGTTAGAATTAGATTTAGGGTTAGGGTAAGGGTTAGGATTAGGTTTAATGTAAGGATAAGTTTTAGTGTTAGGCTTAGGGTTAGGTTTGGGGTTAGGGTTAGGGTAAGAGTAAGGGTTAGGGTTAGGCTTAGGGTGAGGGTAAGGGTTCGGGTTAGGGTTAGGGTTACAGTTAGGTTTAGGGTTAGGGTTAGGGTTAGGTTTAGGGTTAGGGTTAAGTTTAGGGTGAGGGTTACGGTAATGGTAAGAGTTAGGGATAGGGTTAGGATTAGGTTTAAGTTTAGGGTTAGAGTAAGGGTAAGGGTTAGGGTTATGGTTAAGGTTAGGGTTAGGGTTAAGTTTAGGGTTAGGTAAGGGTAATGGTTAGAGTTTGGGTTAGGGTTAGGTTTAAGTTTAGGTTTAGAGTAAGGGTAAGGGTTAGGGTTAGGTTTAGGGTTAGGTAAAGGTTAGGGGTACAGTTAGGGTTAGGGTAAGGGTAAGGGTTAGAGTTAGGGTTAGGTTTAGGGTTAGGGTTAGGGTAAGGGTAAGGGTTATGGTTAGGGTTATGGTTAGGGTTATGGTTAAAATTAGGGTTAGGGTTTGTGTTACGTTTAGGGTTAGGCTTAGGGTAAGAGTAAGGTTTAGGGGTAGGGTTAGGGTTAGGGTAAACGTTAGGGTTACGGTTATGGTTAGGGTAAGGGTAAGGTTTAGGGTTAGGGTTAGGGTTTGGGTTAGGGTTATGCAAAGGGTAAGGGTTAGGGTTAGGGTTAGGGTTAGAGTTAGGGTAAGGATTAGGGTTAGGCTTAGTGTAAGCGTAAGGGTTAGGGTTAGGGTTACGGTAAGGGTAAGGGTTAGGATTAGGGATAGGGTTAGGGTTAGGGTAAGGGTTGGGGTTAGGGTTAGGTTTAGGGTTAGGTTAAGGGTTAGGGTTAGGGTAAGGGTAAGTGTTAGGGTTAGGTTTAGGTTTAGGGTTACGGCTAGGGTAAGGGTTAGGGTTAGGTTTAAGGTGAGGATTAGGGTTTTGGTTAGGGTTAGTGTAAGGGTAATGGTTAGGGTTTGGGTTAGGGTTAGGTTTAAGGTTAGCCTTAGGGTTAGGGTTAGGGTTAGGGTAACTTTAAGCCTTAGGGTTAGGTTTAGGGTTAGGGTTAGGTTTAGGGTAAGGGTAAGGGTAAGGGTTATGGTTAGGGTAAGGGTTAGGGTGAAAGTTAGGGTTAGGGTTAGGGTTAGGGTTAGGGTAAGTTTAAGTCTCAGGTTTAGGGTTAGGTTTAGTGTTAGGTTTAGGGTATGGGTAAGGTTTAGGTTTAGGGTTAGTGTTAGGGTGAGGTTTAGGGTTAGGGTTATGGTAAGGGTAAGGTTTAGGGTTAGGGTTAGGGTTAGGGAAAGGTTAGGGTTAGGGTTAGGGTTAGGGTTAGGGTTAGGGTAAAGTTAAGGGTAAGGTTTAGGGTTAGGGTTAGGGTTAGGGAAAGGGTAAGGGTTAGGGTTAGGGTTAGGTTTAGGGTAAGGATTAGGGTTAGGATTAGGGTTAGGGTTAGTGTTAGGGTTAGTGTTAGGTTTAGGGTTAGGGTTAGGGTAAGGGTAAGGGTGAGGGTTAGGGTTAGGGTTAGGGTTAGGGTAAGGGTAAGGGTTAGTATTAATGTTAGTGTTAGGGTTAGGGTTAGGATTAGGATAAGGTAAGGGTTAGGGTTAGGGTTAGGGTTAAGGTTAGGGGTAGTGTTCTGGTTAGGGTAAGGGTTAGGGTTAGGGTTAGGGTTAGGGTTAGGGATAGGGTAAGTTTTAGGGTTAGGGTTACTGTAAGTCTAAGGGTTAGACTTAGGGTTAGGGTAAGGGTTAGGGTTAGGGTTAGGGTTAGGGTTAGGGTAAGGGTTAGGGTTAGGGTTAGGGTGAGCGTTAGGGTATGCGTTAGGGTTAGGGGTTAGGGTTAGGGTGAGGGTTAGGGTAAGGTTTAGGGTTAGGGTTAGGGGTCAGGGTAAGTGTTAGGGTTAGGGTAAGGGTTATGTTTAGGGTTAGGGTTAGGGTAAGGCTAAGGGTTAGGGTTAGGCTTAGGGTTACCGTAAGGGGTAGGGTTAGTGTTAGGTTTACGGTTATTGTGAGCGTTAGGGTTAGGGTTAGTGGTTAGGGTTAGTGTTAGTGTTATGTTAAGGGTTAGGGTTAGGGATAGGGTAAGGTTTAGAGTTAGGGTTACTGTAAGGCTAAGGGTTAGACTTAGGGTTAGGGTAAGGGTTAGGGTTAGAGTTAGGGTTAGGGTTAGGGTAAGGGTAAGGGTTAGGTTTAGGGTTAAGGTTAGGGTAAAGGTAAGGGTTAGGTTTAGTGTTAAGTTTAGGGAAAGGGTAAGGGTAAGGGTTAGGTTTAGGGTTAAGGTTACGGTTAGTGTTAGGGTTAGTGTTTGGGTAAGGGCAAGCATTAAGGCTAGGGATAGGGTTAGGGTTAGGGTTAGAGTTAGGCTAAGGGTTAGGGTTAGGGTTAGGGTTAGGTAAAGGGTTAGGGTTAGGGTTAGGGTTAGAGGTAGGTTTATGGTCAGGGTAAGGGTAAGGGTTAGGGTTAGGGTTAGGGTAAAGGTTAGGGTTAGGAGTTAGGTTCAGGATTATGGTTAGGTTTAAGGTAGGGTTAGGATTAGGGTTAGGGTTAGGTTTAGGATTAGGGTAAAGGTTAGGGTAAAAGTTAGGGTTAGGGTTCGGATTAGGGTAAGGGTAAGGGTAAGTCTTAGGGTTAGAGTTAGGGTTACTGTTACGGTTAGGGTAAGGGTAGGAGATAGAGTTAGGGTTAGGTTTGGGTTTAGGTTTGGGGTTAAGTTTAGGGATTGTGTTAGGGCAAGGGTAAGGGTTAGTGTTAGGGTTAGTGTTAGGTTTAAGGTTAGGGTTAGGTTAAGGGTAAGGGTTTGGGTTAAGGTTAGGGTTAGCGCAAAAGGTTTGGGTTAGGGTTAGGGTAAGGGTTAGGGTTAGGGTTAAGGTAAGGGTTAGGTTTAGAGTTAGGGTTAGGGCTAGGTTTCGGTTTAGCATTAGTTAAGGGTAAGGGTTAGGGTTAGGGTTAGGTTCAGGGTTAGGGTTAGGGTAAGGGTTAGGGTTATCTATAGTGTTAGGTTTAGGGTTAAGTTTAGGGTTAGTGTTAGGGTAAGGGTTAGGGTTATGGTTAGGATTAGGGGTTAGGGTTAGAGTTAAGGTTAGGTTTAGGGTTAGGGTAAGGGTAAGGTTTAGGTTTAGGGTTAGGGTTAGGTGTTAGGGTTAGGGTTAGGGTTAGGGTTAGGTTTGGGATTAGGGTTAGGGTAAGAGTAAGAGTAAGGGTTAGGGTTAGGGTTAGGGTAAGGGTAAGGGTTAGGGTTAGGGTTAGGGTTACAGTTAGGTTTAGGTTTAGGGTTAGGGCTAGGGTTAGGTTTATGTTTAGGGTTAAGGTTAGGGTGAGGTTTACGATAAGGGTAAGGGTTAGGGTTAGGGTTAGGGTTAGGTTTAGGTTTAAGGTTAGGGTTAGGGTAATTGTAAGGGTTAGGGTTAGGTTTAAGGTGAGGGTTAGGGTTATGTTTAGGGTTAGTGTAAGGGTAATGGTTAGGGTTTGGGTTAGGGTTAGGTTTAAGTTTAGTCTTAGGGTTAGGGTTAGGGTTAGGGTAACTTTAAGTCTTAGGGTTAGGGTTAGGGTTAGTGTTAGGTTTAGGGTAAGGGTATGGGTTATGGTTAGGGTTAGGTTTAGGGTGAAAGTTAGGGTTAGGGTTAGAGTTAGGGTTAGGGTAAGGGTAAGGGTTAGGATTAGGGTTAGGGTTATGTTTAGGGTTAGGATTAGGGTTATGGTTAGGGTAAGGGTAAGGGTTAGGGTCAAGTTTAGGGTTAGGGTTAGGTTTAGGGTTAGGGTTAGAGTTAGGGTAAGGGTAACGGTTAGGGTTAGGTTTAAGGTTAGGGTTAGGTTTAGGGTTAGGGTTAGGGGAAGGGTTAGGGTTAGGGTTAAAGTTAGTGTTAGGGTTAGGTTAAGCGTTAGGGTTAGGTTAGGGTTAGGTTTAGGGTTAGGGTTAGGGTTAGGTTTAGGGTTATGTTTAGGGTTAGGGTTAGTGTTAGGTTTAGGGTTAGGGTTAGGGTAAGGGTAAGGGTGAGGGTGAGGGTTAGGGTTAGGGTTAGGGTAAGGGTAAGGGTTAGTATTAATGTTAGGGTTAGGATTAGGGTTAGGATTAGGATAAGGTAAGGGTTAGGGTTAGGGTTAGGGTTAAGGTTAGGGGTAGTGTTAGGGTTAGGGTAAGGGTAAGGGTTAGAGTTAGGGTTAAGGTTAGTTTTAAGGTTAGGGTTAGGGTTATGGTTAGGGTTAGGCTAAGGGTTAGGGTTAGGTTTAGGGTAAGGGTTAGGGTTTGGGTTAGGCTTAGGGTAAGGGTAAGGGTTAGGGTTAGGGTTACGGTTAGGGTATAGGTAGGTTTACGTTTAGGGTTAGAGATAGGGTAAGGCTAAGGTTTAGAGTTAGGGTTAGGGTTAGGTTAGGTTTAGGGTTAGGGTTAGGGTAAGGGTAAGGGTTATGGTTAGGGTTAGGATTAGGGTTAAAGTTAGGGTTAGGGTTAAGGTTAGGGTTAGGGTATGTTTAATGCTTAGGGTAAGGGTTAGGATTAGGTTTAGGGTATGGGTAAGGTTTAGGGTTAGGGTTAGGGTTAGGTTAGGGTTACGGTTAGGGTTACAGTTAGGGTAAGGGTAAGGGTTAGCGTTAGGGTTAGGGTTAGGGTTAAGGTTAGGGTTAGGGTTAGGGTTAGGCTATGGGTTAGGGTTAGGGTTAGGGTAAGGGGTAGGGTTTCGGTTAGTTTTAGGGTTAGATTTAGGGTTAGGGTTAGGGTACGGGTAAGGGTTAGGGTTAGGTTTAGGGTTAGGTAAGGGTTAGGTTTAGGGGTTAGGTTTAGGTTTAGGATAAGGTTTAACGTAGGGGTTAGGTTTAGGGTAAGGGTTAGTGTTAGGGTTAGGGTTAGGATTAGGGTAATGGTTAGGGTTAGGGTGAGCATTAGGGTATGGGTTAGGGTTAGGGTTTGGGGTTTGGGTTAGGTTTAGGGTTAGGGTTAGGGTAAGGCTAAGGTTTAGAATTAGTGTTAGGGTTAGTGTAAGGGTTAGGGTTAGGGTTAATGATAGGGTGAGCGTTAGGCTTAGGGTTACGGGTTAGGGTTAGTGTTAGGGTTAGGGTAAGGGTTAGGGTAAGGGATAGGGTAAGGTTTAGGATTAGGGTTAGGGTAAGGCTAAGGGTTAACCTTAGGGTTATGGTAAGGGTTAGGGTTAGGGTTAGTGTAAGACTAAGGGTTAGAGTTAGAGTTAGGGTTACGGTAGGGTTAGGGGTTAGGGTTAGGGTTAGGGTTAGGGTAAGGGAAAGGGAAAGGTTTAGGGTTAAGGAAGGGTAAAGGTAAGGGTTAGGTTTAGGGTTATGTTTAGTGTAAGGGTAATAGTTAGGGTTAGGGTTAAGGTTACGGTTAGTGTTAGGGTTAGTGTTTGGGTAAGGGCAAGCGTTAGGGCTAGGGATAGGGTTAGGGTTAGGGTTAGAGTTAGGGTTAGAGTTAGGCTAAGGGTGAGGGTTAGGGTTAGGTTAAGGGTTAGGGTTAGGGTTAGAGGTAGGGTTATGGTCAGGGTAAGGGTAAGGGTTAGGGTTAGGGTTAGGGTAAGGATTAGGTTTAGGGGTTAGGGTCACGGTTAGGGTTAGGTTTAGGGTAGGGTTAGGATTAGGGTTAGGGTTAGGTTTAGGATTAGGGTAAGGGTTAGGGTAAAAGTTAGGGTTAGGGTTAGGGTTAGGGTTATGGTAAGGGTAAGTGTTAGGGTTAGAGTTAGGGTTACGGTTAGGGTTAGGGTAAGGGTAGGTGATAGGGTTAGGGTTAGGGTTGGGTTTAGGTTTGGGGTTAAGTTTAGGGATTGTGTTAGGGCAAGGGTAAGGGTTAGGGTTAGGGTTAGGGTTAGGTATAATGTTAGGTTTAGGTTAAGGGTAAGGGTTAGGGTTAAGGTTAGGGTTAGCGCAAAAGGTTTGGGTTAGGGTTAGGGTTAGGATTAGGGTTAGGGTTAGGGTAAGGTTTATGTTTAGGGTTAGGGTTAGGGCTAGGTTTCGGTTTAGCGTTAGTTAAGGGTAAGGGTTAGGGTTAGGGTTAGGTTCAAGGTTAGGGTTAGGGTAAGGGTTAGGGTTATGGTTAGTGTTAGGTTTAGGGTTAAGTTTAGGGTTAGTGTTAGGGTAAGGGTTAGGGTTAGGGTTAGGATTAGGGGTAGTGTTAGGGTTAGGGTAAGGGTAAGGGTAAGGGTTAGGGTTAGGGTTAAGTATAGGTTTAAGGTTAGGGTTAGGTTTGGGGTTAGGGTTAGGCTAAGGGTTAGGGTTAGGGTTAGGGTAAGGGTTAGCGTTTGGGTTAGGCTTAGGGTTAGAGTTTGGGTTAGGGTTAGTGTTAGGGTAAGGGTAAGGGTTAGGGTTAGGGTTAGGTTATAGGTAGGGTTACGTTTAGGGTTAGAGTTAGGGTAAGGCTAAGTGTTAGAGTTAGGGTTAGGGTCAGGTTAGGTTTAGGGTTAGGGTTAGGGTAAGGGTAAGGCTTATGGTTAGGGTTAGGATTAGGGTTAAAGTTAGGGTTAAGGTTAAGGTTAGGGTTAGGGTAAGTTTACTGCTTAGGGTTAGGGTTAGGATTAGGTTTAGGGTATGGGTAAGGTTTAGGGTTAGGGTTAGGGTTAGGTTAGGAGTAGGGTTAGGGTTAGGGTTACGGTTAGGGTAAGGGTTAGGGTTAGGCTAAGGGTTAGGGTTAGGTTTAGGGTAAGGGGTAGGGTTTGGGTTAGTTTTAGGGTTAGATTTAGGGTTAGGGTTAGGGTACGGGTAAGGGTTAGGGTTAGGGTTAGGGTAAGGGTTAGGGTTAGGGGTTGGGTTTAGGTTTAGGATAAGGCTTAAGGTAGGGGTTAGGTTTAGGGTAAGGGTTAGGGTTAGGGTTAGGATTAGGGTAAGGGTTAGGGTTAGGGTTAGGCTGAGCGTTAGGGTATGGGTTAGGGTTAGGGTTTAGGGTTTGGGTTAGGTTTAGGGTAAGGGTTAGGGTTGGGGTTAGGGGTCAGGGTTAGTGTTAGTGTTAGGGTAAGGGTTATTGTTAGGGTTAGGGTTAGGGTAAGGCTAAGGGTTAGAGTTAGGATTAGGATTAGCGTAAGGGTTAGGGTTAAGGTTAATGATAGGGTGAGCGTTAGGGTTAGGGTTAGGGGTTAGGGTTAGTGTTAGGGTTAGGGTAAGGGTTAGGTTTAGGGATAGGGTAAGGTTTAGGATTAGGGTTAGGGTAAGGCTAAGGGTTAGCCTTAGGGTTATGGTAAGGGTTAGGGTTAGGGTTAGTTTAAGACTAAGGGTTAGAGTTAGAGTTAGGGTTACGGTAGGGTTAGGGGTTAGGGTTAGGGTTAGGGTTAGGGTAAGGGTAAGGGATAGGTTTAGGGTTAAGGAAGGGTAAAGGTAAGGGTTAGGTTTAGGGTTACGTTTAGGGTAATGGTAAGGGTTAGGGTTAGGGTTAGGGTTAGGGTTAAGGTTAGGGTTAGGGTTAGGGTTACGGTTAGGGTTAGGGTAAGGGTAAGGGTTAGGGCTAGGGATAGGGTTAGGGTTAGGGTTAGAGTTATGCTAAGGGTTAGGGTTAGGGTTAGGTTAAGGGTTAGGGTTAGGGTTTGGGTAAGGCTTAGGGTAAGGGATTAGGGTTAGGGTTAGGTTTAGGGTAGGGTTAGGTTAAGGGTAAGTGTTATGGTTAGGGTTAGAGTTGGGTTTAGGTTTAGGGTTAAGTTTACGGATCGGGTTAGGGTAAGGGTTAGGGTTAGGGTTAAACTTAGGTTTAAGGTTAGAGTTAGGGTAAGGGTAAGGGTTAGGGATAAGGTTAGGGTTAGCACAAAAGGTTTGGGTTAGGGTTAGTGTTAGGGTTAGGGTAAGGGTAAGGGTTAGGGTTAGGGTTAGGTTTGGGGTTACGGTTAGGGTTAGTGTTAGGGTTAGGATTAGGGTTAGGGTTAGGGTTAGGTTTAGGTTGAGCGTTAGTGTAATGCTAAGGGTTAGGGTTAGGGTTAGGTTCAGGGTTAGGGTTAGGGTAAGGTTAGGGTTATGTTCAGTGTTAGGTTTAGGGTTAAGTTTAGCGTTAGGGTTAGGGTTAGGGGTTAGAGTTAGGGTTAAGGTTAGGTTTAGTGTAAGGGTAAGGGTAAGGTTTAGGGTTAGATTTAGGGTTAGGGGTTAGAATTAGATTTAGGGTTAGGGTAAGGGTTAGGATTAGGTTTAATGTAAGGATAAGTTTTAGTGTTAGGCTTAGGGTTAGGTTTGGGGTTAGGGTTAGGGTAAGAGTAAGGGTTAGGGTTAGGCTTAGGGTGAGGGTAAGGGTTCGGGTTAGGGTTAGGGTTACAGTTAGGTTTAGGGTTAGGGTTAGGGTTAGGTTTAGGGTTAGGGTTAAGTTTAGGGTGAGGGTTACGGTAATGGTAAGAGTTAGGGATAGGGTTAGGATTAGGTTTAAGTTTAGGGTTAGAGTAAGGGTAAGGGTTAGGGTTATGGTTAAGGTTAGGGTTAGGGTTAAGTTTAGGGTTAGGTAAGGGTAATGGTTAGAGTTTGGGTTAGGGTTAGGTTTAAGTTTAGGTTTAGAGTAAGGGTAAGGGTTAGGGTTAGGTTTAGGGTTAGGTAAAGGTTAGGGGTACAGTTAGGGTTAGGGTAAGGGTAAGGGTTAGAGTTAGGGTTAGGTTTAGGGTTAGGGTTAGGGTAAGGGTAAGGGTTATGGTTAGGGTTATGGTTAGGGTTATGGTTAAAATTAGGGTTAGGGTTTGTGTTACGTTTAGGGTTAGGCTTAGGGTAAGAGTAAGGTTTAGGGGTAGGGTTAGGGTTAGGGTAAACGTTAGGGTTACGGTTATGGTTAGGGTAAGGGTAAGGTTTAGGGTTAGGGTTAGGGTTTGGGTTAGGGTTATGCAAAGGGTAAGGGTTAGGGTTAGGGTTAGGGTTAGAGTTAGGGTAAGGATTAGGGTAAGGCTTAGTGTAAGCGTAAGGGTTAGGGTTAGGGTTACGGTAAGGGTAAGGGTTAGGATTAGGGATAGGGTTAGGGTTAGGGTAAGGGTTGGGGTTAGGGTTAGGTTTAGGGTTAGGTTAAGGGTTAGGGTTAGGGTAAGGGTAAGTGTTAGGGTTAGGTTTAGGTTTAGGGTTACGGCTAGGGTAAGGGTTAGGGTTAGGTTTAGGGTTAGCCTTCAGGTTATGGTTAGGGTTAAGGTTAGGGTAAGGTTAAGGGTTAGGGTTATAGTTAGGGTTGGGGTTAGGTTAAGGATAATGATTAGGTATAGGTTAAGGGTAAGGGTTGGGGTTAGGTTTAGGTTAAGGTTAAGGTTTTGGTGAGGGTTAGAGTTAGGGTTAGGGTAAGGGTAAGGGTAAGGGTTAGGGTTAGGGTAAGGGTAAGGGTTAGGGTTAGGGTTAGTGTTAGGGTAAGGATTAGTGTTAGTGTTAGGGTTAGGTTTAGGTTTAGGGGTAGAGTAAGGTTAAGGGTAAGGGTTAGGTTTAGTGTAAGGGTTAGGGAAAGGGTTAGGGTTAGGGTTAGTGTTAGGGTGAGGGTTAGGGTTAGGGTTAGGGTAAGGGTTAGGGTTAGGGTTAGGTTTAGGGTTAGGTTTGGGGTTAGGGTTAGCGTAAGGGTTAGGGTTATGGTAAAGTTTAGGGTTAGGATTAGGGTTAGGGTAAGGGTATGTGTTAGGGTTAGGTTTAGGGTTAGTGTTAGGGTTAGTGTTAGGTTTAGGGTTAGGGTTAGGGTAAGGGTAAGGGTTAGGGATAGGGTTAGGGTTAGGGTAAGGGTAAGGTTTATGATTAATTTTAGGGTTATGGTTAGGGTTATGGTAAGGGTTAGGGTTAGGATAAGGGTAAGGGTTAGGGTTAGGGTTAGGGTTATGGTTAGGTTTAGTGTAAGGATTAGGGTTAGAGTTAGGGTTAAGGTGAGGGTTAGTGTTAGGGTTAGGGTTAGGTTTAGGGTAAGGGTAAGGGTTAGGGTTAGGGTTAAGGTTAGGGTTAGGGTTAGGGTTATGCAAAGGGTAAGGGTTAGGGTTAGGGTTAGGGTTAGAGTTAGGGTAAGGATTAGGGTTAGGCTTAGTGTAAGCGTAAGGGTTAGGGTTAGGGTTACGGTAAGGGTAAGGGTTAGGATTAGAGTTAGGGTTAGGGTTAGGGTAAGGGTTGGGGTTAGGGTTAGGTTTAGGGTTAGGTTAAGTGTTAGTGTTAGGGTAAGGGTAAGTGTTAGGGTTAGGTTTAGGTTTAGGGTTACGGCTAGGGTAAGGGTTAGGGTTAGGTTTAGGGTTAGCCTTAAGTTTAGGGTTAGGGTTAAGGTTAGGGAAATGTTAAGGGTTAGGGTTATGGTTAGGGTTAGGGTTAGGGTAAGGATAATGGTTAGGTTTAGGTTAAGGGTAAGGGTTAGGGTTAGGTTTAGGTTAAGGTTAAGGTTTATGGTGAGGGTTAGAGTTAGGGTTAGGGTAAGGGTAAGGGTAAGGGTTAGGGTTAGGGTAAGGGTAAGGATTAGGGTTAGGGTTAGTGTTAGGGTAAGGATTAGTGTTAGTGTTAGGGTTAGGGTTAGGTTTAGGGGTAGAGTAAGGTTAAGGGTAAGGGTTAGGTTTAGGGTAAGGGTTATGGAAAGGGTTAGGGTTAGGGTTAGTGTTAGGGTGAGGGTTAGGGTTAGGGTTAGTTTTAGGGTTAGGTTTGGGGTTAGGGTTAGCGTAAGGGTTAGGGTTATGGTAAAGGTTAGGGTTAGGATTAGGGTTAGGGTAAGGGTATGTGTTAGGGTTAGGGTTAGGGTTAGGGTTAGTGTTAGGTTTAGGGTAAGGGTAAGGGTTAGGGTTTGGGTTAGGGTTAGGGTAAGGTTTACGATTAATTTTAGGGTTATGGTTAGGGTTATGGTTAGGGTTAGGGTTAGGATAAGGGTAAGGGTTAGGGTTAGGGTTAGGGTTAGTTTAAGGATTAGGGTTAGAGTTAGGGTTAAGGTGAGGGTTAGTGTTAGGGATAGGGTTAGGGTTAGGGTTAGGGTAAGGGTAAGGTTAGGGTTAGGGTTAAGGTTAGGGTTAGGGTTAGGGTTAGGCTAAGGTTTAGGGTTAGGGTTAGGGTAAGGATTAGGGTTTGGGTTAGGGTTAGGTTTAGAGTTAGGGTTAGGGTTAGGGTTAGGGTAAGGGTAAGGGTTAGGGTTAGGGTTAGGGTTAGGGTAAAGGTTAGGGTTATGGTTATGGTTAGGGTTAGGGTTAGGGTTAGGGTTAGGGGTTAGGGTTAGGGTTAGGGTTAGGGTTAGGGTTAGGTTTAGGGTTAGGGTTAGGGTTAGTGTTAGGGTAAGGATTAGGGTTAGGCTTAGTGTAAGCGTAAGGGTTAGGGTTAGGGTTACGGTAAGGGTAAGGGTTAGGGTTAGGGTTAGGGTTAGTGTAAGGGTTGGGGTTAGGGTTAGGTTTAGGGTTAGGTTAAGGG
>JANJXV010000399.1:289632-297132 GCA_024803745.1 Megascapheus bottae | reverse complement strand
GTTTGGTTAAGGGTAAGGGTTCGGGTTAGGGTTAGGGTTTGGGTAGATGTTAGGGTTAGGGTTAGGGTTAGGGTTAGGGTTAGGGTTAGGGTAAGGGTAAGGGTTAGGATTAGGGTTAGGCGTTAGGGTTAGGGTTAGGGTTAGTTATAGAGTTAGGTTTAGGGTAAGGTTAAGTGTTACGGTTAGGGTTAGGGAAAGGGCAAGTGTTAGGGTTAGGGTAAGGCTTAGGGTAAGCATTAGGGTTAGGGTTAGGGTTAGGGTAAGTGTTAGGGTTAGGGTTAGTATTAAGGTTAGGGTTAATGTAAGGGTAAGGGTTCGGGTTAGGGTTAGGGTTATGGTTAGGGTTAGGGTTATGGTTAGGGTTAGGTTTAGGGTTAGGGTTAGGGTAAGGGTAAGGGTTAGTGTTTGGGTTAGGGTTAGGTTTAGGGTTAGGGTAAGGGTAAGCGTAAGGTTAAAGGTTAGGATTAGGGTTAGGTTTAGGGTTGGGGTTAAGGTTAGGGTTAGGGTTAGGGTGAGGGTAAGGGTAAGTGTTAGGGTCAGGGTTAGGGTTAGAGTAAGGGATAGGGTTAGGGTTAGGGTTGGGGTTACGGTTAGGTTTAGGTTTACGGTTAGGGTTAGGGTTAGGGTTAGGTTAAGGGTATGTGTTAGGGTTAGTGTTAGGGTTAGGGTTAAGGTTAGGGTAAGGTTAAGGTTTAGGATTAGGGTTAGGGTTAAGTTAAGGGTAAGGGTTAGGGTTAAGGTTACGGTTAGGTTTAGGGTAAGGAATAGGTTTAGGTTTATGGTAAGGGTAAGGTTTAGGTTTAGATTTAGGTTTAGGGTTAGGGTTAGGGTAAGGGTAAGAGTTAGGGTTAGTGTTAGGGTTAGGTTTAGGGTTATTGTAAGGGTAAGATTTAGGGTTAGGGTTAGGGGAAGGGTTAGGGTTAGGGTTACGGTAGGGGATAGTGTAAGGGAAAGTGTTAGTGTTAGGGTTAGAATAAGGTTAAGGGTTAGGGGTTAGGGTTAGGGTTAGGTTTAGGGTTAGGGTGAGGGTATGGGTTAGGGTTAGGGTTAGGGGTAGGGTTAGTGTTAATGTTAGTTTTAAGGTTAGCCTTAGGGTAAGGGCAATTGTTAGGGTTAGGGTTAGGGTTAAATTTAGGGTTAGGGTTAACGTTTTGGTTAGGTTTAGGGTTAGGTTAACGGTAAGGGTTAGGGTTAGGGTAAGGGTAAGGGTTAGGGTTAAGGTTAGGGTTAGGTTTAGGGTTAGGGTTAGTATTAGGGTAAGGGTAAGGGTTAGGATTAGGATTAGGGTTAGGTTTAGGGTAAGGGTTAGGTTTAGGGTTAGGGTTAAGGTTAGGGTTAGGGTTAGTTTTAGGGTTAGGTTTAGGGTTAGGGTAAGGGTAAGAGTTAGGGTTAGGATTAGGGTTAGGGTTGGGGTAAGGGTTAGGGTTAGGGTTAAGCTTACGGTTAGGTTTAGGGTTAGTTTTAGGTTTAGGGTTAGGGTTAAGGTAAGGGGAAATGTTAGAATTAGGGTTAGGGTTAGGGTTAGGTTAAGGGTTAGGGTTAGGGTAAGGGTAAGGGTTAGGGTTAGGGTTAGGGTTAGGGTAGGAGTATGTGTTATGGTTAGGGTTAGAGTTAGGGTTAGGTTTAGCGTTAGGGTAAGGGTAAGGGCTATGGTTAGGTTAGGGTTAAGGTAAGGGTAAGGGTTAGGGTAAGGTTTAGGGTTAGGTTTAGGGAAAGGGTTAGGGTTATGGTTGGTTTTAGGGTTAGGTTTAGGGTTAGGTTAAGGGTAAGGGGTACGGTTAGGTTTAGGGCTAGGATAAGGTTTAGGGTTAGGTTTAGGGTAGGGGAAGGGTTAGGGTTAGGGTTAGGAGTAGGATTAGGGTTAGGTTTAGGGTTAGGGTAAGGTTAAGTGTTAGGGTTAGGGTAAGGGTTAGAGTAAGGTTAAGGTTTAGGGTTAGGGTAGGGATTAGGGTTATGGTTAGGGTTAGGGGTTAGGGTTAGGGTTAGGGTTAGGGGTTAGGGTTAGAGTTAGGGTTAGGGTAAGGGTTAGGGTTAGGGGTTAGGGTTAGTGTTAGGGTTAGGTTAAGGGTTAGGGGTACGGTTAGGTTTAGGGCTAGGATAAGGTTTAGGGTTAGGGTTAGAGTTAGGGTAAGGGTAAGTTTTAGGGTTAGGGTTAGGGTAAGGGTTAGGTTTAGGTTTACGGTTAGGGTAAGAGTAAGGGTTAGGGTTAGGGGTTAGGGATAGGGTTAGGGTTAGGGTTAGGGTTAGGGTAAGGCTTAGGGTTAGGTTTAGGGTTAGCGTTGGGGTTAAGGTTAGTGTTAGGGTTACGGTAAGGGTTAGGGTTAGGGTTAGGGTTAGGGTTAGGATAAGTTTAAGGGTTAGGGTTAGGGTTAGGTGTTAGTGTTAGGGGTAGGGGTAGGGTTAAGTTTAGTGTTGGGGTTACGTTTTGGGTTAGGGTAAGAGTTAGGGTTAGTATGGTGTTAGGGTTAGGTTTATTGTTAGGTTTAGGGTTAGGGTTAGGGTTAGGGTTAGCGTAATGGCATGTGTTAGGGTTAGGTTTAGGGTTAGGGTTAGTGTTAGGTTTAGGGTTAGGGTTAGGGTAAGGGCAATTGTTCGGGTTAGTTTTAGGTTTAAGGTTAGGGTTAGGGTTAGGTTTAGGTTTAGGGTTAGTGTTAGGGTTAGGGTTAGGGTTAGTGTTAGGTTTAGTTTTAGGGTTAGGTTTAGGGTTAGGGTAAGTGTAAGAGTTAGGGTTAGGATTAGGGTTAGGGTTAGGGTAAGGGTTAGGGTTAGGTTTAGGGTTAGGGTAAGGGTAAGTGTTAGGGTTAGGGTTAGGGTAAGGTTAAGTGTTAGGGTTAGGGTAAGGGTTAGCGTTAGGTTTAGGGTAAAGGTAAGGGTTAGGGTTAGTGTTAGGTTTAGGGTTAGGTTTAGGGTAAGGGTAAGGGTTAGAGATATGGTTAGGGTTAAGTTTAGGGTTATGGTTAGGGTTACGGTTTTGTTTAGGGTTAGGGTTAGGGTAAGGGTAAGAATTAGGGTTAGGGTTAGGGATAGGGTTAGCGTTAGGGTTAAGGTTAGGGTTAGGGTTAGGGTAAGGGTTAGGGTTAGGGTTAGGGTAATGGTTAGGGTTAGTGTAAGGGTTAGGGTTAGAGTTAGGCTTTGGGTAAGGGTAAGTGATAGAGTTAGAGTTAGGGTTAGGGTTAGGTTAAGGGTTAGGGTAAGGGTTAGCTTTAGCGTAAGTGTAAGTGTTAGGGTTAGGGTTACCATTAGGGTTATGTTTAGGGTTAGGGTAAGTGTAAGGGTTAGGGTTAGGGTTAGGGTTAGTTTTGTGTTGGTGTTAAGGTTAGGCTTACGGTTGGGGTAAGGGTAAGGTTTAGGGCTAGGGTTAGGGGTAGGGTTAGCGAAAGGATAAGGGTAAGGGTTAGGGTTATGGTTAGGGTTAAGGATAAGGTAAGAGTAAGGGTTAGGGTTAGGGTTAGGGTAAGGGTATGTGTTAGGGTTAGTGTAGTGTTAGGGTAAGGGCAATTGTTAGGGTTAGGGTTAGGGTTAAGGTTAGGGTTAGGGTTAGGCTAAGGGTTAGAGTTAGGGTAAGGGTTAGGGTTAGGGTAAGGGTTAGGATTAAGGTTAGCGTTAGGTTAGAGTTAGGTTTAGGGTTAGGGTAAGTGTAAGGTTTAGGGTTAGGTTTAGGGTTAGTGTTAGGTTAAGGGTTAGGTTTAGGGGTTAGGGTTAGGGTTAGGGTTAGGGTTTAAATAAGGGTTAGGGTTAGGGTTAAGGTTAGGGTGAGGGTTAGGGTTAGGGTTAGGGTAAGGGTTAGTGTTAGGGTTAGGGTTAGGTTTACGGTAAGGGTTAGGGTTAGGGTTAGGGTAAGGGTTAGGGTTAGGATTAGGGTAAGGTTTAGGGTTAGGTTTCGGTTTAGGGTTAGAGTTAGGCTTAGGGTAGCGGTAAGGTTTGGGTTTAGGGTTAGGTTTAGGGTTAGGTTAAATATTAGGGTTAGGCTTAAGGTAAGAGTAAGGGTTAGGGTTAGGGTTAGGGTTAGGTTTAGGGTAAGGGTTAGGTTTAGGCTTAGGGTTAGTGTTAGGTTTACGGTTAGGGTAAGGGTTAGGGTTAGGGTAAGGGTAAGTGTTAGGGTTAGGGTTACCATTAGGGTTATGTTTAGGGTTAGGGTAAGGGTAAGTGTTAGGGTTAGGGTTAGGGTTAGGTTTGGGTTGGTGTTAAGGTTAGGCTTATGGTTAGGGTAAGGGTAAGGTTTAGGGCTAGGCTTAGGGGTAGGGTTAGCGAAAGGATAAGGGTAAGGGTTAGGGTTAGGGTTAAGGTAAGAGTAAGGGTTAGGGTTAGGGTTAGGGTAAGGGTATGTGTTAGGGTTAGTGTTAGTGTTAGGGTAAGGGCAATTGTTAGGGTTAGGGTTAGGGTTAGGGTTAAGATTAGGGTTAGGGTTAGGGTAAGGGTTAGGGTTAGGGTAAGGGTTAGGTTTAAGGTAAGGGTTAGGTTATAGTTAGGTTTAGGGTTAGGGGAAGGGTAAGGTTTAGGGTTAGGGTTAGGGTTAGGGTTAGGGTTAGGTTAAGGGTTAGGGTTAGGGGTTAGGGTTAGGGTTAGGGTTAGGGTTTGAGTAAGGTTTAGAGTTAGGGTTAGGGTAAGGGTTAGGGTTAGGGTTAGGATTAGGGTAAGTATTAGTGTTAGGGTTAGGGTTAGGTTTAGGGTGAGGGTTAGGGTTAGGGTTAGTGATAGGGTAAGAGTAAGGGTTAGCGTTAGGGTTATGGTTAGGGTTAGTGTTAGGGTAAGGGTAAGGGTTAGGGTTAAGGTTAGGGTTAGGGTTAGTTTTAGGATTAGGGTTAGGGTTAGGGTAAGGGTAAGGGTTAGGTTTAGGGTTAGTGTCAGGGTTAGTGTAAGGTTTAGGGTTAGGGTTAGGGTTAAGGTTAGGGTTAGGGTTAGGGTTAGTTTTAGGGTTAGGGTTAGGGTTAGGTTTAGGGTTAGGGTAAAGGTAAGGGTTAGGGTTAGTGTTAGGTTTAGGGTTAGGTTTAGGGTAAAGGTAATGGTTAGAGATAGGGTTAGGGTTAAGGTTAAGGTCAGGGTTAGGGTTAGGGTTAGGGTTAGGGGTAGGGTTAGGGTAAGGGTTAGGGTAAGGGTTAGGGTTAGCATTAGGGTTAAGGTTAGGATTAGGGTTAGGGTTAGGGTAAGGGTTAGGGTTAGGGTAAGGGTTAGGTTTAGGGTAAGGGTTAGAGTTAGAGTTAGCCTTTGGGTAACGGTAAGGGATAGGGTTAGTGTTAGGGTTAGGGTCAAGTTAAGGGTTAGGGTAAGGGTTAGGGTTAGGGTAAGGGTAAGTGTTAGGGTTAGGGTTACCGTTAGGTTTATGGTTAGGGTTAGGGTAAGGGTATGGGTTAGGGTTAGGGTTAAGGTTAGTTTGCGTTGGGGTGAAGGTAAGGGTTACCGTTAGGGTAAGAGTAAGGCTTAGGGTTATGGTTAGGGGTAGGGTTAGCGAAAAGATAAGGGTAAGGGTTAGGGTGAGGGTTAAGGTAAGAGTAAGGGTTAGGGTTACGGTTAGGGTTAGGTTTAGGGTAAGGGTTAGGGTTAGTTTAAGGGTTAGGGTTAGCGATAGGGTAAGGGTAAGGTTTAGGGTTAGGGTTAGGGTTAAGGTAAGAGTAATTGTTAGGGTTATGGGTAGGGTAAGTTTTAGGGTTAGTGTTAGGTCTAGGGTATTGGTTAGTGTAAGTTTTAGGGTTAGGGTTAGGGTTAGGATAAGGGTAAGGGTTAGGTTTAGGGTTAGGGTTAGCAGTTAGGGTTAGGGTTAGGGTTAGGGGTTAGGGTTAGGGTTAGGGTTAGGATAAGGGTTAGGGTTAGTGTTAGGGTTAAGATAAGACTTAGGGTTTGGTTAGGGTTAGAGTTAGGGTAAGGGTAAGTTTAAGGGTTAGGGTTAGGCTTAGGGTTAGTGTAAGGCTTAGGGTTAGGGTTAGGCTTAGGTTTACCGTTGGAGTTAAGGTTAGGGTTAGGTTTAGGTTAAGGGTAAGGGTTAGGGTTGGGTTTAAGGTTAGGGTAAGTGTTAAGGCTAGGGTTAGGGTTAGGGTTAGGGTAAGTTTAAGAGTTAGGGTTAGGGTTAGGGTTAGGTGTTAGGGTTAGGGTTAGGGTTAGGGTTAGGTTTAGTGTTGGGGTTAAGGTAAGGGTTAGGGTAAGGGTTAGGGTTAGGGTTAGGTTTAGGTTTAGGGTTAGTGTAAGGGTATATGTTAGGGATAGGTTTAGGGTTTGGTTTAGGGTTTGGGTTAGGGTAAGGGTAAGGGTTAGGGTTAGGGTTAGGGTTAGGGTTAAGGTGAGGGTTAGGGTTAGGGTTAGGTTTAGGTTTAGGGTTAGGTTAAGGGTAAGGTTTAGTGGTAGAGTTAGGGTTAGGGTTAGGGAAAGGGTAAGGGTTAGGGTTAGGATTAGGGTTAGGTTTAGGATTATGGTTAGTGTTAGCGTTAGGGTAAGGGTTAGGGTTAGGTTTAGGGTTAGCATTAAGGTCAGTGTTATAGTTAGGGTAAGGGTAAGGGTTAGGGTTAGGGTTAAGGTTAGTCTTAGGTTTAGGCATAGGTTTAGGGTTAGGGTAAATTTTAGGGTTAGGGTTAGGTTAGAGTTAGGTTTAGGGTTGGGGTAAGGATAAGGGTTAGGGTTAGGGTTAGGGTTAGCGTTAGGTTAAGCCTTAGGGTTATGGTTTAGGGTTAGGGTTAGGGTTAGGGAAGAGTTAGGGTTAGGGTTAGGGTTAGGATAAGGGTTAGGGTTACGGTTAGGTTAAGTGTTAGTGTTAGTGTTAGTGTTAGGGTTAGGGTTAGGGATAGGGTAAGGCTTAGGGTTAGGGTTAGGGATAGGGTAAGAGTAAGGGTTAGCATTAGGGTTAGCGTTAGTGTTAGGGTTAGGGTTAGGGTAAGGGTAAGGGTTAGGGTTAAGGTTAGGGTGAGGGTTAGATTTAGGATTAGGGTTAGGGTTAGGGAACGGGGAAAGGTTAGGATTAGAGTAGTGTTAGGGTTAGGGTAAGGGTTAGGGTTGGGGTTAAGTTTAAGATTAGGGTTAGTGTCAGTTTTAGGGTTAGGGTTTGGGTTAGGGTTAGGGTAAGTGTAAGAGATAGTGTTAGGATTAGGTTTAGGGTTAGGGTAAGGGTTAGGGTTAGGTTTAGGGTTAGGGTGAGGGTAAGTGTTAGGGATAGGGTTAGGTTTAGGGTTAGGATAAGGGTAAGGTTTACGGTTAGGGTTAGGGTTAGGGTAAGGGTAAGGGTTAGAGACAGGGTTAGAGTTAGGGTTAAGTTTAGGGTTAGGGTTAGGGTTACGGTTAGGTTTAGGGTTAGGTTTAGGGTTAGGGTAAGGGTAAGGATTAGGGTTAGGGTTAGGGTTAGCGTTAGGGTATAGGTTAGGGTTAGGGTTAGGGATCCGTTTAGGGTAAGGGTTAGGGTTAGGGGTTAAGGTTAGTGTTAGGGTTAGGTTAAGAGTTAGTGTTAGGGTTAGGTTTAGGATAAGGGTTAGGGTTAGGGTTTGGTTTAGGGTTAGGGTTAGGGTAAGTGTAAGTGTTTGT
>JANJXV010000399.1:262132-284632 GCA_024803745.1 Megascapheus bottae | reverse complement strand
TAGGTTGAGGGTTATGTTTAGGGTAAGGGCAAGTGTTAGGGTTAGGGTTAGGCTTAGGGTTAGGTTTAGGGTAAGGATAAGGGTTAGGGTTAGGGTTAGGTTTAGGTTTATGGTTAGGTTTAGGGTAAGGGTAAGTGTTAGGGTTAGGGTTAGGGTAATGGTTAGGGTTAGGGTTAGGGTTAGGTTTAGGGTTAGGGTTAGAGTTAGGGTTAGGGTAAGGGTAAGGGTAAGGGTTAGGGTTAGTGTTAGGGTTAGGGTTAGGGGTTAGGGTTAGGGTAAGGGTTAGGGTTAGGGTTGGGGTTAAGATAAGTGTTGTGGTTAGGGTTAGGGTTAGGGTAATGGTAAGTGTTAGGGTTAGGGTTAGTTTTACAGTTGGGGTTAAGGTTAGGGTTAGGGCTAGGGTAAGGATAAAGGTTAGGGGTAGGGTTAGGGTTAGGTTTAGGGTTAGGGTAAGGGGTAGTGTTAGGGTTAGGGTTAGGTTTAGGGTTGGGGTAAAGATTATGGTTAGGGTTAGGTATGGGTAAGTGTTAGGGTTAGGGTTAGGGTTAGGGTAAGGGTTAGGGTTAGGGTTAGGTTTAGGTTTTAGGGTTAAGCTTAGGGTTAGGGTTAGGTTTAGGGTTAGGGTTAGAGTAAGGGTAAGGGTTAGGGTTAGGGTTAGGGTTAGGTTTAGGTTTAGGGTTAGGGTTAGAGTAAGGGTAAGGGTTAGGGTTAGGGTTAGGGTTAGATTTAGGGATAGTTTTAGGTTTAGGGTTAGGGTAAGGGTAAGGGTTAGGTTTTGGTTTAGGGTTAATGTTAGGTTTAGGGTTAGGGTTAGCGTTAGGGTTAGTGTTAGGTTTAGGGTTAGGGTTTGGGTAAGGATAAGAGTTAGGTTTAGGATTAGGGTTAGGGTTAGGGTAAGGGTTAGGGTTAGGGTTAGGGTTAGGGTGAGGATAAGGGTAAGTGTTAGGGTTAATGTTAGGGTTAGGGTAAGTGTTAGGGTAAGTGTTAGGGTTATGGTTAAGGTTAGGGTTAGGGTTAGGGTAAGGGTATGGGTTAGGGTTACGGTTAAGTTTAGGGTAAGTGTTAGGGTTAGAGTTATTGTTAGGGTTTGGGTGAGGGTAAATATTAGTGTTAGGGTTAGGGTTAGGGTTATGGTTAGGGGTTAGGGTTACAGTTAGGATTAGGGTTAGGTTTAGGGTTAGGGTTAGGGTAAGGGTAAGGTTTAGGGTTAGGCTTAGGGTTCGGTTTAGATTAGGGTTAGGGTTAGGGTTACGGTTAGGGTTCGGGTTTTGGTGAGGGTAAATATTAGGGTTAGGGTTAGGGTTAGGGGTTAGGGTTAGGGTTGGGATTAGGGTTAGGATTAGGGTTAGGGTTAGGGTAAGGGTAAGGTTTAGGGTTAGGGTTAGGGTTAGGTTTAGGGTTAGGGTTAGGGTATGTGTAAGGGTTAGGGTTATGGTTAGGGTTAGGTTTAGGGTAAAGGTTAGGGTAAGGGTTAGGGATAGTCTTAGGATTAGGTTGAGGGTTAGGATTAGGGTTAGCGTTTGGATAAGTGTTAGGTTTAGGGTAAGGGTAAGGGTAAGTGTTAGGGTTAGGGTTAGGGTTAGGGTTAGGGTGAGCATAAGGGTAAGGGTTAGGGTTAGGTTTAGGATTACGGTTAGGTGTTAAGGTTAGTGTTAGGGTTAGATTAAGGGTTAGAGTTAGGGTTAGGGTTAGGTTTAGGATAAGGGTTAGGGTTAGGTTTAGGGTAAGTGTAAGTGTTAGGGATAGGGTTAGGGTTAGGGTTAGGGTGAGTATAAGGGCAAGGGTTATGGTTAGGGTTAGGGTAATGGTTAGTGTTAGGGGTTAGGGTAAGGATAAGAGTTATGGTTAGGGTTAGTGTTATGGATACGGTTAGGGTAAGGGTTAGGTTAGGTTTAGTGTTAGGGTAAGGGTAAGTGTTAGGGTTAGGGTTAGTGTTATGGTTAGTGTTAGGGTAAGGGTTATGGTTAGTGTTAGGGTAAGGGTAAGTGTTAGGGTTAGGTTAGGCTTAAGGTTAGGTTAAGTGTTAGGGTAAGGGTTAGGGTTAGGGTTAGGTTTAAGGTTGGGGTTAAGGTTAGCGTTAGGGTTAGGGTAAGGGTAAGGGTTTGGATTAGGATTAAGGTTAGGGTAAGTGTTAGGGTTAGGGTGAGGGTTAGGGTTTGGGTAAAGGTAAGGGTTAGGGTTAGGGTTATGGTTAGGGTTAGTGGTTAGGGTTAGGGTTAGGATTAGGGTTAGATTTAGGGTTAGGGTTAGGGTAAGGGTAAGGGTTAGAGTTAGGGTTATGGTTAGGTTTAGTGTTAGGCTCGGGTAAGTTTAAGGGTTAGGGTTAGTGTTAGGGTTAGGGTTAGGGATAAGTTTGAGGTTAGGGTTAGGGTTAGGGTAAGGATTAGGGTTAGGGTTAGGGATACGTTTAAGTTTAGGGTAAGGGTTAGGGTTAGGGTTAGGTATACTGTTAAGGTTAGGGTAACGCCTAGGGTTAGGGTTTGGTTTAAAGTTGAATTTAGGGCTAGGGTTAGAGTAAGGGTTAGGTTTAGGGTTAGGGTAAGGTTTAGGGTTAGGGTTATGGTTAGGGTTAGAGTTAGGGTAAGGGTTAGGGTTAGGGTTAGGGTTAGGGTTAGGGTAAGGGTAAGGGTTAGGGTAAGAATAAGGGTTAGGGTTAAGGTTAGGGCTAGGGTTAGGGTTAGGGTTAAGGTTAGGTTTAGGGTGAGGGTTAGGGTAAGGTTTAGGGTTAGGTTTATTGTTACGGTTATGGTAAAGGTAAGGGTTAGAGTTAGGATTAGGGTTAGGTTTAGGGTTAGGGTTAGGGTTAGGGTAAGTGTAAGGGTTAGGGTTAAAGTTAGGGTTAGGGTTAGGTTTAGGGTTAGGGTGAGGGTAAGTGTAAGAGCTAGGGTTAGGGTTAGGTTTGGCGTTTGGGTTAGGGTAAGGGTAAGATTTAGGGTTAGGGTTAGGTTTAGGGTTGGATTTTAATGTTAGGTTTAGAGTTAGGGTAAGGGTAAGGGTTAGGATTAGGGTTAGGGTTAGGGTAAGGGTTATTGTTAGGGATAGGTTTAGGGTTACGGTTAGGTTTAGGGTTAGGGTTAGGGTAAGGGTATGTGTTAGGGTTAGGTTTAAGGTTAGGGTTAGGCTTAGTGTTAGGGTTAGCGTTAGGGTAAGGGTTAGGGTTAGGGTTAGGGTTAAGGTTAGGGTTAGGTTTAGGTTTTGGGTTACGGTTAGGTTTAGGGTTTCGGTTAGGGTAAGGGTAAGGATTAAGGTTAGGTTTAGGGTTAGATTTACTGTTGTGGTTAAGGTTAGGGTTAGATTAAGGGTTAGGGTTAGGTTTAGGGTAAGGGTAAGGTTTTGGGTTAGGGTTAGTGTTAGGGTTAGGGTTAGGGTAAGGGTAAGGGTTAGGGTTAAGGTTAGGGTTAGGGTTAGGTTTAGGGTTAGGTTTAGGGTTAGGGTAAGGGTTAGGTTTAGGGTTAGGGTTAAGTTTAATGTTGGGTTTTAATGTTAGGTTTAGGGTTAGAGTAAGGGTAAGGGTTAGGATTAGGGTTAAGGTTAGGGTAAGGGTTAGGGTTAGGATTAGGTTTATGGTTACTGTTAGGGTTAGGGTTAGAGTTAGGGTAAGGATATGTGTTATGGTTAGGGTTAGGTTTAGGGTTATCTTTAGGGTTAGGGTTAGGGTTAGGGTAAGGGTATGTGTTAGGGTTAGGGTTAAGATAAGGGGAAGGGGTAGGATTAGGGTTAGGTTTAGGGTAAGGGTTAGGGTTAGGTTTAGGGTAAGGGTAAGGTTTAGGGTTAGGGTTAGGTTTTGGGTTAGGGTAAGGGTAATGTTTAGGGTTAGGGTTTGGGTTAGGCTTAGGTTTATGGTTAGGGTAAGTTTAAGGGTTAGGGTTAGGGTTAGAGTTAGGGATAAGGGTTAGGGTTAGGGTTAGCGTTAGGGTAGGGGTTAGGGTAAGTGTAGGGAGCCGGGACAAACGCCATTAGATGGCGGCCGTTTCCTGACTCCTTAGAGGTAAACGACTTCACGTAAGGCAATGCGGTGCTCGACTACGTGTCCTAAGTTATGCGCATGCGTGAGTCACATGATGATCCCTGGCCAATCCCGCGGCACCTCGTTGTGGCTGTAGGGCGGCAGCCAATGGTGGAGCGATCCGTGTTCCTGTTCCCTATATAAGCTGCTGCTTTTGATGCCTCGGCCTTTTTCGCTTCCTGCCCCCCCTTCAATCAAAAGGCTCTCCAGTAAAGTATGATTTGAGAAGAATCCTCGCGTGGTGGTCGTTCTTCCTCGCTGGTCGAGGAGCTCGCCGCAACTGGTGCCGAAACCCGGGACCTTGGGAAGACAGGACGACAAGCGAAAAAGCCGAGGAGGATTCAGAACTCGACATACGGAGAGGAGACGTTGGTAAGTATCAGCCTGATCAGCTGAGATCCCCGGATATGCTGTTTCTTTGGGTACAATTCTGGATGCTTGTTGTTGTCCTTCCTTGCTTGCTGCTGTTGTGTTTTTGTTGCATTTGTCTGCGTTGCGGCAACTCACAGATTGTTAAGAGAGCCAGTAGGACATTGACGAAGCACCAGGATAGTCTCTCCGAGGCAGAATCAAATGGGGAGGAAAAAGGTAGGCCAAAAAGAAAAGGGAAAGAAAATAAAAAAGGGAGACTTTATGTCAAAGAACAGAGGGTGGACGCACCCTTTCAAGATACCGGGCAGGAGGGAGAAAAGGAGGACCAAGGCATAAGAACAATGGAGACGCCCCCAGGGCAGTCTTACCCGGATCCAGGCAGGTTTCAACATTTACAAATAAGGGAGTCTAGAGATGAGGAGCTAAACGATTCAAATGAGGAGTTAAGCAAATCAGATGAGGAAGTGACTAACAATTCAGATGAAGAACAGGACCCAAAAGAGGGAAAAGGCTTGGAGGAGGCGGCTGCTAGGTATGAGGAGGGAAGGTATGGAGTTCAGCGACCTCTTCTGGCCGGAGTGTCTAAAGGAAATGAACAAGAGAGAGCCATGCCCTCTGCGCCCCCGCCTTATCCTGTGGTGGCGGGAAAAAGTCATTTCATAAAAGAAAGCACGTGGTCCCGCCTGGCGGCTGCGTTCCCAGTTTTTGTGAACCCAGTTACCCAGGAGAGGACCTTTGAACCAGTCTCCTATAAACAGTTAAAGGATTTGATGGAGGCAGTACGTAATTATGGAGTTATGGCCAGTTATACCACTGCCTTGCTTAGAAGACTAACTGCTAATGCTATGACACCTAATGATTGGTATGAGGTCGCGCGGACATGCCTCAATTATGGACAGTTCCTTGACTTCAGGTCTATAGTTATGGACAGAGCTCAGGCTCAATATAGAGTAAATGTACAAGAAGGGCGGCCCGAGTGGACTGTGGACATGCTCCTAGGGCAAGGACAATGGGCTGCCGATCAGGCAAATTTCCCCTGGGATGTTTATAAACAAATAAATGAGGTTTTTTACAAGTCCTGGAGGGCAATCCCAAACAAAGGCCATGGTTTGACAGCTATTGATTCTGTAGAATCACCAAAAACTTTTCATCAGTTATATCATGTACCTGCTAATACTCTTAGAATAAAATTTAATATAACCAGACATGAAGCAGGAAATATTGTTAAAGCCTGTCAGTCTTGTGTGATTTTTCTCCCCTCTCCTAATGTGGGGATAAACCCTAGAGGCCTAAAACCAAATGCCCTATGGCAAATGGATGTTACTCATTTAGCGGAATTTGGAAAATTAAAATATTTACATGTCTCAGTGGATACCTATTCTGGTATAGTACATGCCACGCCCTTGGCAGGAGAAAAGGTTTCCCATGTAAAAGTACATTGTTTAGAAGCCTGGGCGGCCTGGGGAAAACCCCTTCACTTAAAAACTGATAATGGCCCTGCCTATACTTCTCATGCTTTCCGCGCATTTTGTGCGCAAATGCAAGTAGCCCATACAACAGGGTTACCATACAATCCGCAAGGACAAGGAATTGTGGAAAGAACCAACAAAAAATTAAAAGAAATACTTCAAAAACAGAAAGGGGGAATTGCGGAAGGAGCATCTCCCAGGGAAAGACTTTCCCTTGCACTTTTTACTTTAAATTTTTTAATTTTAAATAGTGATGATAAGTCAGCAGCAGATAGACATGCTGCCCAAAACTCTAAAATTATAACTGAGATGGTTAAATGGAAGGATGTTATTACAAATAATTGGTGCAGACCGGATCCCGTAGTAAGGAGATCCAGGGGAGCTGTTTGTGTTTTTCCACAGGAGCAGGAAACACCGCTTTGGGTCCCATTGCGATTGACGCGAAAGGTGGAAGGAGAACCCGAGAAAGGCACTGACGATGAAGATTATTCTCATGTTGGTGGCAATACTAGCAGATCCAGTGATGGCCCAGGAGAGGATTTTGTGGGCGCGGATGAAGACCTTTCCAATACCGATGCCTGTGAAGCATGACGCTCGTGTTTTCCCGTATCTTTTCATGACCAATTCATCATTGCAGTTACCTTTTCTTCCCATGGACAGACATTTGGACAATTATGTCTTTATACCGTTAATTAATCAAGGCAATTAGGTCAAATGTTAACTGGACAATGGTCACATGATTTTGAAAACCTTACAAGCCAATTGAGATATGAAATTATTGTTAATTCAACCAGGGTAAATGTGGCCCCTTTTCGGGAAAATTACTGATTGGATATTACAGGCATCCTTCTGGGCAAAAGAATGGGCTGGAAGTTTAGCCTTATTGGAATTAATGATATGTGGGTTGGGGATTTTGTGTTGGATGATAAAACAGGCTTTTGCAGCATTAAAAATGCATGACTCCCCCCAAGTTTGGTTAAGTATGCTTGGAAAGAAAAGGACATGTGGTCTGCCTATGGTTGGTCTGTCGCCTGCAAGCCCAAACACAGACGTAATGATTTTCGCAAGCATTAGCCGCCTTGGAAGTTGGATCCTCACCCCAAATATGGCTTTCAGCCTTAAAGGGCAATTGAGCCTATTTTTCTGCATAGCCTTTGCACCCCGGGGGACAAGATCGCATTGCACAGGGACAGGTATACAGCTTAAGATCTGGAGCAAACAGGATGCGAGGCGTATGCATTGCACTTGGGAAAAGGGAGATGCCTTTTCTCGAGAAGAGCACGTCTGTTTGCATGTGGGTAGATGCCAAAATTTCCCACCTCTGAAAAAAGGGCATCTGACTGGCGGGTCACCCTCTGGGAAAGAGCCTGGAGAGGAGGCCTTGCATTGTCCTTATTCTCTTCAGAGAACAGACCCCTACTCTTGCCTGATGCTCAAAACAGGAAGGGGGAGCTGTAGGGAGCCGGGACAAACGCCATTAGATGGCGCCCGTTTCCTGACTCCTTAGAGGTAAACGACTTCACATAAGGCAATGCGGTGCTCGACTACGTGTCCTAAGTTATGCACATGCGTGAATCACATGATGATCCCTGGCCAATCCCGCGGCACCTCGTTGTGGCTGTAGGGCGGCAGCCAATGGTGGAGCGATCCGTGTTCCTGTTCCCTATATAAGCTGCTGCTTTTGATGCCTCGGCCTTTTTCGCTTCCTGCCCCCCCTTCAATCAAAAGGCTCTCCAATAAAGTATGATTTGAGAAGAATCCTCGCGTGGTGGTCGTTCTTCCTCACTGGTCGAGGAGCTCGCCGCAGGTAAGGGTAAGTATTAGGGTTAGGGTTAGCGTTAGGATAAGCGTAAGGGTTAGGGTTAGGGTTATGGGTTAGGGTTAGGGTTAGGATTAGGGTAAGGGTAAGGGTTAGGGTTAGGATTGGGGTTAGGGTTAGCTTAAGGGTTAGGGTTAGGGTTATGGTTACGGTTCGGTTTAGGTTTATGGTTAGGGTAAGGGTAAGGATTAGGGTTGGGTTTAGGGTTAGATTTAGTGTTGTGGTTAAGGTTAGGGTTAGTGTAAGTGTTAGGGTTAGGCTTAGGGTAAAGTTAAGGTTTTAGGTCAGGGTTAGGGTTAGGGTTAGGGTAAGGGCAAATGTAAGGGTTATGGTTAGGTTTAGGGTTAGGTTTAGGGTTAGTGTAATGGTAAGGTTTAGGGTTAGGGTAAGGGTTAGGGTTAGGTGGTGTTAGGGTAAGGGTAAGTGATAGGGATAGGGTGAGGGTTAGTTAAAGTGTAAGGGTTAGGGTTAGGGTTAGGTTTAGGGGTTAGGGTTGTGGTTAGGGTTAGGGTTAGGGGTTAGGGTTAGTGTTAAGGTTAGGTTGAGGGTTAGGGTTAGGGTTAGGATAAGGGTTACGTTTAGGGTTAGGGTTAGGATTAGGGTTAGGGTAAGGGTAAGTGTTAGTGTTAGGGTTAGGGTTAGGGTTAGGGTAAGGGTTAGATTAGGGTTAGGGTTAGGTTTAGGGTTGGGGTTAAGATTAGGGTTAGAGTTAGGTTTAGGGTTTGGGCTAGGGTAAGTGTTAGGGTTAAGTTTAGGGTTAGGGTTAGGTTTAGGGTTAGTGTTAGGGTTAGGGTAAGCGTAAGGGTTAGGCTTAGGATTGGGGTTAGGGTTAGGGTAAGGGTTAGGGTTAGGTTTAGGGTTAGTGATAGGTTACGGGTTACGGTTAGGGTAAGGATAAGGGTTAGGGTTAGGGTGAGGGTTAGGGTTAGTGTTGGGGTTAACGTTAGGGTTAGGGTAAGAGTTAGGATTAGGTTTAGGTTAAGGGTAAGGTTTAGGGTTAGGGGTAGGGTTAGAGTTAGGGTTAGGGTAAGGGTTAGGCTTAGGGTTAGGGTTAGGGTAGGTGTTAGGATAAGGGTAAGTGTTAGGGTTAGGGTTAGGGTTAGGATAAGGGTAAGGGTTAGGGTTGGGGTTAGGGTTAGTGGTTAGTGTTATGGTTATGGTTGGGGTTAGGGTAAAGGTTAGGTTTAGGGGTTAGGGGTAGGTTTACGGTAAGGCTTAGGGTCAGTGTTAGGGTTAGGGTTAGGGTAAAGTTTAGGGTTAGGGTTGGGGTTAGGGTAAGGGTTAGTGTTAGGTTTACATTTAGGTTAAGGGTAAGTGTTAGGGTTAGGGTTAGGATTAGAGTAAGGGTAAGGGTTAGGGGTAGGTTTAGGGTTAGGGATTAGGGTTAGGGTTAGGGTTATGTTGAGGGTTAGGGTTAGGGTAAGGTAAGTGTTACGGTAAGGGTTAGTGTTAGGGTTAGGTTTAGGGTAAGGGGAAGGGTTAGGGTTAGGGTTACGGTTAGGTTTAGGGTTTGGTTTAGGATAAGGGTAAGGGTTAGGGTTAGGGTTATGGTTAAGGTTGAATTTAGGGTTAGGGTAAGGGTTAGCGTTAGGGATAGGGTAAGGATTAGGGCTAGGTTTAGGGTTAGGGTTAGATTAAGGTTAGGGTTAGGGTAAGGGTTAGGGTAATTGTAAGGGTTAGGGTTAGGGTAAGGGTTAGAGTTAGGTGTTAGGGTTAGTGTTAGGGTTAGGTTAAGGGTTAGGGTTAGGGTTAGGTTTAGGATAATGGTTAGGGTTAGAGTTAGGGTAAGTGTAAGTGTTAGGGGTTGGGTTAGGGTTAGGGTTAGTGTAAGGGTTAGGGTTAGGTTTTGGTTTAGTGTTGGGGTGAAGGTTAGGGTTAGGGTTAGGGTTAGAGATAGGGTTAGGGTTAGGGTAAGGGTTAGGGTTAGGTTTTGGTTTAGTGTTGGGGTGAAGGTTAGGGTTAGGGTTAGGGTTAGAGATAGGGTTAGGGTTAGGGTTAGGGTTAGAGTTAGGTGTTAGGGTTAGTGTTAGGGTTAGGTTAAGGGTTAGGGTTAGGGTTAGCGTTAGGATAAGGGTTAGGTTTAGGGTTAGGGTAAGTGTAAGTGTTAGGGGTTGCGATAGGGTTAGGGTTAGGGTAAATGTTAGGGTTAGGTTTAGGGTTAGGTTTAGGGTTGGGGTGAAGGTTAGGGTTAGGGTTAGGGTAAAGGTAAGGGTTAGGGTTAGGGTTAGGGTTAGGGTAAGTGTTAGGGTTAGGGTTAGTGTTAGGGTTAGGGATAGGGTAAGGGTAAGGGTTAGGGTTAGTATTAGGGTTAGGTGTTAGGGTTAGGGTTAGGGTTAGGGTAAGCGGTAGGGTTAGGGAAAGGGTAAGGGTTAGCGTTATGGTTAGGTTTAGGGTAAGGATTAGGTTTAGGGTTAGGGTTAGGGTAAGCGGTAGGGTTAGGGTTAGGGTTAGCAGTAAGGTTAGGGTTAGGGTTAGGGTAACGGTAAGTGTTAGGGTTAGGGTTAGGGTCACGGTTAGGGTTAGGGGTTAGGTTTAGTGTTATGTTTAGGATTAGGGTTAGGGTAAGGATAAGAATTAGGGTTAGGGATAGGGTTAGGATTAGCGTAAGGGTTAGGGTTAGGTTTAGGGTTATGGTTAAGGTTAGCTTCAGGGTTAGGGTAAGGCTAAGGGTTAGGTTTAGGGTTAAGGTAGTGTTAGGGTAAGTGTTAGGGTTAGGGTTAGGCTTTGGGTTACTGTTAGGGTAGGTGTTAGGATAAGGGTAAGTGTTAGGGTTAGGGTTAGGGTTAGGATAAGGGTAAGGGTTAGTGTTATGGTTAGGGTTAGTGGTTAGGGTTATGGTTATGGTTATGGTTATGGTTATGGTAAAGGTTAGGTTTAGGGGTTAGGGGTAGGTTTAGAGTAAGGCTTAGGGTCAGTGTTAGGGTTAGGGTTAGGGTAAGGTTTAGGGTTAGGGTTGGGGTTAGGGTAAGGATTAGTGTTAGGTTTAGGTTAATGGTAAGTGTTAGGGTTAGGGTTAGGGATAGGGTAAGGGTAAGGGTTAGGGGTAGGTTTAGGGTTAGGGATTAGGGTTAGGGTTAGGGTTATGTTGAGGGTTAGGGTTAGGTTAAGGTAAGTGTTAGGGTAAGGGTTAGGGTTAGGGTTAGGTTTAGGGTAAGGGGAAGGGTTAGGGTTAGGGTTAGGGTTAGGGTTAGGTTTAGGGTTAGTGTTAGGGTTAGGGTAAGCATAAGGGTTAGGCTTAGGATTGGGGTTAGGGTTAGGGTAAGGGTTAGGGTTAGGTTAAGGTTAGTGTTAGGTTACGGGTTACGGTTAGGGGAAGGATAAGGTTTAGGGTTAGGGTAAGGGTTAGGTTTAGTGTTGGGGTTAACGTTAGGGTTAGTTTAAGTGTTAAGGTTAGGTTTAGGGTAAAGGTAAGATTTTAGGTCAGGGTTAGGGTTAGGGTTAGGGTAAGGGCAAATGTAAGGGTTATGGTTAGGTTTAGGGTTAGGTTTAGGGTTAGTGTAATGGTAAGGTTTAGGGTTAGGGTAAGGGTTACGGTTAGGTGGGGTTAGGGTAAGGGTAAGTGATAGGGATAGGGTGAGGGTTAGTTAAAGTGTAAGGGTTAGGGTTAGGGTTAGGTTTAGGGCTAGGGTTATGGTTAGGGTTAGGGTTAGGGGTTAGGGTTAGTGTTAAGGTTAGGTTGAGGGTTAGGGTTAGGGTTAGGATAAGGGTTACGTTTAGGGTTAGGGTTAGGATTAGGGTTAGGGTAAGGGTAAGTGTTAGTGTTAGGGTTAGGGTTAGGGTTAGGGTAAGGGTTAGATTAGGGTTAGGGTTAGGTTTAGGGTTGGGGTTAAGATTAGGGTTAGAGTTAGGTTTAGGGTTTGGGCTAGGGTAAGTGTTAGGGTTAAGTTTAGGGTTAGGGTTAGGTTTAGGGTTAGTGTTAGGGTTAGGGTAAGCGTAAGGGTTAAGCTTAGGATTGGGGTTAGGGTTAGGGTAAGGGTTAGGGTTAGGTTTAGGGTTAGTGTTAGGTTACGGGTTATGGTTAGGGTAAGCATAAGGGTTAGGGTTAGGGTGAGGGTTAGGTGTAGTGTTGGGGTTAACGTTAGGGTTAGGGTAAGTGTTAGGATTAGGTTTAGTTTAAATGTAAGGTTTAGGGTTAGGGGTAGGGTTAGGGTTAGGGTTAGGGTAAGGGTTAGGCTTAGGGTTAGGATTAGGGTAGGTGTTAGGATAAGGGTAAGTGTTAGGGTTAGGGTTAGGGTTAGGATAAGGGTAAGGGTTAGGGTTGGGGTTAGGGTTAGTGGTTAGTGTTTTGGTTATGGTTAGGGTTAGGGTAAAGGTTAGGTTTAGGGGTTAGCAGTAGGTTTACGGTAAGGCTTAGGGTCAGTGTTAGGTTTAGGGTTAGGGTAAAGTGTAGGGTTAGGGTTGGGGTTAGGGTAAGAGTTAGTGTTAGGTTTACGTTTAGGTTAAGGGTAAGTGTTAGGGTTAGGGTTAGGATTAGGGTAAGGGAAAGGGTTAGGGATTAGGGTTAGGGTTAGGCTTATGTTGAGGGTTAGGGTTAGGGTAAGGTAAGTGTTACGGTAAGGGTTAGGGTTAGGGTTAGGTTTAGGGTAAGGGGAAGGGTTAGGGTTAGGGTTACGGTTAGGTTTAGGGTTTGGTTTAGGATAAGGGTAAGGGTTAGGGTTAGGGTTATGGTTAAGGTTGAATTTAGGGTTAGGGTAAGGGTTAGCGTTAGGGATAGGGTAAGGATTAGGGCTAGGTTTAGGGTTAGGGTTAGATTTAGGGTTAGGGTTAGGGTAAGGGTTAGGGTAATTGTAAGGGTTAGGGTTAGGGTTAGGGTAAGGGTTAGAGTTCGGTGTTAGGGTTAGTGTTAGGGTTGGGTTAAGGGTTAGGGTTAGGGTTAGGTTTAGGATAAGGTTAGGGTTAGAATTAGGGTAAGTGTAAGTGTTAGGGGTTGGGTTAGGGTTAGGGTTAGTGTAAGGGTTAGGGTTAGGTTTTGGTTTAGTGTTGGGGTGAAGGTTAGGGTTAGGGTTAGGGTTAGAGATAGGGTTAGGGTTAGGGTAAGGGTTAGGGTTAGGTTTTGGTTTAGTGTTGGGGTGAAGGTTAGGGTTAGGGTTAGGGTTAGAGATAGGGTTAGGGTTAGGGTTAGGGTTAGGGAAAGGGTTAGAGTTAGGTGTTAGGGTTAGTGTTAGGGTTAGGTTAAGGGTTAGGGTTAGGGTTAGCGTTAGGATAAGGGTTAGGTTTAGGGTTAGGGTAAGTGTAAGTGTTAGGGGTTGCGTTAGGGTTAGGGTTAGGGTAAATGTTAGGGTTAGGTTTAGGGTTAGGTTTAGGGTTGGGGTGAAGGTTAGGGTTATGGTTAGGGTAAAGGTAAGGGTTAGGGTTAGGGTTAGGGTTAGGGTAAGTGTTAGGGTTAGGGTTAGAGTTAGGGTTAGGGCTAGGGTAAGGGTTAGGGTTAGGGTTAGTATTAGGGTTAGGTGTTAGGGTTAGGGTTAGGGTTAGGGATAGGTTTAGGGTTAGGGTTAGGATAAGGGTAAGGGTTCGGGTAAAGGGTAAGGGTTAGGGTTAGGGGTAGGGTTAGGGAAAGGGTAAGGGTTAGCGTTATGGTTAGGTTTAGGGTAAGGATTAGGTTTAGGGTTAGGGTTAGGGTAAGCGGTAGGGTTAGGGTTAGGGTTAGCATTAAGGTTAGGGTTAGGGTTAGGGTTAGGGTAAGTGTTAGGGTTAGGGTTAGGGTCACGGTTAGGGTTAGGGGTTAGGGTTAGTGTTAGGTTTAGGATTAGGGTTAGGGTAAGAATAAGAGTTAGGGTTAGGATTAGGGTTAGGATTAGCGTAAGGGTTAGGGTTAGGGTTAGGGTTATGGTTAAGGTTAGGTTCAGGGTTAGGGTAAGGCTAAGGGTTAGGTTTAGGGTTAAGGTAGTGTTAGGGTAAGTGTTAGGGTTAGGGTTAGGCTTTGGGTTACTGTTTGGGTAGGTGTTAGGATAAGGGTATGTGTTAGGGTTAGGGTTAGGGTTAGGATAAGGGTAAGGGTTAGTGTTATGGTTAGGGATAGTGGTTAGGGTTATGGTTATGGTTAGGGTTATGGTAAAGGTTAGGTTTAGGGGTTAGGGGTAGGTTTAGGGTAAGGCTTAGGGTCAGTGTTAGGGTTAGGGTTAGGGTAAGGGTTAGGGTTAGGGTTGGGTTTAGGGTAAGGATTAGTGTTAGGTTTAGGTTAATGGTAAGTGTTAGGGTTAGGGTTAGGTTTAGGGTAAGGGTAAGGGTTAGGGGTAGGTTTAGGGTTAGGGATTAGGGTTAGGGTTAGGGTTATGTTGAGGGTTAGGATTAGGTTAAGGTAAGTGTTAGGGTAAGGGTAAGGGTTAGGGTTAGGTTTAGGGTAAGGGGAAGGGTTAGGGTTAGGGTTAGGGTTAGGTTTAGGGTTTGGTTTAGGATAAGGGTAAGGGTTAGGGTTAGGGTTAGGGTTAGGGTTAAGGTTGAATTTAGGGTTAGGGTAAGGGTTAGCGTTAGGAATAGGGTAAGGATTAGGGCTAGGTTTAGGGTTAGGGTTAGAGTTAGGGTTAGTGTTAGGGTAAGGGTTAGGTTAATTGTAAGGGTTAGGGTTAGGGTTAGGGTTAGGGTAAGGGTTAGAGTTAGGTGTTAGGGTTAGTTTAATGGTTAGGGTTAGGGTTAGGTTTAGGATAAGGGTTAGGGTTAGAGTTAGGGTAAGTGTAAGTGTTAGGGGTTGGGTTACGGTTAGGGTTAGGGTAAGGGTTAGGGTTAGGTTTTGGTTTAGTGTTGGGGTGAATGTTAGGGTTAGGGTTAGAGATAGGGTTAGGGTTAGGGTAAGGGTTAGGGTAATTGTAAGGGTTAGGGTTAGGGTTAGGGAAAGGGTTAGAGTTAGGTGTTAGGGTTAGTGTTAGGGTTAGGTTAAGGGTTAGGGTTAGGGTTAGCGTTAGGATAAGGGTTAGGTTTAAGGTTAGGGTTAGGGTTAGGTTTAGGATAAGGTTTAGGGTTAGAGTTAGGGTAAGTGTAAGTGTTAGGGGTTGGGTTATGGTTAGGGTTAGGGTAAGGGTTAGGGTTAGGTTTTGGTTTAGTGTTGGGGTGAAGGTTAGGGTTAGGGTTAGGGTTAGAGATAGGGTTAGGGTTAGGGTAAGGGTTATTGTAATTGTAAGGGTTAGGGTTAGGGTTAGGGTTAGGGAAAGGGTTAGAGTTAGGTGTTAGGGTTAGTGTTAGGGTTAGGTTAAGGGTTAGGGTTAGAGTTAGCGTTAGGATAAGGGTTAGGTTTAGGGTTAGGGTAAGTGTAAGTGTTAGGGGTTGCGTTAGGGTTAGGGTTAGGGTAAATGTTAGGGTTAGGTTTAGGGTTAGGTTTAGGTTTGGGGTGAAGGTTAGGGTTAGGGTTAGGGTAAAGGTAAGGGTTAGGGTTAGGTTTAGGGTCACGGTTAGGGTTAGGGGTTAGGGTTAGTGTTAGGTTTATTGTTATGGTTATGGTAAGGGTAAGGGTTAGAGTTAGGATTAGGGTTAGGTTTAGGGTTAGGGTAAGAGTGAGGGTTAGGGTTAAGGTTAGGGTTAGGGTTAGGTTTAGGTTTAGGGTTAGGGTTAGGGTAAGGTTAAGGGCTAGGTTTAGGATTAGGGTTAGGGTTAGGGTAATGGTTAGGGTTAGGGTTAGGGTTAGGTTTAGGGTTGGGGTGAAGGTTAGGGTTAGGGTTAGGGTAAGGGTAAGGGTTAGGTTTAGGGTTAGGGTTATTGAAAGGGTAAGGGTTAGGGTTATGGTGAGGGTTAGGTTAAGGATTAAGGTTAGGTTTAGGGTTAGGGTAAGAGGTACTGTTAGGGTTAGGGTTAGCATTAAGGTTAGGGTTAGGGTTAGGGTAAGGGTAAGTGCTAGGGTTAAGGTTAGGGTCACGGTTAGGGTTAGGGGTTAGGGTTAGTGTTTGGTTTAGGCTTATTGTTAGGGTAAGGATAAGAGTTAGGGTTAGGGATAGGGTTAGGATTAGGGTAAGGGTTAGGGTTAGGGTTAGAGTTATGGTTAAGTTTAGGGTCAGGGTTAGGGTAAGGGTAAAGGTTAGGTTTAGGGTTAGGGTAGGGTTAGAGTAAGTGTTAGGGTTATGGTTAGGCTTAGGGTTAGGGTTAGGGTAAGGGTAAGGGTTAGGTTTAAGGTTAGGGTTAGGGTTAGGTTTACGGTTAGGGTTAGGTTAAGTGTATAGGTTAGGGTTAGGTTTAGGGTTATGGTAAGTGTAAGGGTTAGGTTTAGGTTTTGGGTTACGTTTAGAGTTAGGGTTAGGGTAAGGATAAGGGTTAGGTTTAAGGTTAGGGCTAGGGTTAGGGTTAGGGTTAAGGTTAGGGTTAGGGTGAGGGTAAGCGTAAGGGTTAGTGTTAGGTTTACTGTTATGGTTATCATAAGGATAAGGGTTAGAGTTAGGATTAGGGTTAGGTTTAGGTTTACGGTTAGGGTTAGGGTTAGGGTAAGGGTAAGGGTTAGGGTTAAGGTTATTGTTAGGGTTAGGTTTAGGGTTAGGGTTAGGGTTAGGGTACGGTTAAGGGCTAGGTTTAGGATTAGGTTTAGGGTTACGGTAATGGTTAGGGTTAGGGTTAGGATTAGGTTTAGGGTTAGGGTTAGGGTAAGGGTAAGGGTTAGGGTTAGGGTTAGGGTTAGGTTTAAGGTTGGGTTTTAATCTTAGGTTTAGAGGTAGGGTAAGGGTTAGGATTAGGGTTAGGGTTAGGGTAAGAGTTATGGTTAGGTTTAGGTTTAGGGTTACATTTAGGGTTAGGGTTAGGGTAAGGGTATGTGTTAGGGTTAGGGTTAGGGTTAGGTTTAAGCTTAGTGTTAGGGTTAGCGTTAGGGTAAGGGTTATTGTTAGGTTTAGGGTTAAGGTAAGGGTAAGGGTTAGGGTTAGGGTTAGGGTTAGGGTTAGGTTTAGGGTAAGGGTTAGGGTTAGGTTTAGGGTAAGTGTAAGGTTTAGGGTTAGGGTTAGGGTTTGGGTTAGGATAAGGGTAAGGGTTAGGGTTAGGTTTAGGTTTAGGGTAAGTGTAAGGGTTAGGGTTAGGGTTAGAGTTAGGGTAAGGGTTAGGGTTAGGTTTAGGGTTAGGATTAGGGTAGGCGTTAGGGTAAGGGTAAGTGTTAGGGTTTGGGTTAGAGTTAGGATAAGGGTAAGGGTTAGGGTTAGGGTTAGGGTTAGGGTTATGGGTTAGCGTTAGGGTTGGGTTAGGGTTAGGTTAAGGGTTAGGGTTAGGGTTAGGGTAAGGTTTAAAGTTAGGTTTACGGTTTGGTTAAAGGTGAGGGTTAGGGTTAGGCTTAGGTTTAGGTTTAGGTTAAGGGTTAGGGTTAGGGTTAAGGTAAGGGTTAGGGTTAGGGTTAGGGTAAGGTTTAGGATTAGGGTTAGGGTTAGGGTTAGGGTTATGGTAATGGTAAGGGTTAGTGTTACGAATAGGGTTAGTGTTTAGATAAGGGTTAGGGATAGGGTGAGGGTTAGGGTTAGGTTTATTTTTAGTGTTAGGGTAAGGATAAGGTTTAGGATTAGGGTTAGGGTAACGGTTAGTGTTAGGTTTAGGGTTAGGTTTAGGGTTAGGTATAGGGTTATGGTTAGGGTTAGGGTTAGGATTAGTGTAAGGGTATTTGTTAGGGTATGTGTTAGGGTTAGGGTTAGGGTTAGCGTTAGGGTAAGGGTAAGGGTAAAGTTTAGGGTTAGAGTTATGGTTAAGGTAAGGGTAATGGTTAGGGTTAGGTTTAGGGTTAGATTTAGGGTAAGGGTTAGGGTTAGGTTTAGAGTAAGATTTAGGTTTAGGGTTAGGGTTAGGGTTAGGGATAGGATAAGGGTAAGTTTTAGGGTTAGGGTTAGGTAAGGGTTAGGATTAGGTTTAGGGTTAGGGTAGGGTTTAGGGTAAGGGTAAGGGTAGGGTTAGTGTTAGGTTTAGGGTTAGGGTTAGGTTAAGGGTAAGGGTTTGAGATAGGGTTAGGTTTAGGGTTAGGGTTAGGGTTAGTGTAAGGGTAAGGGTCAGGGTTAGGGTTAGGGTTAGGGTAAGCGTAAGGGTTAGAGATAGAGTTAGGGTTAGGTTTAAGGATAGGGTTAGGGTTAGTGTTAGGGTTACGGTTACCGTAAGGGTTAGGGTTAGAGATAGGCTTTGGGTAAGGATAAGGGATAGGTTTAGGGTTAGGGTAAGGGTAAGTGTTAGGGTTAGGGTTAGCGTTAGGGTTATGGTTAGGGTTAGGGTTGGGGTTAAGGTTAGGGTTACGGTTAGGGTAAGGGTAAGGGTTAGGGTTAGGTTTAGGGTTAAGGTAAGAGTAAGGGTTGGGTTATGGTTTGGGTAAGGTTTAGGGTTAGGGTTAGGTGTAGGGTATTGGTTAGGGTAAGTGTTAGGGTTAGGGTTAGGGTTAGGATAAGGGTAAGGGTTAGGGTTAGGGTAAGCGTTAGCGGTTAGGGTTAGGGTTAGGGTTAGGGGTTAGGGTTAGTGTTAGGGTTAGGAAAAGGTTAGGGTTAGGGTTAGGGTTAGGATAATAGTTACGGTTAGGGTTAGGGTTAGAGTTAGGGTAAGTGTAAGTTTTAGGGTTAGGGTTAGGTTTAGGGTAAGGGTTAGGGTTAGGGTTAGGGTTAGCGTGGGGTTACGTTTAGCGTTAGGGTTAGGGTAAGGCTAAGGGTTAGGGTTAGGGTTAAGGTTTGGGTAAGTGTAAGGGTTAGGGTTAGGGTTATGTTTAGGTTTAGGGTTAGGTAAGGTTAAGGGTAAGGGTTAGGGTTAGGGTTAGGGTTAGGGTTCATGTTAGGTTTAGGGTAAGGGTTAGAGTAAGGGTAAGGGTTAGGGTTAGGGTTAGGGTTAAGGTTAGGGTTAGGGTTAGGGTTAGGATTAGGGTTAGGTTTAGGGTTAGGGTTAGGGTTAGGGTTAGGGTAAGCGTTAGTGTTAGGGTTAGGGTTAGCATTAAGTTTAGTGTTAGGGTTAGGGTTAGGGTTAGGGTTAGGGGTTATGGTTAGGGTTAGGTTTAGGGTTAGGGTTAGGGTAAGGATAAGAGTTAGGATTAGTGATAAAGTTAGGTTTCGGGTTAGATTTAGGGTAAGGGTTAGGGTAAGGGTTAGGGTTTAGGTTAGGGTTAGTCTTAGGTTTAGGCTTAGGGTTATGATTAGGGTGAGGGTAAGGGTTAGGGTTAGGATTAGGTTTAGGGTTAGGGTAAGTGTTACGGTTAGGGTTAGGGTTAGATTTAGGGATAGGGTTGAGGTATGGGTAAGGGTTAGGGTTAGGGTTAGTTTTAGGGTTGGGGTTAAGGTTAGGGTCAGTTTAGGGTTAGGGTATGTGTTAGGGTTAGTGTTAGGGTTAGGGTTAGTGTTAGCGTTAGCGTTAGGGTAAGGGTAAGGGTTAGGTTTAGGGTTAGAGGTAAGGTAAGGGAAAGGGTTAGGGTTAGGGTAGGGATAGGTTTAGGGTAAGGGTTTAGGTTAGGTTTAGGGTAAGGGTAAGTTTTAGGGTTTGGGTTAGGGTTAGGGTTAGGGTTAGGTTAAGGGTAAGGGTTAGGGTTAGGGTTAGGTTTAGGGTTAGGGTAAGGGTAAGGGTTAGGGTTAGGGTTAGGTTTAGGGTTAGGGTAAGGGTAAGGGTTAGGGTTAGGTTTAGGGTTTAGGTGAAGTTTAAGGTTAGGGTTAGGATTAAGGTTAGGGTAAGGGCAATTGTTAGGGTTAGGGTTAGGGTTAGTTTAAGGGTTAGGGTTAGGGATTAAGGTAGGGTTAGGGTTAGGGTTAAGGTAAGTGTTAGGGTTAGGGTTAGGTTTAGGGTAAGGATTAGGATTAGGTTTAGGTTAAGGGTAAGGGTAAGAGTTAGGGTTAAGGTTAGGGTTTGGTTTAGGGTTAGGTTTAGGGTTAGGTTTAGGGTTAGGATGAGGTTAAGGGTTAGGGTTAAGTGTAGGGTTAGGGTTAGTTTTAGGGATAGAGTTAGGGTTATGGTAAGGGGAAAGGTTAGGGTTAGGATTAGGGTTATGTTTAGGGTAAGGGTTAAGGTTAGGGTTAAGGTTAGGGTTGGGGTTAGTTTTAGGGTTAGGGTTAGGGTAAGGGTAAGGGTTAGGGTTAGGATTAGGGTTAGGGTTAGAGTAAGGGTTAGGGTTAGGGTTAGGGTAAAGTTTAGGGTTTGGTTTTTGGTTAGGTTTAGGGTTTGGGTTAGGGTTAGGATTAGGTTTAGGGTTAGGGTTAGGGTTAGAATAAGGGTAAGTGTTAGGGTTAGGTTTAGGATTAGGTTTAGGGTTTCGGTTAGGATAAGAGTAAGGGTTATGGTTAGGGTTAGCGTCAGGGTTAAAGTTAGGGTTAGGGTTAGGGTTAGCGTTAGGGTTAGGTTTAGGGTTAGGGTTAGGTTAAGGGTAAGGTTTTGTGTTAGGGTTAGGGGTAGGGTTAGGGAAAGAGTAAGGATTAGGGTTAGGGTTAGGGTTAGTGTTAGGGTTAGGGTAAGGTTTAGGGTTAGGGTTAAGGTTAGCATTAATGTTAGTGTTAGGGTTAGGGTAAGGGTAAGAGTTTTGGTTAGGGTTAGGGTTAGGGGTTATGGTTAGGGTTAGTGTTAGTGTTAGGGTTAGGGTTAGGGTTAGCGTTAGGGTAAGGGTAAGGGTTAGTGTTAGGGTTAAGGTAAGGGTAAGGGTTAGTGTTAGGGTTGGGGTTAGGGTAAGGGTTAAGGTTAGGTTTAGGGTAAGGGTAAGGTTTAGGTTTAGGGTTAGGGTTACGGATAGTGTGAGGGTAAGGGTAAGGGTTAGGGTTAGGGTTAGGTTTAGGGTTAGGGTAAGGGTAAGGGTTAGGGTTAAGTTTAGGGTAAGGGTTAGGGTTAGGGTTAGCGTTAGGGTAGGGGTTAGGGTAAGGGTAAGTGTTAGGGTTAGCGTTAGAATAAGGGTAAGGATTACGGTTAGGGTTAGGTTTAGGGGTTAGGGTTAGGGTCAGGGTTAGGGTTAGGGTTAGGGTTAGGTTTAGGGTTAGGGTTAGGGTAAGGGTAAGGTTTAGGGTTAGGGTTAGGGTTAAGGTTAGGGTTAGTGTTAGTGTTAGGGTTAGGGTAAGGGTTAGGGTTAGGGTTAGTATTAGGTTAGAGTTAGGTTTAGGGTTAGGGTAAGGGTAAGGGTTAGGGTTAGTGTTAGCATTAGGGTTAGGGTTAGGTTAAGGGTTAGGGTTAGGGGTTAGGTTTAGGGTTAGGGTTGGGTTAGGGTATGGGTTAGGGTTAGGGTTAGGGTTAGGTTTAGGGTTAGGATTAGGGTAAGGGTAAGATTTAGGGTTAAGGTTAGGGTTAGGATTAGGGTTAGGGTTAGGGTTAGGATAAGGGTAAGGTTTAGGGTTAGGTTTAGGGTTAGGGTTAGGGTAAGGGTAAGCGTTAGGTTTAGGGTTAAGTTTAGGTTTAGACTTTTGGTTAGGGTTAGGGTTAAGGTTAGCATTAGGGTTAAGGTTAGGGTTAGGGTTAGGGTTAGGTAAGGGTTAGGGTTAGGGTTAGGGAAAGGGTTAGTGTTTGGGTTAGGGTTAGGGTAAGGGTTAGGTTTAGGGTTCGGGTTAGGGTTAGAGTTAGGCTTAGGGCAAGGGTAAGGTTTAGGGTTAGGTTTAGGTTTAGGGTTATGTTAAGTGTTAGGGTTAGGGTTTAGGTTTAGGGTTAGTGTTTAGGTTAGGGTTTGGGTAAGGGTTAGGTTTAGGGTAAGGGTAAGTGTTAGGGTTAGGGATAGCCTTAGAGTTATGGTTAGGGTTAGGATAAGGGTAAGGGTTAGGGTTTGGGTTAGTTTTAGTGTTGGGGTTAAGGTTATGGTTAGGGTAAGAATAAGAGTTAGGGTTAGGGATATGGTTAGGGTTTGGATTAGGTTTAGGGTTAGTTTTAGGGTAAGGGTTAGGGTTAAGGTAAGAATAAGCGTTAGGGTTATGGTTAGGTTTAGGGTAAGGGTTAGTTTTAGGGTTAGGGTATGGGTAAGGTTTAGGGTTAGGGTTAGTGTTAGGGTTAGTTTAAGGGTAAGGGTTAGGGTTAGGGTTCGGGTTAGGATTAGGGTTTGGTTTAGGGTAAGGGTTAGGGTTATTGTTAGAGTTAGGTTTACGGTTAGGGTTAGGGTAAGGGTTAGTGTTACGTTTAGGGTTGGGGTTGAGGTTAGTGTTAGGGTTAGGGTGAGGGTAAGGGTAATGGTTAGGGTTAGGTTCAGGGTTAGGATTAGGGTTAGGTTAGGATTACGGTTAGTTTTAGGGTTACAGTTAGGATTAGGGTTAGGGTTAGGTTAAGGGTATGTGTTAGGGTTAGTGTTAGTGTTACGGTTAGGGTTAGGGTTAGCGTTAGGGTAAGGGTAAGGGTTAGTGTTAGGGTTAAGGTAAGGGTAAGGGTTAGTGTTAGGGTTAGGGTTAGGGTAAGGGTTAAGGTTAGGTTTAGGGTAAGGGTAAGGTTTAGGTTTAGGGTTAGGGTTAGGGATAGTGTGAGGGTAAGGGTAAGGGTTAGGGTTAGCGTTAGGGTTAGGTTTAGGGTTAGGGTAAGGGTAAGGGTTAGGGTTAAGTTTAGGGTAAGGGTCAGGGGTAGGGTTAGCGTTAGGGTAGGGTTTAGGGTAAGGGTAAGTGTTAGGGTTAGCGTTAGAATAAGGGTAAGGATTACGGTTAGGGTTAGGTTTAGGGGTTAGGGTTAGGGTCAGGGTTAGGGTTAGGGTTAGGGTTAGGGTTAGGTAAGGGTTAGGGTTAGGGTTAGGGAAAGGGTAAGTGTTTGGGTTAGGGTTAGGGTAAGGGTTAGGTTTAGTGTTCGGGTTAGGGTAAGGGTAAGCGTTAGGTTTAGGGTTAAGCTTAGGTTTAGACTTATGGTTAGGGTTAGGGTTAGGGAAATTATAAGGTTTAAGGTTAAGGTTAGTTTTAGGGTTAGGGGTAGTGTTAAGATTAGGGTTAGGGTTAGGGCAAGGGTAATTGTTAGGGTTAGGGTTAGGGTGAGGATAAGGGTAAGGGTTAGTGTTA
>JANJXV010000399.1:247132-257132 GCA_024803745.1 Megascapheus bottae | reverse complement strand
AGCGTTAGAATAAGGGTAAGGATTACGGTTAGGGTTAGGTTTAGGGGTTAGGGTTAGGGTCAGGGTTAGGGTTAGGGTTAGGGTTAGGGTTAGGTAAGGGTTAGGGTTAGGGTTAGGGAAAGGGTAAGTGTTTGGGTTAGGGTTAGGGTAAGGGTTAGGTTTAGTGTTCGGGTTAGGGTAAGGGTAAGCGTTAGGTTTAGGGTTAAGCTTAGGTTTAGACTTATGGTTAGGGTTAGGGTTAGGGAAATTATAAGGTTTAAGGTTAAGGTTAGTTTTAGGGTTAGGGGTAGTGTTAAGATTAGGGTTAGGGTTAGGGCAAGGGTAATTGTTAGGGTTAGGGTTAGGGTGAGGATAAGGGTAAGGGTTAGTGTTACAGTAAGAGTTAGGTTTAGGGTTAGGGGTTAGGGTTAGGGATAGGGTTAGGTTTAGGGTTAGGGTAAAGGTAAGGGTTAGGATTAGTGTTAGGTTTAGGGTTAGGTTTACGTTATGGGTACGGGTTAGGGATATGCTTAGGGGTAGGGTTAAGGTTAGGGTTAGGGTGAGGGTTAGGGTTAGGGTAAGGGTAAGGATTAGGGTTAGGGTTAGGGTTAGCGTTAGGGTTAAGGTTAGGGTTAGGGTTAGGGTTAGGTAAGGGTTAGGGTTAGGGTTAGGGAAAGGGTTAGTGTTTGAGTTAGGGTTAGGGTAAGGGTTAGGTTTAGGGTTCGGGTTAGGGTTAGAGTTAGGCTTAGGGTAAGGGTAAGGTTTAGGGTTATGTTTAGGTTTAGGGTTATGTTAAGTGTTAGGGTTAGGGTTTAGGGTTAGGGTTAGTGTTTAGGTTAGGGTTAGGGTAAGGGTTAGGTTTAGGGTAAGGGTAAGTGTTAGGGTTAGGGGTAGCCTTAGAGTTATGGTTAGGGTTAGGATAAGTGTAAGGGTTAGGGTTTGGGTTAGTTTTAGTGTTGGTGTTAAGGTTATGGTTAGGGTAAGAATAAGAGTTAGGGTTAGGGATATGGTTAGGGTTCAGATTAGGTTTAGGGTTAGTTTTAGGGTAAGGGTTAGGGTTAAGGTAAGAATAAGTGTTGGGGTTAGGGTTAGGTTTAGGGTAAGGGTTAGTTTTAGGGTTAGGGTATGGGTAAGGTTTAGGGTTAGGGTTAGTGTTAGGGTTAGGTTAAGGGCAAGGGTTAGGGTTAGGGTTCGGGTTAGGACTAGGGTTTGTTTTAGGGTAAGGGTTAGGGTTATTGTTAGAGTTAGGTTTACGGTTAGGGTTAGAGTGAGGGTTAGGGTTAGGTTTAGAGTTGGGGTTGAGGTTAGTGTTAGGGTTAGGGTGAGGGTAAGGGTAATGGTTAGGGTTAGGTTCAGGGTTAGGATTGGGGTTAGGTTAGGCTTACGGTTAGTTTTAGGGTTACAGTTAGGGTTAGGGTTAGGGTTAGGATAATAGTTACGGTTAGGGTTAGGGTTAGAGTTAGGGTAAGTGTAAGTTTTAGGGTTAGGGTTAGGTTTAGGGTAAGGGTTAGGGTTAGGGTTAGGGTTAGCGTGGGGTTACGTTTAGCGTTAGGGTTAGGGTAAGGCTAAGGGTTAGGGTTAGGGTTAAGGTTTGGGTAAGTGTAAGGGTTAGGGTTAGGGTTATGTTTAGGTTTAGGGTTAGGTAAGGTTAAGGGTAAGGGTTAGGGTTAGGGTTAGGGTTAGGGTTCGTGTTAGGTTTAGGGTAAGGGTTAGAGTAAGGGTAAGGGTTAGGGTTAGGGTTAGGGTTAAGGTTAGGGTTAGGGTTAGGGTTAGGATTAGGGTTAGGTTTAGGGTTAGGGTTAGGGTTAGGGTAAGCGTTAGTGTTAGGGTTAGGGTTAGCATTAAGTTTAGTGTTAGGGTTAGGGTTAGGGTTAGGGTTAGGGGTTATGGTTAGGGTTAGGTTTAGGGTTAGGGTTAGGGTAAGGATAAGAGTTAGGATTAGTGATAAAGTTAGGTTTCGGGTTAGATTTAGGGTAAGGGTTAGGGTAAGGGTTAGGGTTTAGGTTAGGGTTAGTCTTAGGTTTAGGCTTAGGGTTATGATTAGGGTGAGGGTAAGGGTTAGGGTTAGGATTAGGTTTAGGGTTAGGGTAAGTGTTACGGTTAGGGTTAGGGTTAGATTTAGGGATAGGGTTGAGGTATGGGTAAGGGTTAGGGTTAGGGTTAGTTTTAGGGTTGGGGTTAAGGTTAGGGTCAGTTTAGGGTTAGGGTATGTGTTAGGGTTAGTGTTAGGGTTAGGGTTAGTGTTAGCGTTAGCGTTAGGGTAAGGGTAAGGGTTAGGTTTAGGGTTAGAGGTAAGGTAAGGGAAAGGGTTAGGGTTAGGGTAGGGATAGGTTTAGGGTAAGGGTTTAGGTTAGGTTTAGGGTAAGGGTAAGTTTTAGGGTTTGGGTTAGGGTTAGGGTTAGGGTTAGGTTAAGGGTAAGGGTTAGGGTTAGGGTTAGGTTTAGGGTTAGGGTAAGGGTAAGGGTTAGGGTTAGGGTTAGGTTTAGGGTTAGGGTAAGGGTAAGGGTTAGGGTTAGGTTTAGGGTTTAGGTGAAGTTTAAGGTTAGGGTTAGGATTAAGGTTAGGGTAAGGGCAATTGTTACGGTTAGGGTTAGGGTTAGTTTAAGGGTTAGGGTTAGGGATTAAGGTAGGGTTAGGGTTAGGGTTAAGGTAAGTGTTAGGGTTAGGGTTAGGTTTAGGGTAAGGATTAGGATTAGGTTTAGGTTAAGGGTAAGGGTAAGAGTTAGGGTTAAGGTTAGGGTTTGGTTTAGGGTTAGGTTTAGGGTTAGGTTTAGGGTTAGGATGAGGTTAAGGGTTAGGGTTAAGTGTAGGGTTAGGGTTAGTTTTAGGGATAGAGTTAGGGTTATGGTAAGGGGAAAGGTTAGGGTTAGGATTAGGGTTATGTTTAGGGTAAGGGTTAAGGTTAGGGTTAAGGTTAGGGTTGGGGTTAGTTTTAGGGTTAGGGTTAGGGTAAGGGTAAGGGTTAGGGTTAGGATTAGGGTTAGGGTTAGAGTAAGGGTTAGGGTTAGGGTTAGGGTAAAGTTTAGGGTTTGGTTTTTGGTTAGGTTTAGGGTTTGGGTTAGGGTTAGGATTAGGTTTAGGGTTTCGGTTAGGATAAGAGTAAGGGTTATGGTTAGGGTTAGCGTCAGGGTTAAAGTTAGGGTTAGGGTTAGGGTTAGCGTTAGGGTTAGGTTTAGGGTTAGGGTTAGGTTAAGGGTAAGGTTTTGTGTTAGGGTTAGGGGTAGGGTTAGGGAAAGAGTAAGGATTAGGGTTAGGGTTAGGGTTAGTGTTAGGGTTAGGGTAAGGTTTAGGGTTAGGGTTAAGGTTAGCATTAATGTTAGTGTTAGGGTTAGGGTAAGGGTAAGAGTTTTGGTTAGGGTTAGGGTTAGGGGTTATGGTTAGGGTTAGTGTTAGTGTTAGGGTTAGTGTTAGGGTTAGCGTTAGGGTAAGGGTAAGGGTTAGTGTTAGGGTTAAGGTAAGGGTAAGGGTTAGTGTTAGGGTTGGGGTTAGGGTAAGGGTTAAGGTTAGGTTTAGGGTAAGGGTAAGGTTTAGGTTTAGGGTTAGGGTTACGGATAGTGTGAGGGTAAGGGTAAGGGTTAGGGTTAGGGTTAGGTTTAGGGTTAGGGTAAGGGTAAGGGTTAGGGTTAAGTTTAGGGTAAGGGTTAGGGTTAGGGTTAGCGTTAGGGTAGGGGTTAGGGTAAGGGTAAGTGTTAGGGTTAGCGTTAGAATAAGGGTAAGGATTACGGTTAGGGTTAGGTTTAGGGGTTAGGGTTAGGGTCAGGGTTAGGGTTAGGGTTAGGGTTAGGTTTAGGGTTAGGGTTAGGGTAAGGGTAAGGTTTAGGGTTAGGGTTAGGGTTAAGGTTAGGGTTAGTGTTAGTGTTAGGGTTAGGGTAAGGGTTAGGGTTAGGGTTAGTATTAGGTTAGAGTTAGGTTTAGGGTTAGGGTAAGGGTAAGGGTTAGGGTTAGTGTTAGCATTAGGGTTAGGGTTAGGTTAAGGGTTAGGGTTAGGGGTTAGGTTTAGGGTTAGGGTTGGGTTAGGGTATGGGTTAGGGTTAGGGTTAGGGTTAGGTTTAGGGTTAGGATTAGGGTAAGGGTAAGATTTAGGGTTAAGGTTAGGGTTAGGATTAGGGTTAGGGTTAGGGTTAGGATAAGGGTAAGGTTTAGGGTTAGGTTTAGGGTTAGGGTTAGGGTAAGGGTAAGCGTTAGGTTTAGGGTTAAGTTTAGGTTTAGACTTTTGGTTAGGGTTAGGGTTAAGGTTAGCATTAGGGTTAAGGTTAGGGTTAGGGTTAGGGTTAGGTAAGGGTTAGGGTTAGGGTTAGGGAAAGGGTTAGTGTTTGGGTTAGGGTTAGGGTAAGGGTTAGGTTTAGGGTTCGGGTTAGGGTTAGAGTTAGGCTTAGGGCAAGGGTAAGGTTTAGGGTTAGGTTTAGGTTTAGGGTTATGTTAAGTGTTAGGGTTAGGGTTTAGGTTTAGGGTTAGTGTTTAGGTTAGGGTTTGGGTAAGGGTTAGGTTTAGGGTAAGGGTAAGTGTTAGGGTTAGGGATAGCCTTAGAGTTATGGTTAGGGTTAGGATAAGGGTAAGGGTTAGGGTTTGGGTTAGTTTTAGTGTTGGGGTTAAGGTTATGGTTAGGGTAAGAATAAGAGTTAGGGTTAGGGATATGGTTAGGGTTTGGATTAGGTTTAGGGTTAGTTTTAGGGTAAGGGTTAGGGTTAAGGTAAGAATAAGCGTTAGGGTTAGGGTTAGGTTTAGGGTAAGGGTTAGTTTTAGGGTTAGGGTATGGGTAAGGTTTAGGGTTAGGGTTAGTGTTAGGGTTAGTTTAAGGGTAAGGGTTAGGTTAGGTTCGGGTTAGGATTAGGGTTTGGTTTAGGGTAAGGGTTAGGGTTATTGTTAGAGTTAGGTTTACGGTTAGGGTTAGGGTAAGGGTTAGTGTTACGTTTAGGGTTGGGGTTGAGGTTAGTGTTAGGGTTAGGGTGAGGGTAAGGGTAATGGTTAGGGTTAGGTTCAGGGTTAGGATTAGGGTTAGGTTAGGATTACGGTTAGTTTTAGGGTTACAGTTAGGATTAGGGTTAGGGTTAGGTTAAGGGTATGTGTTAGGGTTAGTGTTAGTGTTACGGTTAGGGTTAGGGTTAGCGTTAGGTAAGGGTAAGGGTTAGTGTTAGGGTTAAGGTAAGGGTAAGGGTTAGTGTTAGGGTTAGGGTTAGGGTAAGGGTTAAGGTTAGGTTTAGGGTAAGGGTAAGTTTAGGTTTAGGGTTAGGGTTAGGGATAGTGTGAGGGTAAGGGTAAGGGTTAGGGTTAGCGTTAGGGTTAGGTTTAGGGTTAGGGTAAGGGTAAGGGTTAGGGTTAAGTTTAGGGTAAGGGTCAGGGGTAGGGTTAGCGTTAGGGTAGGGTTTAGGGTAAGGGTAAGTGTTAGGGTTAGCGTTAGAATAAGGGTAAGGATTACGGTTAGGGTTAGGTTTAGGGGTTAGGGTTAGGGTCAGGGTTAGGGTTAGGGTTAGGGTTAGGGTTAGGTAAGGGTTAGGGTTAGGGTTAGGGAAAGGGTAAGTGTTTGGGTTAGGGTTAGGGTAAGGGTTAGGTTTAGTGTTCGGGTTAGGGTAAGGGTAAGCGTTAGGTTTAGGGTTAAGCTTAGGTTTAGACTTATGGTTAGGGTTAGGGTTAGGGAAATTATAAGGTTTAAGGTTAAGGTTAGTTTTAGGGTTAGGGGTAGTGTTAAGATTAGGGTTAGGGTTAGGGCAAGGGTAATTGTTAGGGTTAGGGTTAGGGTGAGGATAAGGGTAAGGGTTAGTGTTACAGTAAGAGTTAGGTTTAGGGTTAGGGGTTAGGGTTAGGATAGGGTTAGGTTTAGGGTTAGGGTAAAGGTAAGGGTTAGGATTAGTGTTAGGTTTAGGGTTAGGTTTACGTTATGGGTACGGGTTAGGGATATGCTTAGGGGTAGGGTTAAGGTTAGGGTTAGGGTGAGGGTTAGGGTTAGGGTAAGGGTAAGGATTAGGGTTAGGGTTAGGGTTAGCGTTAGGGTTAAGGTTAGGGTTAGGGTTAGGGTTAGGTAAGGGTTAGGGTTAGGGTTAGGGAAAGGGTTAGTGTTTGAGTTAGGGTTAGGGTAAGGGTTAGGTTTAGGGTTCGGGTTAGGGTTAGGTTAGGCTTAGGGTAAGGGTAAGGTTTAGGGTTATGTTTAGGTTTAGGGTTATGTTAAGTGTTAGGGTTAGGGTTAGGGTTAGGGTTAGTGTTTAGGTTAGGGTTAGGGTTTAGGGTAAGGGTTAGGTTTAGGGTAAGGGTAAGTGTTAGGGTTAGGGGTAGCCTTAGAGTTATGGTTAGGGTTAGGATAAGTGTAAGGGTTAGGGTTTGGGTTAGTTTTAGTGTTGGTGTTAAGGTTATGGTTAGGGTAAGAATAAGAGTTAGGGTTAGGGATATGGTTAGGGTTCAGATTAGGTTTAGGGTTAGTTTTAGGGTAAGGGTTAGGGTTAAGGTAAGAATAAGTGTTGGGGTTAGGGTTAGGTTTAGGGTAAGGGTTAGTTTTAGGGTTAGGGTATGGGTAAGGTTTAGGGTTAGGGTTAGTGTTAGGGTTAGGTTAAGGGCAAGGGTTAGGGTTAGGGTTCGGGTTAGGACTAGGGTTTGTTTTAGGGTAAGGGTTAGGGTTATTGTTAGAGTTAGGTTTACGGTTAGGGTTAGAGTGAGGGTTAGGGTTAGGTTTAGAGTTGGGGTTGAGGTTAGTGTTAGGGTTAGGGTGAGGGTAAGGGTAATGGTTAGGGTTAGGTTCAGGGTTAGGATTGGGGTTAGGTTAGGCTTACGGTTAGTTTTAGGGTTACAGTTAGGGTTAGGGTTAGGGTTAGGATAATAGTTACGGTTAGGGTTAGGGTTAGAGTTAGGGTAAGTGTAAGTTTTAGGGTTAGGGTTAGGTTTAGGGTAAGGGTTAGGGTTAGGGTTAGGGTTAGCGTGGGGTTACGTTTAGCGTTAGGGTTAGGGTAAGGCTAAGGGTTAGGGTTAGGGTTAAGGTTTGGGTAAGTGTAAGGGTTAGGGTTAGGGTTATGTTTAGGTTTAGGGTTAGGTAAGGTTAAGGGTAAGGGTTAGGGTTAGGGTTAGGGTTAGGGTTCGTGTTAGGTTTAGGGTAAGGTTTAGAGTAAGGGTAAGGGTTAGGGTTAGGGTTAGGGTTAAGGTTAGGGTTAGGGTTAGGGTTAGGATTAGGGTTAGGTTTAGGGTTAGGGTTAGGGTTAGGGTAAGCGTTAGTGTTAGGGTTAGGGTTAGCATTAAGTTTAGTGTTAGGGTTAGGGTTAGGGTTAGGGTTAGGGGTTATGGTTAGGGTTAGGTTTAGGGTTAGGGTTAGGGTAAGGATAAGAGTTAGGATTAGTGATAAAGTTAGGTTTCGGGTTAGATTTAGGGTAAGGGTTAGGGTAAGGGTTAGGGTTTAGGTTAGGGTTAGTCTTAGGTTTAGGCTTAGGGTTATGATTAGGGTGAGGGTAAGGGTTAGGGTTAGGATTAGGTTTAGGGTTAGGGTAAGTGTTACGGTTAGGGTTAGGGTTAGATTTAGGGATAGGGTTGAGGTATGGGTAAGGGTTAGGGTTAGGGTTAGTTTTAGGGTTGGGGTTAAGGTTAGGGTCAGTTTAGGGTTAGGGTATGTGTTAGGGTTAGTGTTAGGGTTAGGGTTAGTGTTAGCGTTAGCGTTAGGGTAAGGGTAAGGGTTAGGTTTAGGGTTAGAGGTAAGGTAAGGGAAAGGGTTAGGGTTAGGGTAGGGATAGGTTTAGGGTAAGGGTTTAGGTTAGGTTTAGGGTAAGGGTAAGTTTTAGGGTTTGGGTTAGGGTTAGGGTTAGGGTTAGGTTAAGGGTAAGGGTTAGGGTTAGGGTTAGGTTTAGGGTTAGGGTAAGGGTAAGGGTTAGGGTTAGGGTTAGGTTTAGGGTTAGGGTAAGGGTAAGGGTTAGGGTTAGGTTTAGGGTTTAGGTGAAGTTTAAGGTTAGGGTTAGGATTAAGGTTAGGGTAAGGGCAATTGTTAGGGTTAGGGTTAGGGTTAGTTTAAGGGTTAGGGTTAGGGATTAAGGTAGGGTTAGGGTTAGGGTTAAGGTAAGTGTTAGGGTTAGGGTTAGGTTTAGGGTAAGGATTAGGATTAGGTTTAGGTTAAGGGTAAGGGTAAGAGTTAGGGTTAAGGTTAGGGTTTGGTTTAGGGTTAGGTTTAGGGTTAGGTTTAGGGTTAGGATGAGGTTAAGGGTTAGGGTTAAGTGTAGGGTTAGGGTTAGTTTTAGGGATAGAGTTAGGGTTATGGTAAGGGGAAAGGTTAGGGTTAGGATTAGGGTTATGTTTAGGGTAAGGGTTAAGGTTAGGGTTAAGGTTAGGGTTGGGGTTAGTTTTAGGGTTAGGGTTAGGGTAAGGGTAAGGGTTAGGGTTAGGATTAGGGTTAGGGTTAGAGTAAGGGTTAGGGTTAGGGTTAGGGTAAAGTTTAGGGTTTGGTTTTTGGTTAGGTTTAGGGTTTGGGTTAGGGTTAGGATTAGGTTTAGGGTTAGGGTTAGGGTTAGAATAAGGGTAAGTGTTAGGGTTAGGTTTAGGATTAGGTTTAGGGTTTCGGTTAGGATAAGAGTAAGGGTTATGGTTAGGGTTAGCGTCAGGGTTAAAGTTAGGGTTAGGGTTAGGGTTAGCGTTAGGGTTAGGTTAGGGTTAGGGTTAGGTTAAGGGTAAGGTTTTGTGTTAGGGTTAGGGGTAGGGTTAGGGAAAGAGTAAGGATTAGGGTTAGGGTTAGGGTTAGTGTTAGGGTTAGGGTAAGGTTTAGGGTTAGGGTTAAGGTTAGCATTAATGTTAGTGTTAGGGTTAGGGTAAGGGTAAGAGTTTTGGTTAGGGTTAGGGTTAGGGGTTATGGTTAGGGTTAGTGTTAGTGTTAGGGTTAGGGTTAGGGTTAGCGTTAGGGTAAGGGTAAGGGTTAGTGTTAGGGTTAAGGTAAGGGTAAGGGTTAGTGTTAGGGTTGGGGTTAGGGTAAGGGTTAAGGTTAGGTTTAGGGTAAGGGTAAGGTTTAGGTTTAGGGTTAGGGTTACGGATAGTGTGAGGGTAAGGGTAAGGGTTAGGGTTAGGGTTAGGTTTAGGGTTAGGGTAAGGGTAAGGGTTAGGGTTAAGTTTAGGGTAAGGGTTAGGGTTAGGGTTAGCGTTAGGGTAGGGGTTAGGGTAAGGGTAAGTGTTAGGGTTAGCGTTAGAATAAGGGTAAGGATTACGGTTAGGGTTAGGTTTAGGGGTTAGGGTTAGGGTCAGGGTTAGGGTTAGGGTTAGGGTTAGGTTTAGGGTTAGGGTTAGGGTAAGGGTAAGGTTTAGGGTTAGGGTTAGGGTTAAGGTTAGGGTTAGTGTTAGTGTTAGGGTTAGGGTAAGGGTTAGGGTTAGGGTTAGTATTAGGTTAGAGTTAGGTTTAGGGTTAGGGTAAGGGTAAGGGTTAGGGTTAGTGTTAGCATTAGGGTTAGGGTTAGGTTAAGGGTTAGGGTTAGGGGTTAGGTTTTAGGGTTAGGGTTGGGTTAGGGTATGGGTTAGGGTTAGGGTTAGGGTTAGGTTTAGGGTTAGGATTAGGGTAAGGGTAAGATTTAGGGTTAAGGTTAGGGTTAGGATTAGGGTTAGGGTTAGGGTTAGGATAAGGGTAAGGTTTAGGGTTAGGTTTAGGGTTAGGGTTAGGGTAAGGGTAAGCGTTAGGTTTAGGGTTAAGTTTAGGTTTAGACTTTTGGTTAGGGTTAGGGTTAAGGTTAGCATTAGGGTTAAGGTTAGGGTTAGGGTTAGGGTTAGGTAAGGGTTAGGGTTAGGGTTAGGGAAAGGGTTAGTGTTTGGGTTAGGGTTAGGGTAAGGGTTAGGTTTAGGGTTCGGGTTAGGGTTAGAGTTAGGCTTAGGGCAAGGGTAAGGTTTAGGGTTAGGTTTAGGTTTAGGGTTATGTTAAGTGTTAGGGTTAGGGTTTAGGTTTAGGGTTAGTGTTTAGGTTAGGGTTTGGGTAAGGGTTAGGTTTAGGGTAAGGGTAAGTGTTAGGGTTAGGGATAGCCTTAGAGTTATGGTTAGGGTTAGGATAAGGGTAAGGGTTAGGGTTTGGGTTAGTTTTAGTGTTGGG
>JANJXV010000399.1:162500-247032 GCA_024803745.1 Megascapheus bottae | reverse complement strand
GGGTTAGGGTAAGGTTTAGGGTTAGGGTTAAGGTTAGCATTAATGTTAGTGTTAGGGTTAGGGTAAGGGTAAGAGTTTTGGTTAGGGTTAGGGTTAGGGGTTATGGTTAGGGTTAGTGTTAGTGTTAGGGTTAGTGTTAGGGTTAGCGTTAGGGTAAGGGTAAGGGTTAGTGTTAGGGTTAAGGTAAGGGTAAGGGTTAGTGTTAGGGTTGGGGTTAGGGTAAGGGTTAAGGTTAGGTTTAGGGTAAGGGTAAGGTTTAGGTTTAGGGTTAGGGTTACGGATAGTGTGAGGGTAAGGGTAAGGGTTAGGGTTAGGGTTAGGTTTAGGGTTAGGGTAAGGGTAAGGGTTAGGGTTAAGTTTAGGGTAAGGGTTAGGGTTAGGGTTAGCGTTAGGGTAGGGGTTAGGGTAAGGGTAAGTGTTAGGGTTAGCGTTAGAATAAGGGTAAGGATTACGGTTAGGGTTAGGTTTAGGGGTTAGGGTTAGGGTCAGGGTTAGGGTTAGGGTTAGGGTTAGGTTTAGGGTTAGGGTTAGGGTAAGGGTAAGGTTTAGGGTTAGGGTTAGGGTTAAGGTTAGGGTTAGTGTTAGTGTTAGGGTTAGGGTAAGGGTTAGGGTTAGGGTTAGTATTAGGTTAGAGTTAGGTTTAGGGTTAGGGTAAGGGTAAGGGTTAGGGTTAGTGTTAGCATTAGGGTTAGGGTTAGGTTAAGGGTTAGGGTTAGGGGTTAGGTTTAGGGTTAGGGTTGGGTTAGGGTATGGGTTAGGGTTAGGGTTAGGGTTAGGTTTAGGGTTAGGATTAGGGTAAGGGTAAGATTTAGGGTTAAGGTTAGGGTTAGGATTAGGGTTAGGGTTAGGGTTAGGATAAGGGTAAGGTTTAGGGTTAGGTTTAGGGTTAGGGTTAGGGTAAGGGTAAGCGTTAGGTTTAGGGTTAAGTTTAGGTTTAGACTTTTGGTTAGGGTTAGGGTTAAGGTTAGCATTAGGGTTAAGGTTAGGGTTAGGGTTAGGGTTAGGTAAGGGTTAGGGTTAGGGTTAGGGAAAGGGTTAGTGTTTGGGTTAGGGTTAGGGTAAGGGTTAGGTTTAGGGTTCGGGTTAGGGTTAGAGTTAGGCTTAGGGCAAGGGTAAGGTTTAGGGTTAGGTTTAGGTTTAGGGTTATGTTAAGTGTTAGGGTTAGGGTTTAGGTTTAGGGTTAGTGTTTAGGTTAGGGTTTGGGTAAGGGTTAGGTTTAGGGTAAGGGTAAGTGTTAGGGTTAGGGATAGCCTTAGAGTTATGGTTAGGGTTAGGATAAGGGTAAGGGTTAGGGTTTGGGTTAGTTTTAGTGTTGGGGTTAAGGTTATGGTTAGGGTAAGAATAAGAGTTAGGGTTAGGGATATGGTTAGGGTTTGGATTAGGTTTAGGGTTAGTTTTAGGGTAAGGGTTAGGGTTAAGGTAAGAATAAGCGTTAGGGTTAGGGTTAGGTTTAGGGTAAGGGTTAGTTTTAGGGTTAGGGTATGGGTAAGGTTTAGGGTTAGGGTTAGTGTTAGGGTTAGTTTAAGGGTAAGGGTTAGGGTTAGGGTTCGGGTTAGGATTAGGGTTTGGTTTAGGGTAAGGGTTAGGGTTATTGTTAGAGTTAGGTTTACGGTTAGGGTTAGGGTAAGGGTTAGTGTTACGTTTAGGGTTGGGGTTGAGGTTAGTGTTAGGGTTAGGGTGAGGGTAAGGGTAATGGTTAGGGTTAGGTTCAGGGTTAGGATTAGGGTTAGGTTAGGATTACGGTTAGTTTTAGGGTTACAGTTAGGATTAGGGTTAGGGTTAGGTTAAGGGTATGTGTTAGGGTTAGTGTTAGTGTTACGGTTAGGGTTAGGGTTAGCGTTAGGGTAAGGGTAAGGGTTAGTGTTAGGGTTAAGGTAAGGGTAAGGGTTAGTGTTAGGGTTAGGGTTAGGGTAAGGGTTAAGGTTAGGTTTAGGGTAAGGGTAAGGTTTAGGTTTAGGGTTAGGGTTAGGGATAGTGTGAGGGTAAGGGTAAGGGTTAGGGTTAGCGTTAGGGTTAGGTTTAGGGTTAGGGTAAGGGTAAGGGTTAGGGTTAAGTTTAGGGTAAGGGTCAGGGGTAGGGTTAGCGTTAGGGTAGGGTTTAGGGTAAGGGTAAGTGTTAGGGTTAGCGTTAGAATAAGGGTAAGGATTACGGTTAGGGTTAGGTTTAGGGGTTAGGGTTAGGGTCAGGGTTAGGGTTAGGGTTAGGGTTAGGGTTAGGTAAGGGTTAGGGTTAGGGTTAGGGAAAGGGTAAGTGTTTGGGTTAGGGTTAGGGTAAGGGTTAGGTTTAGTGTTCGGGTTAGGGTAAGGGTAAGCGTTAGGTTTAGGGTTAAGCTTAGGTTTAGACTTATGGTTAGGGTTAGGGTTAGGGAAATTATAAGGTTTAAGGTTAAGGTTAGTTTTAGGGTTAGGGGTAGTGTTAAGATTAGGGTTAGGGTTAGGGCAAGGGTAATTGTTAGGGTTAGGGTTAGGGTGAGGATAAGGGTAAGGGTTAGTGTTACAGTAAGAGTTAGGTTTAGGGTTAGGGGTTAGGGTTAGGGATAGGGTTAGGTTTAGGGTTAGGGTAAAGGTAAGGGTTAGGATTAGTGTTAGGTTTAGGGTTAGGTTTACGTTATGGGTACGGGTTAGGGATATGCTTAGGGGTAGGGTTAAGGTTAGGGTTAGGGTGAGGGTTAGGGTTAGGGTAAGGGTAAGGATTAGGGTTAGGGTTAGGGTTAGCGTTAGGGTTAAGGTTAGGGTTAGGGTTAGGGTTAGGTAAGGGTTAGGGTTAGGGTTAGGGAAAGGGTTAGTGTTTGAGTTAGGGTTAGGGTAAGGGTTAGGTTTAGGGTTCGGGTTAGGGTTAGAGTTAGGCTTAGGGTAAGGGTAAGGTTTAGGGTTATGTTTAGGTTTAGGGTTATGTTAAGTGTTAGGGTTAGGGTTTAGGGTTAGGGTTAGTGTTTAGGTTAGGGTTAGGGTAAGGGTTAGGTTTAGGGTAAGGGTAAGTGTTAGGGTTAGGGGTAGCCTTAGAGTTATGGTTAGGGTTAGGATAAGTGTAAGGGTTAGGGTTTGGGTTAGTTTTAGTGTTGGTGTTAAGGTTATGGTTAGGGTAAGAATAAGAGTTAGGGTTAGGGATATGGTTAGGGTTCAGATTAGGTTTAGGGTTAGTTTTAGGGTAAGGGTTAGGGTTAAGGTAAGAATAAGTGTTGGGGTTAGGGTTAGGTTTAGGGTAAGGGTTAGTTTTAGGGTTAGGGTATGGGTAAGGTTTAGGGTTAGGGTTAGTGTTAGGGTTAGGTTAAGGGCAAGGGTTAGGGTTAGGGTTCGGGTTAGGACTAGGGTTTGTTTTAGGGTAAGGGTTAGGGTTATTGTTAGAGTTAGGTTTACGGTTAGGGTTAGAGTGAGGGTTAGGGTTAGGTTTAGAGTTGGGGTTGAGGTTAGTGTTAGGGTTAGGGTGAGGGTAAGGGTAATGGTTAGGGTTAGGTTCAGGGTTAGGATTGGGGTTAGGTTAGGCTTACGGTTAGTTTTAGGGTTACAGTTAGGGTTAGGGTTAGGGTTAGGATAATAGTTACGGTTAGGGTTAGGGTTAGAGTTAGGGTAAGTGTAAGTTTTAGGGTTAGGGTTAGGTTTAGGGTAAGGGTTAGGGTTAGGGTTAGGGTTAGCGTGGGGTTACGTTTAGCGTTAGGGTTAGGGTAAGGCTAAGGGTTAGGGTTAGGGTTAAGGTTTGGGTAAGTGTAAGGGTTAGGGTTAGGGTTATGTTTAGGTTTAGGGTTAGGTAAGGTTAAGGGTAAGGGTTAGGGTTAGGGTTAGGGTTAGGGTTCGTGTTAGGTTTAGGGTAAGGTTTAGAGTAAGGGTAAGGGTTAGGGTTAGGGTTAGGGTTAAGGTTAGGGTTAGGGTTAGGGTTAGGATTAGGGTTAGGTTTAGGGTTAGGGTTAGGGTTAGGGTAAGCGTTAGTGTTAGGGTTAGGGTTAGCATTAAGTTTAGTGTTAGGGTTAGGGTTAGGGTTAGGGTTAGGGGTTATGGTTAGGGTTAGGTTTAGGGTTAGGGTTAGGGTAAGGATAAGAGTTAGGATTAGTGATAAAGTTAGGTTTCGGGTTAGATTTAGGGTAAGGGTTAGGGTAAGGGTTAGGGTTTAGGTTAGGGTTAGTCTTAGGTTTAGGCTTAGGGTTATGATTAGGGTGAGGGTAAGGGTTAGGGTTAGGATTAGGTTTAGGGTTAGGGTAAGTGTTACGGTTAGGGTTAGGGTTAGATTTAGGGATAGGGTTGAGGTATGGGTAAGGGTTAGGGTTAGGGTTAGTTTTAGGGTTGGGGTTAAGGTTAGGGTCAGTTTAGGGTTAGGGTATGTGTTAGGGTTAGTGTTAGGGTTAGGGTTAGTGTTAGCGTTAGCGTTAGGGTAAGGGTAAGGGTTAGGTTTAGGGTTAGAGGTAAGGTAAGGGAAAGGGTTAGGGTTAGGGTAGGGATAGGTTTAGGGTAAGGGTTTAGGTTAGGTTTAGGGTAAGGGTAAGTTTTAGGGTTTGGGTTAGGGTTAGGGTTAGGGTTAGGTTAAGGGTAAGGGTTAGGGTTAGGGTTAGGTTTAGGGTTAGGGTAAGGGTAAGGGTTAGGGTTAGGGTTAGGTTTAGGGTTAGGGTAAGGGTAAGGGTTAGGGTTAGGTTTAGGGTTTAGGTGAAGTTTAAGGTTAGGGTTAGGATTAAGGTTAGGGTAAGGGCAATTGTTAGGGTTAGGGTTAGGGTTAGTTTAAGGGTTAGGGTTAGGGATTAAGGTAGGGTTAGGGTTAGGGTTAAGGTAAGTGTTAGGGTTAGGGTTAGGTTTAGGGTAAGGATTAGGATTAGGTTTAGGTTAAGGGTAAGGGTAAGAGTTAGGGTTAAGGTTAGGGTTTGGTTTAGGGTTAGGTTTAGGGTTAGGTTTAGGGTTAGGATGAGGTTAAGGGTTAGGGTTAAGTGTAGGGTTAGGGTTAGTTTTAGGGATAGAGTTAGGGTTATGGTAAGGGGAAAGGTTAGGGTTAGGATTAGGGTTATGTTTAGGGTAAGGGTTAAGGTTAGGGTTAAGGTTAGGGTTGGGGTTAGTTTTAGGGTTAGGGTTAGGGTAAGGGTAAGGGTTAGGGTTAGGATTAGGGTTAGGGTTAGAGTAAGGGTTAGGGTTAGGGTTAGGGTAAAGTTTAGGGTTTGGTTTTTGGTTAGGTTTAGGGTTTGGGTTAGGGTTAGGATTAGGTTTAGGGTTAGGGTTAGGGTTAGAATAAGGGTAAGTGTTAGGGTTAGGTTTAGGATTAGGTTTAGGGTTTCGGTTAGGATAAGAGTAAGGGTTATGGTTAGGGTTAGCGTCAGGGTTAAAGTTAGGGTTAGGGTTAGGGTTAGCGTTAGGGTTAGGTTTAGGGTTAGGGTTAGGTTAAGGGTAAGGTTTTGTGTTAGGGTTAGGGGTAGGGTTAGGGAAAGAGTAAGGATTAGGGTTAGGGTTAGGGTTAGTGTTAGGGTTAGGGTAAGGTTTAGGGTTAGGGTTAAGGTTAGCATTAATGTTAGTGTTAGGGTTAGGGTAAGGGTAAGAGTTTTGGTTAGGGTTAGGGTTAGGGGTTATGGTTAGGGTTAGTGTTAGTGTTAGGGTTAGGGTTAGGGTTAGCGTTAGGGTAAGGGTAAGGGTTAGTGTTAGGGTTAAGGTAAGGGTAAGGGTTAGTGTTAGGGTTGGGGTTAGGGTAAGGGTTAAGGTTAGGTTTAGGGTAAGGGTAAGGTTTAGGTTTAGGGTTAGGGTTACGGATAGTGTGAGGGTAAGGGTAAGGGTTAGGGTTAGGGTTAGGTTTAGGGTTAGGGTAAGGGTAAGGGTTAGGGTTAAGTTTAGGGTAAGGGTTAGGGTTAGGGTTAGCGTTAGGGTAGGGGTTAGGGTAAGGGTAAGTGTTAGGGTTAGCGTTAGAATAAGGGTAAGGATTACGGTTAGGGTTAGGTTTAGGGGTTAGGGTTAGGGTCAGGGTTAGGGTTAGGGTTAGGGTTAGGTTTAGGGTTAGGGTTAGGGTAAGGGTAAGGTTTAGGGTTAGGGTTAGGGTTAAGGTTAGGGTTAGTGTTAGTGTTAGGGTTAGGGTAAGGGTTAGGGTTAGGGTTAGTATTAGGTTAGAGTTAGGTTTAGGGTTAGGGTAAGGGTAAGGGTTAGGGTTAGTGTTAGCATTAGGGTTAGGGTTAGGTTAAGGGTTAGGGTTAGGGGTTAGGTTTAGGGTTAGGGTTGGGTTAGGGTATGGGTTAGGGTTAGGGTTAGGGTTAGGTTTAGGGTTAGGATTAGGGTAAGGGTAAGATTTAGGGTTAAGGTTAGGGTTAGGATTAGGGTTAGGGTTAGGGTTAGGATAAGGGTAAGGTTTAGGGTTAGGTTTAGGGTTAGGGTTAGGGTAAGGGTAAGCGTTAGGTTTAGGGTTAAGTTTAGGTTTAGACTTTTGGTTAGGGTTAGGGTTAAGGTTAGCATTAGGGTTAAGGTTAGGGTTAGGGTTAGGGTTAGGTAAGGGTTAGGGTTAGGGTTAGGGAAAGGGTTAGTGTTTGGGTTAGGGTTAGGGTAAGGGTTAGGTTTAGGGTTCGGGTTAGGGTTAGAGTTAGGCTTAGGGCAAGGGTAAGGTTTAGGGTTAGGTTTAGGTTTAGGGTTATGTTAAGTGTTAGGGTTAGGGTTTAGGTTTAGGGTTAGTGTTTAGGTTAGGGTTTGGGTAAGGGTTAGGTTTAGGGTAAGGGTAAGTGTTAGGGTTAGGGATAGCCTTAGAGTTATGGTTAGGGTTAGGATAAGGGTAAGGGTTAGGGTTTGGGTTAGTTTTAGTGTTGGGGTTAAGGTTATGGTTAGGGTAAGAATAAGAGTTAGGGTTAGGGATATGGTTAGGGTTTGGATTAGGTTTAGGGTTAGTTTTAGGGTAAGGGTTAGGGTTAAGGTAAGAATAAGCGTTAGGGTTAGGGTTAGGTTTAGGGTAAGGGTTAGTTTTAGGGTTAGGGTATGGGTAAGGTTTAGGGTTAGGGTTAGTGTTAGGGTTAGTTTAAGGGTAAGGGTTAGGGTTAGGGTTCGGGTTAGGATTAGGGTTTGGTTTAGGGTAAGGGTTAGGGTTATTGTTAGAGTTAGGTTTACGGTTAGGGTTAGGGTAAGGGTTAGTGTTACGTTTAGGGTTGGGGTTGAGGTTAGTGTTAGGGTTAGGGTGAGGGTAAGGGTAATGGTTAGGGTTAGGTTCAGGGTTAGGATTAGGGTTAGGTTAGGATTACGGTTAGTTTTAGGGTTACAGTTAGGATTAGGGTTAGGGTTAGGTTAAGGGTATGTGTTAGGGTTAGTGTTAGTGTTACGGTTAGGGTTAGGGTTAGCGTTAGGGTAAGGGTAAGGGTTAGTGTTAGGGTTAAGGTAAGGGTAAGGGTTAGTGTTAGGGTTAGGGTTAGGGTAAGGGTTAAGGTTAGGTTTAGGGTAAGGGTAAGGTTTAGGTTTAGGGTTAGGGTTAGGGATAGTGTGAGGGTAAGGGTAAGGGTTAGGGTTAGCGTTAGGGTTAGGTTTAGGGTTAGGGTAAGGGTAAGGGTTAGGGTTAAGTTTAGGGTAAGGGTCAGGGGTAGGGTTAGCGTTAGGGTAGGGTTTAGGGTAAGGGTAAGTGTTAGGGTTAGCGTTAGAATAAGGGTAAGGATTACGGTTAGGGTTAGGTTTAGGGGTTAGGGTTAGGGTCAGGGTTAGGGTTAGGGTTAGGGTTAGGGTTAGGTAAGGGTTAGGGTTAGGGTTAGGGAAAGGGTAAGTGTTTGGGTTAGGGTTAGGGTAAGGGTTAGGTTTAGTGTTCGGGTTAGGGTAAGGGTAAGCGTTAGGTTTAGGGTTAAGCTTAGGTTTAGACTTATGGTTAGGGTTAGGGTTAGGGAAATTATAAGGTTTAAGGTTAAGGTTAGTTTTAGGGTTAGGGGTAGTGTTAAGATTAGGGTTAGGGTTAGGGCAAGGGTAATTGTTAGGGTTAGGGTTAGGGTGAGGATAAGGGTAAGGGTTAGTGTTACAGTAAGAGTTAGGTTTAGGGTTAGGGGTTAGGGTTAGGGATAGGGTTAGGTTTAGGGTTAGGGTAAAGGTAAGGGTTAGGATTAGTGTTAGGTTTAGGGTTAGGTTTACGTTATGGGTACGGGTTAGGGATATGCTTAGGGGTAGGGTTAAGGTTAGGGTTAGGGTGAGGGTTAGGGTTAGGGTAAGGGTAAGGATTAGGGTTAGGGTTAGGGTTAGCGTTAGGGTTAAGGTTAGGGTTAGGGTTAGGGTTAGGTAAGGGTTAGGGTTAGGGTTAGGGAAAGGGTTAGTGTTTGAGTTAGGGTTAGGGTAAGGGTTAGGTTTAGGGTTCGGGTTAGGGTTAGAGTTAGGCTTAGGGTAAGGGTAAGGTTTAGGGTTATGTTTAGGTTTAGGGTTATGTTAAGTGTTAGGGTTAGGGTTTAGGGTTAGGGTTAGTGTTTAGGTTAGGGTTAGGGTAAGGGTTAGGTTTAGGGTAAGGGTAAGTGTTAGGGTTAGGGGTAGCCTTAGAGTTATGGTTAGGGTTAGGATAAGTGTAAGGGTTAGGGTTTGGGTTAGTTTTAGTGTTGGTGTTAAGGTTATGGTTAGGGTAAGAATAAGAGTTAGGGTTAGGGATATGGTTAGGGTTCAGATTAGGTTTAGGGTTAGTTTTAGGGTAAGGGTTAGGGTTAAGGTAAGAATAAGTGTTGGGGTTAGGGTTAGGTTTAGGGTAAGGGTTAGTTTTAGGGTTAGGGTATGGGTAAGGTTTAGGGTTAGGGTTAGTGTTAGGGTTAGGTTAAGGGCAAGGGTTAGGGTTAGGGTTCGGGTTAGGACTAGGGTTTGTTTTAGGGTAAGGGTTAGGGTTATTGTTAGAGTTAGGTTTACGGTTAGGGTTAGAGTGAGGGTTAGGGTTAGGTTTAGAGTTGGGGTTGAGGTTAGTGTTAGGGTTAGGGTGAGGGTAAGGGTAATGGTTAGGGTTAGGTTCAGGGTTAGGATTGGGGTTAGGTTAGGCTTACGGTTAGTTTTAGGGTTACAGTTAGGGTTAGGGTTAGGGTTAGGATAATAGTTACGGTTAGGGTTAGGGTTAGAGTTAGGGTAAGTGTAAGTTTTAGGGTTAGGGTTAGGTTTAGGGTAAGGGTTAGGGTTAGGGTTAGGGTTAGCGTGGGGTTACGTTTAGCGTTAGGGTTAGGGTAAGGCTAAGGGTTAGGGTTAGGGTTAAGGTTTGGGTAAGTGTAAGGGTTAGGGTTAGGGTTATGTTTAGGTTTAGGGTTAGGTAAGGTTAAGGGTAAGGGTTAGGGTTAGGGTTAGGGTTAGGGTTCGTGTTAGGTTTAGGGTAAGGGTTAGAGTAAGGGTAAGGGTTAGGGTTAGGGTTAGGGTTAAGGTTAGGGTTAGGGTTAGGGTTAGGATTAGGGTTAGGTTTAGGGTTAGGGTTAGGGTTAGGGTAAGCGTTAGTGTTAGGGTTAGGGTTAGCATTAAGTTTAGTGTTAGGGTTAGGGTTAGGGTTAGGGTTAGGGGTTATGGTTAGGGTTAGGTTTAGGGTTAGGGTTAGGGTAAGGATAAGAGTTAGGATTAGTGATAAAGTTAGGTTTCGGGTTAGATTTAGGGTAAGGGTTAGGGTAAGGGTTAGGGTTTAGGTTAGGGTTAGTCTTAGGTTTAGGCTTAGGGTTATGATTAGGGTGAGGGTAAGGGTTAGGGTTAGGATTAGGTTTAGGGTTAGGGTAAGTGTTACGGTTAGGGTTAGGGTTAGATTTAGGGATAGGGTTGAGGTATGGGTAAGGGTTAGGGTTAGGGTTAGTTTTAGGGTTGGGGTTAAGGTTAGGGTCAGTTTAGGGTTAGGGTATGTGTTAGGGTTAGTGTTAGGGTTAGGGTTAGTGTTAGCGTTAGCGTTAGGGTAAGGGTAAGGGTTAGGTTTAGGGTTAGAGGTAAGGTAAGGGAAAGGGTTAGGGTTAGGGTAGGGATAGGTTTAGGGTAAGGGTTTAGGTTAGGTTTAGGGTAAGGGTAAGTTTTAGGGTTTGGGTTAGGGTTAGGGTTAGGGTTAAGTTAAGGGTAAGGGTTAGGGTTAGGGTTAGGTTTAGGGTTAGGGTAAGGGTAAGGGTTAGGGTTAGGGTTAGGTTTAGGGTTAGGGTAAGGGTAAGGGTTAGGGTTAGGTTTAGGGTTTAGGTGAAGTTTAAGGTTAGGGTTAGGATTAAGGTTAGGGTAAGGGCAATTGTTAGGGTTAGGGTTAGGGTTAGTTTAAGGGTTAGGGTTAGGGATTAAGGTAGGGTTAGGGTTAGGGTTAAGGTAAGTGTTAGGGTTAGGGTTAGGTTTAGGGTAAGGATTAGGATTAGGTTTAGGTTAAGGGTAAGGGTAAGAGTTAGGGTTAAGGTTAGGGTTCGGTTTAGGGTTAGGTTTATGGTTAGGTTTAGGGTTAGGATGAGGTTAAGGGTTAGGGTTAAGTGTAGGGTTAGGGTTAGTTTTAGGGATAGAGTTAGGGTTATGGTAAGGGGAAAGGTTAGGGTTAGGATTAGGGTTATGTTTAGGGTAAGGGTTAAGGTTAGGGTTAAGGTTAGGGTTGGGGTTAGTTTTAGGGTTAGGGTTAGGGTAAGGGTAAGGGTTAGGGTTAGGATTAGGGTTAGGGTTAGAGTAAGGGTTAGGGTTAGGGTTAGGGTAAAGTTTAGGGTTTGGTTTTTGGTTAGGTTTAGGGTTTGGGTTAGGGTTAGGATTAGGTTTAGGGTTAGGGTTAGGGTTAGAATAAGGGTAAGTGTTAGGGTTAGGTTTAGGATTAGGTTTAGGGTTTCGGTTAGGATAAGAGTAAGGGTTATGGTTAGGGTTAGCGTCAGGGTTAAAGTTAGGGTTAGGGTTAGGGTTAGCGTTAGGGTTAGGTTTAGGGTTAGGGTTAGGTTAAGGGTAAGGTTTTGTGTTAGGGTTAGGGGTAGGGTTAGGGAAAGAGTAAGGATTAGGGTTAGGGTTAGGGTTAGTGTTAGGGTTAGGGTAAGGTTTAGGGTTAGGGTTAAGGTTAGCATTAATGTTAGTGTTAGGGTTAGGGTAAGGGTAAGAGTTTTGGTTAGGGTTAGGGTTAGGGGTTATGGTTAGGGTTAGTGTTAGTGTTAGGGTTAGGGTTAGGGTTAGCGTTAGGGTAAGGGTAAGGGTTAGTGTTAGGGTTAAGGTAAGGGTAAGGGTTAGTGTTAGGGTTGGGGTTAGGGTAAGGGTTAAGGTTAGGTTTAGGGTAAGGGTAAGGTTTAGGTTTAGGGTTAGGGTTACGGATAGTGTGAGGGTAAGGGTAAGGGTTAGGGTTAGGGTTAGGTTTAGGGTTAGGGTAAGGGTAAGGGTTAGGGTTAAGTTTAGGGTAAGGGTTAGGGTTAGGGTTAGCGTTAGGGTAGGGGTTAGGGTAAGGGTAAGTGTTAGGGTTAGCGTTAGAATAAGGGTAAGGATTACGGTTAGGGTTAGGTTTAGGGGTTAGGGTTAGGGTCAGGGTTAGGGTTAGGGTTAGGGTTAGGTTTAGGGTTAGGGTTAGGGTAAGGGTAAGGTTTAGGGTTAGGGTTAGGGTTAAGGTTAGGGTTAGTGTTAGTGTTAGGGTTAGGGTAAGGGTTAGGGTTAGGGTTAGTATTAGGTTAGAGTTAGGTTTAGGGTTAGGGTAAGGGTAAGGGTTAGGGTTAGTGTTAGCATTAGGGTTAGGGTTAGGTTAAGGGTTAGGGTTAGGGGTTAGGTTTAGGGTTAGGGTTGGGTTAGGGTATGGGTTAGGGTTAGGGTTAGGGTTAGGTTTAGGGTTAGGATTAGGGTAAGGGTAAGATTTAGGGTTAAGGTTAGGGTTAGGATTAGGGTTAGGGTTAGGGTTAGGATAAGGGTAAGGTTTAGGGTTAGGTTTAGGGTTAGGGTTAGGGTAAGGGTAAGCGTTAGGTTTAGGGTTAAGTTTAGGTTTAGACTTTTGGTTAGGGTTAGGGTTAAGGTTAGCATTAGGGTTAAGGTTAGGGTTAGGGTTAGGTAAGGGTTAGGGTTAGGGTTAGGGAAAGGGTTAGTGTTTGGGTTAGGGTTAGGGTAAGGGTTAGGTTTAGGGTTCGGGTTAGGGTTAGAGTTAGGCTTAGGGCAAGGGTAAGGTTTAGGGTTAGGTTTAGGTTTAGGGTTATGTTAAGTGTTAGGGTTAGGGTTTAGGTTTAGGGTTAGTGTTTAGGTTAGGGTTTGGGTAAGGGTTAGGTTTAGGGTAAGGGTAAGTGTTAGGGTTAGGGATAGCCTTAGAGTTATGGTTAGGGTTAGGATAAGGGTAAGGGTTAGGGTTTGGGTTAGTTTTAGTGTTGGGGTTAAGGTTATGGTTAGGGTAAGAATAAGAGTTAGGGTTAGGGATATGGTTAGGGTTTGGATTAGGTTTAGGGTTAGTTTTAGGGTAAGGGTTAGGGTTAAGGTAAGAATAAGCGTTAGGGTTAGGGTTAGGTTTAGGGTAAGGGTTAGTTTTAGGGTTAGGGTATGGGTAAGGTTTAGGGTTAGGGTTAGTGTTAGGGTTAGTTTAAGGGTAAGGGTTAGGGTTAGGGTTCGGGTTAGGATTAGGGTTTGGTTTAGGGTAAGGGTTAGGGTTATTGTTAGAGTTAGGTTTACGGTTAGGGTTAGGGTAAGGGTTAGTGTTACGTTTAGGGTTGGGGTTGAGGTTAGTGTTAGGGTTAGGGTGAGGGTAAGGGTAATGGTTAGGGTTAGGTTCAGGGTTAGGATTAGGGTTAGGTTAGGATTACGGTTAGTTTTAGGGTTACAGTTAGGGTTAGGGTTAGGGTTAGGTTAAGGGTATGTGTTAGGGTTAGTGTTAGTGTTACGGTTAGGGTTAGGGTTAGCGTTAGGGTAAGGGTAAGGGTTAGTGTTAGGGTTAAGGTAAGGGTAAGGGTTAGTGTTAGGGTTAGGGTTAGGGTAAGGGTTAAGGTTAGGTTTAGGGTAAGGGTAAGGTTTAGGTTTAGGGTTAGGGTTACGGATAGTGTGAGGGTAAGGGTAAGGGTTAGGGTTAGCGTTAGGGTTAGGTTTAGGGTTAGGGTAAGGGTAAGGGTTAGGGTTAAGTTTAGGGTAAGGGTCAGGGGTAGGGTTAGCGTTAGGGTAGGGTTTAGGGTAAGGGTAAGTGTTAGGGTTAGCGTTAGAATAAGGGTAAGGATTACGGTTAGGGTTAGGTTTAGGGGTTAGGGTTAGGGTCAGGGTTAGGGTTAGGGTTAGGGTTAGGGTTAGGTAAGGGTTAGGGTTAGGGTTAGGGAAAGGGTAAGTGTTTGGGTTAGGGTTAGGGTAAGGGTTAGGTTTAGTGTTCGGGTTAGGGTAAGGGTAAGCGTTAGGTTTAGGGTTAAGCTTAGGTTTAGACTTATGGTTAGGGTTAGGGTTAGGGAAATTATAAGGTTTAAGGTTAAGGTTAGTTTTAGGGTTAGGGGTAGTGTTAAGATTAGGGTTAGGGTTAGGGCAAGGGTAATTGTTAGGGTTAGGGTTAGGGTGAGGATAAGGGTAAGGGTTAGTGTTACAGTAAGGGTTAGGTTTAGGGTTAGGGGTTAGGGTTAGGGATAGGGTTAGGTTTAGGGTTAGGGTAAAGGTAAGGGTTAGGATTAGTGTTAGGTTTAGGGTTAGGTTTAGGTTATGGGTACGGGTTAGGGATATGCTTAGGGGTAGGGTTAAGGTTAGGGTTAGGGTTAGGGTTAGGGTTAGGGTAAGGGTAAGGATTAGGGTTAGGGTTAGGGTTAGCGTTAGGGTTAAGGTTAGGGTTAGGGTTAGGGTTAGGTAAGGGTTAGGGTTAGGGTTAGGGAAAGGGTTAGTGTTTGAGTTAGGGTTAGGGTAAGGGTTAGGTTTAGGGTTCGGGTTAGGGTTAGAGTTAGGCTTAGGGTAAGGGTAAGGTTTAGGGTTATGTTTAGGTTTAGGGTTATGTTAAGTGTTAGGGTTAGGGTTTAGGGTTAGGGTTAGTGTTTAGGTTAGGGTTAGGGTAAGGGTTAGGTTTAGGGTAAGGGTAAGTGTTAGGGTTAGGGATAGCCTTAGAGTTATGGTTAGGGTTAGGATAAGTGTAAGGGTTAGGGTTTGGGTTAGTTTTAGTGTTGGTGTTAAGGTTATGGTTAGGGTAAGAATAAGAGTTAGGGTTAGGGATATGGTTAGGGTTCAGATTAGGTTTAGGGTTAGTTTTAGGGTAAGGGTTAGGGTTAAGGTAAGAATAAGTGTTGGGGTTAGGGTTAGGTTTAGGGTAAGGGTTAGTTTTAGGGTTAGGGTATGGGTAAGGTTTAGGGTTAGGGTTAGTGTTAGGGTTAGGTTAAGGGCAAGGGTTAGGGTTAGGGTTCGGGTTAGGATTAGGGTTTGTTTTAGGGTAAGGGTTAGGGTTATTGTTAGAGTTAGGTTTACGGTTAGGGTTAGAGTGAGGGTTAGGGTTAGGTTTAGAGTTGGGGTTGAGGTTAGTGTTAGGGTTAGGGTGAGGGTAAGGGTAATGGTTAGGGTTAGGTTCAGGGTTAGGATTGGGGTTAGGTTAGGCTTACGGTTAGTTTTAGGGTTACAGTTAGGGTTAGGGTTAGGGTTAGGTTAAGGGTATGTGTTAGGGTTAGTGTTAGTGTTAGGGTTAGGGTTAGGGTTAGCGTTAGGGTAAGGGTAAGGGTTAGTGTTAGGTTTAAGGTAAGGGTAAGGGTTAGTGTTAGGGTTGGGGTTAGGGTAAGGGTTAAGGTTAGGTTTAGGGTAAGGGTAAGGTTTAGGTTTAGGGTTAGGGTTACGGATAGTGTGAGGGTAAGGGTAAGGGTTAGGGTTAGGGTTAGGTTTAGGGTTAGGGTAAGGGTAAGGGTTAGGGTTAAGTTTAGGGTAAGGGTTAGGGTTAGGGTTAGCGTTAGGGTAGGGGTTAGGGTAAGGGTAAGTGTTAGGGTTAGCGTTAGAATAAGGGTAAGGATTACGGTTAGGGTTAGGTTTAGAGGTTAGGGTTAGGGTCAGGGTTAGGTTTAGGGTTAGGGTTAGGTTTAGGGTTAGGGTTAGGGTAAGCGCAAATGTTAGGGTTAGGGTTAAGTTTAGGATTAGGGTTAGGGTTAGGTTTAGGTTTAGGGTTAGGGTTAGGGTAAGGGTAAGGTTTAGGGTTAGGGTTAGGGTTAAGGTTAGGGTTAGTGTTAGGTTTAGGTTAAGGGTTAGGGTTAGGGTTAGTGTTAGGTTAGAGTTAGGTTTAGGGTTAGGGTAAGGGTTAGGGTTAGTGTTAGCATTAGGGTTAGGGTTAGGTTAAGGGTTAGGGTTAGGGGTTAGGTTTAGGGTTAGGGTTGGGTTAGGGTAAGGGTTAGGGTTAGGGTTAGGGTTAGGGTAAGGGTGAACATTAGGGTTAGGGTTAGGGTAAGTGTTAGAGTAAAGTTAGGGTAAGGGATAGAGTTATTGTTAGGGTAAGGGTTGGGGTTAGGGTTAGGGATGGGGTAAGAGTAAGGGTTAGCGTTAGGGTTAGGGTTAGGTTTAGGGTTATGGTTAGGGTAAGGGTAAGAGTTAGGGTTAAGGTTATGGTTAGGGTTAGTTTTCGGATTAGGGTTAGGGTTAGAGTGAGGGTAAGGGATAGGGTTAGGTTAGTGTTAGGGTTAGGGTAAGGGTTAGGGTTAGGGTTAGGGTTAAGGTTAGGGTTAGGGTTAGTTTTAGGGTTAGGGTTAGGGTAAGTGTAAGGGTTAGGGTTAGGATTAGGGTTAGGGTTAGGGTAAGGGTTAGGTTTAGGTTTAGGCTTAGGTTTAGGGTTAGGATAAGTGTAAGTGTTAGGGTTAGGGTTAGGGGTAGGGGTAGGGCTTAGGTTTAGCGTTTGGTTTAGGGTTAGGTTTAGGGTTAGGGTAAAGGTAAAGGTTAGGGTTAGTTTGAGGTTTAGGGTTAGGTTTAGGGTAAGGGTAAGGGTTGGAGATAGGGTTATGGTGAGGGTTAAGTTTAGGGTTAGGGTTAGGGTTACGGTTAGGTTTAGGTTTATGGTTAGAGTAAGGGTAAGGATTAGGGTTAGGGTTATTGTTAGCGTTAGGGTTAAGGTTATGGTTAGGGTTAGGGTTAGGTAAGGGTTAGGGTTAGGGTTAGGGTAAGGGTTAGGTTTAGGGTTAGGGTAAGGGTTAGGGTTAGAGTTAGGCTTTGGGTAAGTGTAAGGGATAGGGTTAGAGTTAGGGTTAGGTTTAAGTTAAGGGTTATGATAGGGGTTAGGTTTAGGGTAAGGGTAAGTGTTAGAGTTAGGGTAAGGGTTAGGGTTAGGGTTAGGGTTAGGGTAAGGGTAAGGGTTAGGGTTAGGGTTAGGTGTAGGTTTGGGTTGGGGTTAAGGTTAGGGTTACGGTTAGGATAAGGGTAAGGGTTAGGGTTAAGTTTAGGGGTAGGGTTAGCGAAAGAGTAAGGGTAAGGGTTAGGGTTAGGGTTAGGGTTAGGGATAACGTAAGATTAAGGGTTAGGGTTAGGGTTAGGGTTAGGTTTAGGTAAGGGTTAGGGTTAGGGTTAGGATTAGTGATAGGGTAAGGGTAAGGGTTAGGGTTATGGTTAGGGTTAAGGTAAGAGTAAGGGTTAGGGTTATGGTTAGTGTAAAGTTTACGGTTAGGGTTAGGTTTAGGATAAGAGTTAGGGTTAGGGTTAGGGTTAGAGTTAGGGTAAGGGTAAGTTTTCGGGTTAGGGTTAGGGTTAGGGTTAGGGTAAGGCTTAGGGTTAGGTTTAGGGTTAAGGTTAGGGTAAGTGTTAGGTTTAGGGTTAGGGTTAGGGTAAGTTTAAGGGTTAGGGTTAGGGTTAGGTGTTAGGGTTAAGGTTAGTTTTAGTGTTGGGGTTAAGGTTAGGGTTAGGGTAAAGGTTAGGGTTAGGGTTAGGGTTAGGTTTAGGGTTAGGGTTAGGTTTAGGGTTAGTGCTAGGTTAGGGTTAGGGTAAGGGTATGTGTTAGGGTTAGGTTTAGGGTTAGGTTTAGGGTTTGGGTTAGGGTAAGGGTAAGGGTTAGGGTTAGGGTGAGGTTTAGTGTTATGTTTAGGGTTAGGGTTAGGGTTAGGGTTAGGTTTAGGGTTAGGGTTAGGTTAAGGGTAAGGTTTAGTGTTAGAGTTTGGGTTAGGGTTAGGGAAAGGGTAAGGGTTAGGGTAAGCGTTAGGGTTAGGTTTAGGGTTAGGGTTAGTGTTAGCGTTAGGGTAAGGGTTAGAGTTAGGTGTAGGGTTAGCATTAAGGTTAGTGTTAGGGTTAGGGTAAGGGTAATGGTTAGGGTTAGGGGTTAGGATTAGGGTTAGGGTAAGGGTTAGGGTTAGGGTTGGGGTTTGGATAAGGGTTAGGTTTAGTTTAAGGGAAAGTGTTAGGGTTAAGAATAGGGTTAGATTTAGTTTTAGGATTAGGGTTAGGGTGAGGGTAAGGGTAAGGGTTAGGGTTAGGATTAGTGTTAGGGTTAGGGTAAGGCTTAGGGTTAGGGTTAGGGTTAAGGTTAGGGTTAGGGTTAGTTTAGGGTTAGGGTTTGTGTTAGGGTTAGGGTAAGTGTAAGAGTTAGGGTTAGCACAATTTGTTGAAGAGGCTGTCTTTCTTCCATTCTATTTTTTGGCTCTCTTGTAAAAGAGTAGGTGGCCATAGGTCTGTGGTTTAATATCTGGGTCCTCAGTTCTATTCCATTGGTCTTCAGGCCTATTCCTGTGCCAGTGCCAAGCTGTTTTGAGGATTATAGCTCTGTAATAGAGTCTAAAGTTTGGAATTGAAATTCCTCCAGCGCTGTTCTTTCTGCTAAGAAGTGTTTTTTGCTATACGGGGTCTTTTATTATTCCATATGAAATTTTGGATTGCCTCTTCTGTTTCTTTAAACAATGACATTGGGATGTTAATGGGTATTGCATTGAATTTGTAGATAGCTCTTGGCAAGATTGTCATTTTCACAATGTTGATTCTTCCAATCCAGGAGCATGGGAGGTTTTTCCATTTCCTTAGTTCTGCTTTAATTTCCTTTTTTAGGGTTTTGAAGTTTTCGTCAAAAAGGTCCTTTACATTCTTAGTTAAGCTAATTTCTAGGTACTTTATTTTCTTTGAGGCTATTGTGAAAGGAGTTTCTTTCCTGATTATTGCCTCGTTCCTCTCACTGTTGGCATAAACGAAGGCAGTTGATTTTTGAGGGTTGATTTTATAGCCTGCTACTCTTCCAAAGCTTTGGATCAGCTCAAGGAGCTTGGGAGTAGAGTCTATAGGATTCTTTAAATACAGAATCATGTCATCTGCAAAGAGGGATAGTTTTATGTCCTCTTTCCCTACTTGGATCCCCTTTATGCTTGCTTCTTGCCTTATTGCACTGCCTAGGAATTCTAGTACTATGTTAAAGAGTAGTGGAGAGAGTGGGCATCGTTGTCTCGTTCCTGATTTTAGAGGGAATGGCTTTAGATTTTCACCATTAAGTGTAATACTAGCAGTAGGTTTCTCATACACAGCCTTTATTACATTAAGGAATGTTCCATGGATTCCTAGTTTCTCCAGAGCTTTTAACATAAAGGGGTGTTGGATCTTGTCAAATGCCTTTTCCGCGTCTATTGAGACAGTCATGTGATTTTTGTCTTTGCTCCTGTTGATGTGTTGAATTATATTAATTGATTTGCGTATGTTGAACCAGCTTTGCCTCCCTGTGATGAATCCAGTTTGATCATAGTGTATAATTTTTTTGATGAGTTGTTGTAGACGGTTGGCCAGTATTTTGTTGAGAAGTTTTGCATCGATGTTCATCAAAGATATAGGTCTATAGTTCTCTTTCTTTGATGAATCTCTGTCTGGTTTGGGGATGAGGGTTATACTGGCTTCATAGAATGAGTTTGGTAAGGAACCTTCATTTTCAAATTCGTTGAAGAGCTTGAGGAGTATTGGTGTGAGCTCTGCTTTGAAGACCTTATAGAATTCAGCTGTGAATCCATCTGGCCCTGGGCTTTTCCAAGGTGGAAGATCTCTAATTGCCATTTCTATTTCAGAGCTTGAAATAGGCCTGTTGAGTTGGCTTAGTTCTTCTTGGTTCATTGTGGGTATGTTAATATTGTCTAGGAATTCATCCATTTCATCTAGGTTCTCAAATTTTTTGGCATAAAGGTTTGAGAAGTATTCCCTCATGATATTCTGGATCTTGGTAATTTCTGTCGTGATATTACCATTTTCATCTGCGATTTTGTTTAGTTCGATATGCTCTCTTCTTTTTTTGGTAAGATTTGCTAAGGGCTTGTCAATTTTGTTAATTCTTTCAAAGAACCAACTCCTTGTTTTGTTGATTCTTTCTATAGTTCTTTTGGATTCCAAATCATTTAATTCTGCTTTGATTTTAATTATTTGCTTTCTTCTACTGGGATTAGGGTTGGTTTGTTGCTCTTTTTCAGGAGCTTAAGGTGGAACATTAACTTGTTGGTTTGCAATTTTTCCAACTTGTTGTTGTAGGCACTCAGCGCTATAAATTTTCCTCTGAGTACTGCCTTTGCTGTGTCCCAAAGGAGTTGGTATTTTGTGTGATCCTTACTGTTAAATTTCATAAACTGTTGGATTTCTGTTCTGATCTCTTCAATGACCCATTGGTGGTTCAACAATGTGTTGTTCAGTCTCCATGAGTTACAGGGTTTTCGTTGGTGGAGGTGTGTGTTCAGTTCAAGTTTGATGCCTTTGTGGTCTGAGAGTGTGCATGGAATAATTTCTGTGTTTCTGAATCTGTCCAGGTTTGTTTTATGGCCTAAGATGTGATCTATTTTGGAAAATGTTCCATGTGCTGCTGAGAAAAACGTATACTGTGTTGTTGCTGGGTGGAACATTCTGCAGATGTCTGTTAGATCTAGTTGGTCTATATAGCTGTTCAGTTCTAAGGTTTCTCTGTTGAGTTTTTGCCTTGTTGATCTGTCCATAGGTGAGAGTGGTGTGTTAAAGTCACCGACAATCACTGTATTTCGATCTATGTATGGTTTCAGTGTAAGTAAAGTTTGCTTGATGAAGTTTGGAGCTCCGGGATTGGGTGTGTAAATATTTAGGATCGTTATGTCTTCCTGGAGGAAAGATCCCTTTAGTAGTATGTAGTAACCTTCTTTGTCTTTTCTTACTAATTTTGGTTTGAAGTCTATTTTATCTGATATGAGGATGGCAACTCCAGCCTGTTTATGGGGGCCGTTAGCTTGATAGAGTTTATTCCAACCTCTCACTTTCAAAAGATGCTTGTTTTTTTGGTAAGATGTGTCTCTTGAAGACAGCAGAACGATGGCTCTTGCTTCTTGATCCAACTAGACAGCCTATGCCATTTAATTGGACAGAACTGGTTAAGCACCTGCAGAAAACTAAAGCTGGATCCTTCTTTGTCACCTTGCACTAGAATTAACTCCAAATGGATGTAAGACCTGAAGGTAAAAGCTGACACACTGCAAACTCTACAGGAAGGAATAGGAGATACACTAGGCCTCCTTGGCACAGGTCGAAACTTTCTTAATAAGGACCAAGAATCACAACAAATCAGAGAAAGGCTGGATAAGTGGGACTGCATTAAATTGCTGAGCTTTTGTATGGCAAAGGACATAGCTAGTAAACTAGTCAGGAAGCCTACAGAGTGGGAGAAGATCTTCACCAACCAAACAACGGACAAAGGCCTCATATCTAAAATATATCAACAACTCAAAAAATTGAATCACTCCAAAACTAACCTCCAAAGTAACAACCATCCCATTAAAAATGGGCCAAAGACATAAAGAGAATCTTCTCTGAAGAAGAAAGAAAAATGGCCTATAGACACATGAAGAAATGCTCAACATCTCTGGTCATAAAAGAAATGCAAATCAAAACAACTCCACCTCACTTCAGCTAGAATGGCCTGGATTAGGAAAACGAATGACAACAGATGCTGGAGGGGATGAGGACAGGAGGGATCACTACTACACTGTTGGTGGGAGTGCAAACTCGTCCAACCACTGTGGAAAGCATGTGGCAGTGCCTCAAAAGGCTAAACCTAGAACTCCCCTATAACCCAGCAATTCCACTACTTGGCATATACCCAACCATCCAGAAAAAAGGACATAATAACCCAGTAGCACAACAATGTTCATTGCAGCACTATTCACCATAGCAAAGATATGGAACCAACCTAGATGTCCCTCAGTTGATGAGTGGATCAACAAGTTGTGGTATTTGTACACAATGGAATTCTATGCTGCTGTCAGAAAGAATGACATCGCCTCATTTGTTAGGAAATGGAAAGACTTAGAAAAAATCATATTAAGTGAAGTAAGCCAGACTCAAAGGAACTTAGGCTCAATGGTTTCACTCATTCGTCATAATCAGGAGAAACCTTGGGCTCTACTAGCAGAGATTTGCAATAGAGCAAAATCTTGATACATAAGGACATATAATGTGAAGCTAATTAAAAGGACCTCCAGGATAGTGAAACAAAAGCCATATAATGAATGATTGTTGTCCTTAATGTACTATGTTGTCTCTCATCTCCTGTGCTGCCCCTTGTTATCTCATATTGGTAAAGTATCTCACTTTGTTATCTAATATATTGAATTTATTTGTATTTGGATATTTGAATTTGATAGGGAAGGGGGGAAAACCAAGACAGGTGAGGGGTGTGGGGGGGGAGGGAAATGGGTACCAAGACATGTGAAAGGGTATCAATGTATGAGAATTAACGCAACTTCTATCTGGTAAATATCATGTAACCCTTTTACTAATTACAATAAAAAATTAAAAAAAAAGAGTTAGGGTTAGGATTAGGATTAGGGTTAGGGTAAGGGTTAGGGTTAGGTTTAGGGTTAGGGTAAGGGTAAGTGTTAGGGTTAGGGTTAGGTTTAGGGTTAGGATAAGGGTAAGGGTTAGGGTTAGGGTTAGGGTTAGGGCTTAGGTTTAGGGTTTGGGTTAGGGTTTGGTTTAGGGTTAGTGTAAAGGTAAGGGTTAGGGTTAGTGTTAGGTTTAGGGTTAGGGTTAGGGTAAGGGTAAGTGTTAGAGATACGGTTAGGGTTAGGGTTAAATTTAGGGTTAGGGTTAGGGTTAGGGTTACAGTTAGGTTTAGGGTTAGGGTTAGGGTAAGGGTAAGGATTAGGGTTAGGGTTTGAGTTAGGGTTACGGGTAGGGTTAAGGTTAGGGTTAGGGTAAGGGTTAGGGTTAGGGTTAGGGTAAGGGTTAGGGTTAGGGTAAGGGTTAGGGTTAGAGTTAGGCTTTGGGTAAGGGTAAGGGATAGGGTTAGGGTTAGGTTTAGGTTAAGGGTTAGGGTAAGTATTAGGGTTAGGGTAAGGGTAAGTGTTAGGGTTAGGGTTAACGTTAGGGTTATGGATAGGGTTAGGGTAAGGGTAAAGGTTAGGGTTAGGGTTAGGGTTACGTATAGGTTTGGGGTTAAGGTTAGGGTTACGGTTAGGGTAAGGGTAAGGGTTAGGGTTAGGGTTAGGGATAGGGTTAGTGAAAGGGTAAGGGTAAGGGTTAGGGTTAGGGTAAGGGTTAAGGTAAGAGTAAGGGTTAGGGTTAGGATTAGGGTTAGGTTTAGAGTAAGGGTTAGGGTTAGGGTTAGGATTAGGGTTAGCGATAGGGTGAGGATAAGGGTTAGGGTTTGGCTTAGGGTTAAGGTAAGAGTAAGGGTTAGGGTTATGTTTAGGGTAAGGTTTAGGGTTAGGGTTAATTCTAGGGTAGGGGTTAGTGTACGTGTTAGGGTTAGGGTTAGGGTTAGGACAAGGGTAAATTTAGGGTCAGGGTTAGGGTTAGCGGTTAGGGTTAGGGTTAGGGTTAGGGGTTAGGATTAGTGTTAGGGTTAGGATAAGGGTTAGGGTCAGGGTTAGGGTTAGGATAAGAGTTAGGTTTAGGGTTAGGGTTAGAGTTAGGGTAAGGGTTAGGGTTAGGGTTAGGTTTAGGGTTAGCGTTGGGGTTAAGGTTAGGTTTAGGGTTAGGGTAAGGATAAGGGTTAGGGTTATGGTTAAGTTTAGGATAAGTGTTAGGGTTAGAGGTGGGTTAGGTTTAGGGTTAGGGTTAGGGTTAGGGTTAGGGTTAGTGTTGGGTTTAAGGTTAGGGTTAGGTTAAGGGTTAGGGTTAGGGTTAGGGTTAGGGTTAGGTTTAGGGTTGGGTTTAGGGTTAGGGTTAGGGTTAGGGTAAGGTTGTGTGTTAGGTTTAGGTTTAGGGTTAGAATTAGGGTTTGGGTTAGGGTAAGGGTAAGGGTAAGGGTTAGGGTTAGCATTAGTGTTAGGGTTAAGGTTAGGATTAGGGTTAGGGTTAGAGTTAGGTTTAGGGTTAGAGTTAGGGTTAGGGTTAGCATTAATGTTAGTGTTAGGGTTAGGGTAAGGGTAACGTTTAGGGTTAGTGGTTATGGTTAGGGTTCGGTTTAGGGTTAGATTTAGGGTAAGTGTAAGGGTTAGGGTTAGGTTAGGATTAAGTTTAGGGTTAGGGTTAGGGTAAGGGTTCGGGATAGGGTAAGGGTTAGGGTGAGGGTTAGGGTTAGGTTCGAGTTAGGTTTAGATTTAGGGTAAGGGTAAGGGTTAGCGTTAGGGTTAGGGTTAGGTTAAGGGTTAGGGTTAGGGGTTAGGGTTAGGGTTAGGGTTAGGGTTAGGTTTAGGGTAAGGGTTAGGGTTAGGGTTAGGGTAAGTGTTAGTGCTACGGTTAGGTTTAGGGTTAGGGTTAGGGTAAGGGTTAGTGTTGGGTTTAAGGTTAGGGTTAGGGTAAGGGTTAGGTTTAGGGTTAGGTTTAGGGTTAGGTTTAGGGTTATGTTTGGGGTTAGGGTTAGGGTTAGGGTTAGGGTAAGGGTATGTGTTAGGGTTATGTTTAGGGTTAGGATTAAGGTTTGTGTTAGGGTAAGGGTAAGGGTTAGGGTTAGGGTTAGCGTTAGGGTTAGGGTTAAGGTTAGGGTTAGGGTTAGGGTTAGAGTTAGGTTTAGGTTTAGGGTTAGGGTTAGCGTTAGGGTTAGGGTAAGGATTAGGGTTAGGGTTAGGGTTAGCCTTAAGGTTAGTTTTAGGGTTAGTGTAAGGGTAAGGTTTAGGGTTAGGGTTAGGGTTAGGGGTTACGATTAGGGTTAGGTTTAGGGTTAGGGTTAGGGTAAGGGTAAGGATTAGGATTAGGGTTAGGGTTAAGTTTAGGGTTAGGGTTAGGGTTAGGGTAAGGGTTAGGGTTAGGGTAAGGGTTAGTGTTAGGTTTAGGGTTAGGGTTAGGTTCGAGTTAGGTTTAGGGTTAGGGTAAAGGTAAGGGTTATGGTTAGGGTTAGGATAAGAGTTAGGGTTAGGGGTTAGGCTTAGGGTTAGGGTTAGAGTTAGCGTTAGGGTAAGGTTTAGGGTTAGGGTTAGGTTTAGGGTAAGGGTTAGCGTAAGGGTAAGCGTTAGAGATAGGCTTAGGGTTAGGGTTAAGGTTAGGGTTAGGGTTTGGGTTACGGTTATGTTTAGGGTTAGGTTTAGGGTAAGGGAAAGGATTAGGGTTAGGGTTATGGTTAGGGTTAGGGTTAAGGTAAGAGTAAGGGTTAGGGTTAGGGTTAGGGTTAGGTGTAGGGTAAGGGTTAGGGTTAGGGTTAGTGTTAGGTTTAGCGATAGGGAAAGGGTAAGGGAAAGGGTTAGGGTTAGGGTTAAGTTAAGAGTAATGGATAGGGTTATGGTTAGGGTAAGGTTTAGGGTAGGGTTAGGTCTAGGGTAGGGGTTAGTGTAAGTGTTAGGGTTAGGGTTAGAGTTAGGATAAGGGTAAGGGTTAGGATTAGGATTAGGGTTAGCGGTTAAGGTTAGGGTTAGGGTTAGGGGTTAGGGTTAGTGTTAGGGTTAGTATAAGGGTTAGGTTTACGTGAGGTTTAGGAGAAGAGTTAGGGTTAGGGTTAGGGTTAGAGTTAGGGTAAGGGTGAGTTTTAGGGTTATGGTTATTGCAAGGTTAGGGTTTGGGTTAGGGTTAGGGTTAGCGTTGGGGTTAAGTTTAGGGTTAGGGTTAGGGTTAATGTTAGGGTAAGTTTTAGGGTTAGGGTTAGGGTTAGGGTAAGTTTAAGGGTTAGGGTTAGGGTTAGGTGTTAGGGTTAGTGTTAGGGTTAGGGTTAGGTTTAGGGTTAGGGTTAGGGTAAGGGTAAGGGTTAGGGTTAGGGTTAGGGTTCGTGTTAGGTTTAGGGTAAGGGTTAGGGTAAGGGTAAGGGTTTGGGTTAGGGTTAAGTTTAGGGTTAGGGTTAGTGTTAGGATTAGGGTTAGGTATAGGTTTAGGGTTAGGGTAAGGGTAAGGGTAAGGGTTAGGATTAGGGTTAGGGTGAGGGTAAGGGTAAGTGTTAGGGTTAGGGTTAGGTTTAGGGTTAGGGTAAGTGTTAGGGTAAGTGTTAGTGTTAGGGTTAGGTTTAGGGTTGGGTTTAAGGTTAGGGTTAGGTTTAGGGTAAGGGTATGGGTTATGGTTACGGTTAACTTTAGGGTAAGTGTTAGGGTTAGGTTTATGTTTAGGGTTTGGGTGAGGGTAAATATTAGGGTTAGGTTTAGGATTATGGTTAGGGGTTAGGGTTAGGGTTAGGGTTAGGATAAGGGTTAGGTTTAGGGTTAGGGTTAGGGTAATGGTAAGGTTTAGGGTTAGGGGTTAGGGTTAGGGTTGGGATTAGGGTTAGGTTTAGGGTTAGGGTTACGGTTAGGGTTAGGGTTTGGGTGAGGTTAAATATTAGGGTTAGGGTTAGGGTTAGGTTTAAGGTTAGGGTTAGGGTTAGGGTTAGGGTTACGGTTAGGGTTACGGTTAGGGTAAGGGTAAGGTTTAGGGTTAGGGTTAGGGTTAGGTTTAAGGTTAGGGTTTGGTTTAGGGTTAGGGTTACGGTTAGGGTCAGGGTTAGGGTTAGGTTTAGGGTTACGGGTAGTGTTATGGTTAGGGTAAGGGTTAGGGTTAGGGTTAGGTTTTGGTTAGCATTAAGGTTAGTGTTAGGGTTAGGGTAAGGGTAAGGTTTAGGTTTAGGGTTAGGGTTAGGGTTGACGGTTAGGGTTAGGTTTAGGGTTAGGGTTAGGGTAAGGGTAAGGGTTAGGGTTAAGATTAACTTTAGGATTAGGGTTAGGGTTAGGGTAAGGGTTAGGGTTAGGGTAAGGGTTAGGGTTGGGGTTAGGGTTAGGTTCGAGTTAGGTTTAGGGTTAGGGTAAGGGTAAGGGTTAGGGTTAGGGTTACGGTTAGGTTAAGGGTTAGAGTTAGGGGTTAGGGTTAGAGTTAGGGTTAGGTTTAGGTTAAGGGTTAGGGTTAGGGTTAGGTTTAGGGTAGGGGTTAGGGTTAGGGTTAGGGTAAGTGTTAGTGTTAGTGTTAGGGTTAGGGTTAGGGTTAGGGTTAGGGTAATGTTTAGGGTTAGGGTTAGGGATAGGGTAAGAATAAGGGTTAGCGTTATGGTTAGGGTTAGGCTTAGGGTAAGGGTAATGGTTAGGGTTAAGGTTAGGGTTAGGGTTAGGGTAAGGGTATGTGTTAGGGTGAGTGTTAGTGTTAGTGTTAGGGTTAGGGTTAGCGTTAGGGTAAGGGTAAGGGTTAGGGTTCGAGTTAGGGTAAAGGTAAGGGTTAGGGTTAGGATTAGTGTTAGGGTTAGGGTAAGGGTTAGGGTTAGGGTTAGGGTTAGGTTTAGGTTAACATTATGTCTAGTTTTAGGGTTAGGGTAAGGGTAAGGTTTACGGTTAGGGTTAGGGTTAGGGGTTACGGTTAGGGTTAGGTTTAGGGTTTGGGTTAGGGTAAGGGTAAGCGTTAGGGTTAGGGTTAACTTTAGGGTTAGGGTTAGGGTAAGGGTAAGGGTTAGGGTTAGGGCAAGTGTTAGGGTTAGTGTTAGGGTTAGGTTCGAGTTAGGTTTAGGGTTAGGGTAAGGGTGAAGGTTAGGGTTAGGGTTAGGGTTAGGTTAAGGGTTAGAGTTACGGGTTGGGGATAGATTAGGGTTAGGGATAGGGTAAGGGTTAGGGTTAGGGTTAGATTTAGGGTAGGGGTTAGGGTTAGGGTTAGGGTTAGGGTAAGTGTTAGTGTTAGTGTTAGGGTAAGGGTTAGGGTTAGGGTAATGTTTAGGGTTAGGGTTAGGGATAGGGTAAGAGTAAGTGTTCGCGTTAGGGTTAGGGTTAGGGTTAGGGTAAGGGTAATGGTTAGGGTTAAGTTTAGGGTTAAGGTTAGGGTAAGGGTATGTGTTAGGGTTAGTGTTAGTGTTAGGGTTAGGGTTAGCGTTAGGGTAAGGGTAAGGGTTAGGGTTCGAGTAGGGTAAGGGTAAGGGTTAGGGTTAGGATTAGTGTTAGGGTTAGGGTTAAGGTTAGGGTTAAGGTTAGGGTTAGGGTTAGGGTTAGTTTTAGGGTTAGGGTTAGGCTTAGGGTTAGGGTAAGGGTAATGGTTAGGGTTAAGTTTAGGGTTAGGGTTAGGGTAAGGGTATGTGTTAGGGTTAGTGTTAGTGTTAGGGTTAGGGTTAGCGTTAGGGTAAGGGTAAGGGTTAGGGTTCGAGTAGGGTAAGGGTAAGGGTTAGGGTTAGGATTAGTGTTAGGGTTAGGGTTAAGGTTAGGGTTAAAGTTAGGGTTAGGGTTAGGGTTAGTTTTAGGGTTAGGGTTAGGCTTAGGGTTTGGATACGGGTAAGGGTTAGGGTTAGGGTTTGGGTTAGGTTTAGGGCTTAGGTTTAGGGTTTGGGTTAGGGTTAGGGTTACAGTTAGGTTTAGGGTTAGGGTAAGGTTAAGGGTTAGGATTAATGTTAGGGTAAGGGTTAGGGTTAGGGTTAGGGTTAGGGTAGGGGTTAGGGTTAGGGTTAGGTTTAGGGTTAGCGTTGGGGTTAAGGTTAGGTTTAGGGTTAGGGTAAGGGTAATTGTTAGGGTTGTGGTTAAGTTTAGGGTAAGTGTTAGGGTTAGGGTTGGGTTAGGGTAAGGGTAAGTATAAGGGTTAGCGTTAGGGTTAGGTGTTAGGGTTAGGGTTAGGGTTAGGGTTAGTGTTGGGTTTAAGGTTAGGGTTAGGGTAAGGGTTAGGGTTTGGGTTAGGTTTAGGGTTAGGTTTGGGGTTTGGGTTAGGGTTAGGGTTAGAGTTAGGGTAAGGGTATGTGTTAGGGTTAGGTTTAGGGTTAGGATTAAGGTTTGGGTTAGGGTAAGGTTAAGGGTTAGGGTTAGGGTTAGCGTTAGGGTTAGGGTTAGGGTTAGGGTTAGAGTTAGGTTTAGGGTTAGGGTTAGGGTTAGCGTTAGGGTTAGGGTAAGGATTAGGGTTAGGGTTAGGGTTAGCATTAAGGTTAGTGTTAGGGTTAGGGTAAGGGTAAGGTTTGGGGTTAGGGTTAGGGTTAGGGGTTACGGTTAGTGTTAGATTTAGGGTTAGGGTTAGGGTTTAGTTTAGGGTTAGGTTTAGGGTTAGGGTAAGGGTTAGGGTTAGGGTAAGGGTTAGGGTTAGGGTTAGGGTTAGGTTCGAGTTAGGTTTAGGGTTAGGGTAAAGGTAAGGGTAAGGATTAGGATTAGGGTTAGGGTTAAGTTTAGGGTAGGGTTAGGGTTAGGGTAAGGGTTAGGGTTAGAGTTAGCGTTAGGGTAAGGGTTAGGGTTAGGGTTAGGTTTAGGGTAAGGGTTAGGGTAAGGGTAAGCGTTAGAGATGGGCTTAGGGTTAGGGTTAAGTTTAGGGTTAGGGTTTGGGTTACGGTTAGGTTTAGGGTTAGGTTTAGGGTAAGGGTAAGGATTAGGGTTAGGGTTAGGGTTAGCGTTAGGATTAAGGTTAGGGATAGGGTTAGGGTTAGGGTTAAGGTAAGAGTAAGGGTTAGGGTTAGGGTTAGGGATAGGTGTAGGGTAAGGGTTAGGGTTAGGTTTAGGGTTAGTGTTAGGGTTAGCGATAGGGAAAGGGTAAGGGTAAGGGTTAGGTTTAGGGTTAATTTAAGAGTAAGGGATAGGTTTATGGTTAGGGTAAAGTTTAGGGTTAGGGTTAAGTCTAGGGTAGGGGTTAGTGTAAGTGTTAGGGTTAGGGTTAGGGTTAGGATAAGGGTAAGGGTTAGGGTTAGGGTTAGGGTTAGCGGTTAAGGTTAGGGTTAGTATAATGTTTAGGGTTAGGGTGAGGTTTAGGATAAGAGTTAGGGTTAGGGTTAGGGTTATTTTTAGGGTAAGGGTGAGTTTTAGGGTTATGGTTAGGGTAAGGTTAGGGTTAGTGTTAGGGTTAGGGTTAGCGTTGGGGTTAAGTTTAGGGTTAGGGTTAGGGTTAATGTTAGGGTAAGTTTTAGGGTTAGGGTTAGGGTTAGGGTAGGTTTAAGGGTTAGGGTTAGGGTTAGGTGTTAGGGTTAATGTTAGGGTTAGGGTTAGGTTTAGGGTTAGGATTAGGGTAAGGGTAAGGGTTAGGGTTAGGGTTAGGATTCGTGTTAGGTTTAGGGTAAGGGTTAGGGTAAGGGTAAGGGTTAGGGTTAGGGTTAGGGTTAAGTTTACGGTTAGGGTTAGTGTTAGGATTAGGGTTAGGTAAGGTTATGGTTAGGGTAAGGGTAAGGGTTAGGGTTAGGGATAGGGTAAGGTTAAGGGTAAGTGTTAGGGTTAGGGTTAGGTTTAGGGTTAGGGTAAGTGTTAGGGTAAGTGTTAGGGTTAGGGTTAGGTTTAGGGTTGGGGTTAAGGTTAGGATTAGGGTTAGGGTAAGGGTATGGGTTAGGGTTACGGTTAACTTTAGGGTAAGTGTTAGGGTTAGGGTTATGGTTAGGGTTTGGGTGAGGGTAAATATTATGGTTAGGTTTAGGATTATGGTTAGGGTTTACGAATAGGGTTAGGATTAGGGTTAGGTTTAGGATTAGGGGTAGGGTAAGAGTAAGATTTAGGGTTAGGGGTTAGGGTTAGGGTTGGGATTAGGGTTAGGTTTAGGGTTAGGGTTACGGTTAGGGTTAGGGTTTGGGTGAGGGTAAATATTAGGGTTAGGGTTAGGGGTTAGGGTTAGGTTTCACATCAGGGTTAGTTTTAGGGCTAGGGTTAGGGTAAGGGTAAGGTTTAGGGTTAGGGTTAGGGTTAGGTTTAAGGTTAGGGTTAGGGTTAGGGTTAGGGGTACAGTTAGGGTTAGAGTTAGGGTATGTGTAAGGGTTAGGGTTGGGGTTAGGGTTAGGGTTAGGGTAAGGGTTAGGGTTAGGGGTTAGGGTTCGTGTTAGGGTTATGTTGAGGTTTAGGGTTAGGGTTAGGGTTAGGATAAAGGTTAGGTTTAGGTTTAGGGAAGGGTAGGTGTTAGGGTTAGGGTAAAGGTTAGGGTTAGGGTTAGGATTACGGTTAGGTGTTAGGGTTAGTGTTAGGGTTAGGTTAAGGGTTAGAGTTTGGGTTAGGATTAGGATTAGGATAAGGGTTAGGGTTAGGGTTAGGGTAAGGGTAAGTGTTAGGGATAGGGTTAGGGTTAGGGTTAGGGTGAGGATAAGGGTAAGGGTTAGGGTTAGGGTTAAGGTTTTGGTTAGGGGTTAGGGTTAGTGTTAGGTTTAGGGTTACGGTTAGGATAAGGGTAAGTGTTAGGGATAGGGTTAGGGTTAGGGTTGTGGTAAGGGTTAGGGTAAGGGTAAGGGTTAGGGTTAGGATTAAGTTTAGGGTTAGGGTTAGTGTTAGGATTAGTGTTAGGTATAGGTTTAGGGTTAGGGTAAGGGTAAGGGTTAGGTTTAGGGTTAGGGAAAGGGTAAGGGTTAGGGTTAGGGTTAGGGGTAGGGTAAGGATTAGGGTTAGGGTTAGGGTTAGGATTAGGGTAAGGGTTAGGGCTAGGGTTAGGGTTAGCATTAAGGTTAGGGTTATGGTGAGGTTAAGGTTTAGGGTTAGGGTTAGGGTTACGGTTAGGGTTAGGGGTTATGGTTAGTGTTAGGTTTAGGGTTAGGGTTATGGTAAGGATAAGAGTTAGGGTTTGGGATATGGTTAGGTTTCGGATTAGGTTTAGGGTTAGGGTTAGTGTAAGGGTTAGGGTTAAGTTTAGGGTTAGTCTTAGAATTAGGGTTAGGGTTAGGTTTAGGGTAAGGGTAAGGGTTAGGGTTAGGATTAGGCTTAGTGTTAGGGTAAGGGTTAGGGTTAGGGTTAGGTTTAGGTTTAGGGATAGGTTTAGGGTAAGAGTAAGGGTTAGGGTTAGGGTTAGGTTTAGAGTTGGGGTTAAGGTTAGGGTTAGGTTTAGGGTAAGGGTAAGGGTTAGGATTAGGATTAGGGTAAGGGTTAGGGTTAGGGTTAGGGTTAGGTTTAGGGGTACGGTTAGGTTTAGGGTTAGGGTTAGGGTAAGGGTATGTGTTAGGGTTAGTGTTAGGGTTAGGGTTAGGGTTAGCGTTAGCATTAGGGTAAGGGTAAGGGTTAGGTTTAGGTTTAAGGTAAGGGTAAGGGTTAGGGTTAGGGTGAGGGTTATGGTTAGGGTTAGGGGTTAGGGTTAGTGTTAGTTTTAGGGTTAGGGTTAGGGTAAGGATAAGAATTAGGTTTAGGGTTAGGATTAGGGTTAGCGTTAGGGTGAGGGTTAGCGTTAGGGTTAGAGTTAGGGTGAGGGAAAGGGTAAGTGTTAGGGTTAGGGTTAGGGTTAGGGTAAGTATTAGGCTAAGTGTTAGGGTTAGGGTTAGGTTTAGGGTTGGGGTTAAGGTTAGGGGTTAGTGTTAGGGTTAGGTTGAGAGTTAGGGTTAGGGTTAGGGTTAGGATAAAGGTTAGGTTTAGGGTTAGGGTGAGGGTAAGTGTTAGGTTTAGGGTTAGGGTTATGGTTAGGGTGAGGATAAGGGTAAGGGTTAGGGTTAGGGTTAGGATTGCTGTTAGGTGTTAGGGTTAGTGTTAGGGTTAGGGTTAGGGTTAGGGTTAGGGTTAGGTTAAGGTTTAGAGTTAGGGTTAGGGTTAGGGTCAGGATAAGTGTTAGGGTTAGGGTAAGGGTAAGGGTAAGTGTTAGGGATAGGGTTAGGGTTAGGGTTAGGGTGAGGATAAGGGTAAGGGTTAGGGTTAGGGTTAGGATTGCTGTTAGGTGTTAGGGTTAGTGTTAGGGTTAGGTTATGGTTTAGAGTTAGAGTTAGGGTTAGGGTCAGGATAAGTGTTAGGGTTAGGATTAGGATTAGGGTAAGGGTTAGGGTTAGGGTTAGGGTTAGGTTTAGGGGTACGGTTAGGTTTAGGGTTAGGGTTAGGGTAAGGGTATGTGTTAGGGTTAGTGTTAGGGTTAGGGTTAGGGTTAGCGTTAGCGTTAGGGTAAGGGTAAGGGTTAGGTTTAGGGTTAAGGTAAGGGTAAGGGTTAGGGTTAGGGTTAGGGTTAGGGTTAGGGTTAGTGTTAGGTTTAGGGTTAGGGTTTGGGTAAGGATAAGAGTTAGGGTTATGGTTAGGGTTAGGGTTAGGGTAAGTTTAGGTTTACATTTAGTGTTAGGGTAAGGGTAAGTGTTAGAGTTAGGGTTAGTGTTATGGTTAGGGTTAGGGTAAGGGTTAGGGTTAGCGTTAGGGTAAGGGTAAGTGTTAGGTTTAGGGTTAGGGTAAGGGTAAGTGTTAGGGTAAGTGTTAGGGTTAGGGTTATGCTTAGGGTTAGGTAAAGTGTTAGGGTAAGGGTTAGGGTTAGGGTTAGGTTTAGGGTTGGGGTGAAGTTTAGGGCTAGGGTTAGGGTAAAGGTAAGGGTTAGGGTTAGGGTTAGGGTAAGTGTTAGGGTTAGGGTTAGGGTTAGGTTAGGGTAAGGGTAAGTGTTAGGGTTAGGGTTAGTGTTAGGTGTTAGGGATAGGGTTAGGTTTAGAATTAGGTTTAGGGTTATGGTTAGGATAACTGTAAGGGTTAGGTTTAGGGTTAGGTTTAGGGTTAGGGTTTGGGAAAGGGTAAGGGTTAGGCTTATGGTTAGTGTTAGGGTAAGGATTAGGGTTAGGTTTAGGGTTAGGGTAAGGGGTACGTTTAGGGTTAGGGTTAGCATTAAGGTTAGGGTTAGGGTTAGGGTAACGGTAAGTGTTAGGGTTAGGGTTAGGGTCACGGTAATGTTAGGGGTTAGGGTTAGTGTTAGGTTTAGGCTTAGGGTTAAGGTAAGGATAAGGGTTAGGTTTAGGGATAGGTTAGGATTAGGGTAAGGGTTAGATTTGGTTTAGGGTTATGGTATGGGTCAGGGTTAGGTTTAGGTTTAGGGTTAGGTTTAAAGTTAGGGAAAGGATAAGTGTTAGGGTTAAGTTTAGGGCTAGGGTTAGGGTTAGGGTTAAGGTTAGGGTTAGGGTTAGGTTTCGGGTTAGCGTTAAGGTAAATGTAAGGGTTAGGGTTAGTGTTAGGTTTAGGTTTAGCGTTCGGTTAGGGTAAGGGTAAGTGTTAGGGTTAGGGTTAGTTTTAGGTTTAAGGTTAGGGTTAAGGTAAGGGTAAGGGTTAGGTTTAGGGTAAGGGTAAGGTTTATGGTTAGGGTTAGGGTTAGGTTTAGGGTAAGGGTAAGGTTTAGGGTTAGGGTTAGGGTTTGTTTTAGGCTTAGGGTTAGGGTAAGGGTAAGGTTTAGGGTTACGGTTAGGATTACAGTAAGGGTTAGGGTTAGGGTTAGGGTAGGGGTTAGGTTAAGGGTAAGGGTTAGAGTTAGGTTTAGGGTTAGGTTTAGGGTTAGGGTTAGGGTAAGGGTAAGGGTTACATTTAGGGTTAGGTTTAGGGTTAGGGTAAGCGTAAGTTTTAGGGTAGGGTTGGGGTTAGGTTTAGGGTTAGGGCAAGGGTTAGGGTTAGGTTTAGGATAAGGGTTAGTGTTAGGGTTAGGGTTAGTGTCAGAGTTAGGGTAAGCGTTACGATTAGGGCTAGGGTTAGGTTCAGTGTAAGGGTTAGGGTTAGGGTTAGGTTTAGGTTTAGAGTTAGCGTTAGGGTTAGGGTAAGGGTAAGAGTTAGTGTTAAGGTTAGGGTTAGGATTAGTTTTAGGGTTAGGGTTAGGGTTAGGGCAAGGGTAAGTGGTAGGTTTAGGATTAGGGTTAGGTTTAGGGTAAGGGTTAGGGTTAGGGTTAGGTTTAGGCTTAGGGTTAGGGTAAGGGTAAGGGTTCGGGTTAGGGTTAGGTTTAGGTTTAGTGATGGGGTTAAGATTAGTGTTAGGGTAAGTGTTAGGCTTATGGTTAGGGTAAGGGTATGTGTTAGGGTTAGTGTTAGGGTTAGGATTAGCGTTACGGTAAGGGTTAGGGTTAGGGTTAGGTTTAGGGTAAGGGTTAGGGTTAGGTGTTAGGGTTAGTGTTAGGGTTAGGTTAAGGGTTAGGGTTAGGGTTAGGCTTAGGATAAGGGTTTGGGTTAGGGTTAGGGTAAGTGTAAGTGTTAGGGGTTGGGTTAGGCATAGAGTTAGTGTAAGGGTTAGGGTTACGTTTAGGGTTAGGTTTAGGGTTGGGGTGAAGGTTAGGGTTAGGGTTAGGGTAAAGGTAAGGGTTATGGTTAGGGATTGGGTTAGGGTAAGTGTTAGGGTAATGGTTAGGGTTAGGGTTAGGGTTAGGGTAAGTGTAAGTGTTAGGGTTAGGGTTAGTGTTAGGTGTTAAAGATAGCGTTACGGATAGGGTTAGGTTTAGGGTTAGGGTTAGGATAAGGGTAAGGGTTAGGGTTAGGGTTAGGGTTAGGGTTAGGTTTAGAGTTAGGGTTAGGGAAAGGGTAAGTGTTAGGCATATGGTTAGGGTTAGGGTAAGGATTAGGGTTAGGGTTAGGGTTAGGGTTAGGTTTAGGGTTAGGGTTAGGGAAAGGGTAAGTGTTAGGATTATGGTTAGGGTTAGGGTAAGGATTAGGGTTAGGGTTAGGGTTAGGGTAAGGGGTACGGTTAGGGTTAGGGTTAGCTTTAATGTTAGGGTTAGGGTTAGGGTAACTGTAAGTGTTAGGGTTAGGGTTAGGTCACGGTTAGGTTTAGGGGTTAGGGTTAGTGTTAGGTTTAGGCTTATTGTTAAGGTAAGGATAAGAGTTAGGGTTAGGGATAGGGTTAGGATTAGTGTAAGGGTTAGGGTTAGGGATATGGTTAAGGTTAGGGTCAGGGTTAGGGTAAGGGTAAGTGTTAGGGTTAGGTTTAGGGTAGGTTTAGGGTAAGTGTTAGGGTTAGGGTTAGGCTTAGGGTTAGGGTTAGGGTAAGGGTAAGGGTTAGGGTTAAGGTTAGGTTTAGGGTTATGTTTCAGGTTAGGATTAGGGTAAGTGTAAGGGTTAGGGTTAGGTTTAGGGTTATGGTAAAGGTAAGGGTTAGGTTTAGGTTTATGTTTAGGGTTAGGGTTAGGGGAAGGATAAGGGTTAGGGTTAAGGTTAGGGATAGGGTTAGGGTTAGGGTTAAGGTTAGGGTTAGGGTGAGGGTAAGGGTAAGGGTTAGGTTTAGGTTTATTGTTATGGTGATTGTAAGGGTTAGAGTTAGGATAAGGTTTAGGTTTATGTTTAGGGTTAGGGTTAGGGATAGGGTAAGGGTAAGGGTTAGTGTTAAGGTTAGGGTTAGGGTTAGGTTTAGGTTTAGGGTTAGGGTTAGGTTAAGGTTAAGGGCTAGATTTAGGATTAGGGTTAGGATTAAAGGTAATGTTTAGGGTTAGGGTTGAGGTTAGGTTTAGGGTTAGGGTTAGGTTAAGGGTAAGGGTTAGGGTTAGGGTTAGGGTGAGGTTTAGGGTAGGGTTTTAATGTTAGTTTTAGAGTTAGGGTAATGGTAAGAGGTAGGATTAGGTTTAGGGTTAGGGTAAGGGTTAGGTTTAGGGTTAGGTTTAGGGTTACGGTTAGGGTTAGGGTTAGGGTTAGGGTAAGGGTATGTGTTAGGTTTAGGTTTAGGGTTAGGGTTAGCCTTACTGTTAGGGTTATTGTTAGGGTAAGGGTAAGGGTTAGGGTTAATGTTAGGGTTAACTTAAGGGTAAGGGTTAGGGTTAGGGTTAGGGTTAGGTTTAGGGTAAGAGTAAGGTTTAGAGTTAGGGTTAGGGTTTGGGTTAGGTAAGGGTAAGGTTTAGGGTTAGGGTTAGGGTTAGGTTTAGATTTAGGGTAAGTGTAAGGGTTAGGGTTAGGGTTAGAGTTAGGGTAAGGTTTAGGGTTAGGGTTAGGGTTAGGGTAGGGGTTAGGTAAAGAGTAAGTGTTAGGGTTAGGGTTAGGGTTAGGATAAGGGTAAGAGTTAGGGTTAGGGTTAGGTTTATGGGTTAGGGTTAGGTTTAGGGTAAGGGTTAGGGTTAGGGTTAGGGTAAATGTAAGGGTTAGGGTTAGGGTTAGGCTTAGGGTTAGTGTTAGGTTAGGGTTAGTGTTAGCGTATGGGCAAGGGTTAGGGTTAGGTTTAGGGTTAAGGTTAGTGCTAGGTTTAGGGTTAGGGTTAGGTTTAGGGTAAGGGTTAGAGTTAGGGTTAGGGTAAATGTAAGGGTTAGGGTTAGCGTTACGCTTAGGGTTAGTGTTAGCGTATGGGCAAGGGTTAGGGTTAGGTTTAGGGTTAAGGTTAGTGCTAGGTTTAGGGTTAGGGTTAGGGTTAAGTTTAGGGTTAGGGTTAGGGTTAGGGTAAAGGTTAAGTTTAGGGTTAGGTTAAAGTTTAGGGTTAGTGTTAGGGTAAGGGTTAGAGTTAGGTTTAGGGTTTGGTTAAGGGTAAGGGTTAGGGTTAGGCTTAGGTTTAGGTTTAGGTTAAGTGTTAGGGTTAGGGTTATGGTAAGGGTTATGGTTAGGTTTAGGGTAAGGGTTAGGGTTAGGGTTAGGGTTAGGGTAAGGATAATGGTTAGGGTTAAGGTTAGGGTTAGGGTTAGGGTTAGGGTAAGGGTAAGTGTTAGGGTAAGGGTAAGGGTTAGGGTTAAGGTTAGGGTTAGCGTTAGGTTTAGGGTTAGGGTTAGGGTTAGGTTAAAGGTAAGGGGTAGGGTTAGTGTTAGGTTTAGGTTTAGCGTTAGGTTTGGGTTAGGTTTAGGGTTAGGTTTGGGGTTAGGTTTAGGGTTAGGGTTAGAGTTAGGGTAAGGGTATGTGTTAGGGTTAGGTTTAGGGTTAGGATTAAGGTTTGGGTTAGGGTAAGGTAAAGGGTTAGGGTTAGGGTTAGCGTTAGGGTTAGGGTTAGGGTTAGGGTTAGAGTTAGGTTTAGGGTTAGGGTTAGGGTTAGCGTTAGGGTTAGGGTAATTATTAGGGTTAGGGTTAGGGTTAGCATTAAGGTTAGTGTTAGGGTTAGGGTAAGGGTAAGGTTTAGGGTTAGGGTTAGGGTTAGGGGTTACGGTTAGTGTTAGATTTAGGGTTAGGGTTAGGGTTTAGTTTAGGGTTAGGTTTAGGGTTAGGGTAAGGGTTAGGGTTAGGGTAAGGGTTAGGGTTAGGGTTAGGGTTAGGTTCGAGTTAGGTTTAGGGTTAGGGTAAAGGTAAGGGTAAGGATTAGGATTAGGGTTAGGGTTAAGTTTAGGGTAGGGTTAGGGTTAGGGTAAGGGTTAGGGTTAGAGTTAGCGTTAGGGTAAGGGTTAGGGTTAGGGTTAGGTTTAGGGTAAGGGTTAGGGTAAGGGTAAGCGTTAGAGATGGGCTTAGGGTTAGGGTTAAGTTTAGGGTTAGGGTTTGGGTTACGGTTAGGTTTAGGGTTAGGTTTAGGGTAAGGGTAAGGATTAGGGTTAGGGTTAGGGTTAGCGTTAGGATTAAGGTTAGGGATAGGGTTAGGGTTAGGGTTAAGGTAAGAGTAAGGGTTAGGGTTAGGGTTAGGGATAGGTGTAGGGTAAGGGTTAGGGTTAGGTTTAGGGTTAGTGTTAGGGTTAGCGATAGGGAAAGGGTAAGGGTAAGGGTTAGGTTTAGGGTTAATTTAAGAGTAAGGGATAGGTTTATGGTTAGGGTAAAGTTTAGGGTTAGGGTTAAGTCTAGGGTAGGGGTTAGTGTAAGTGTTAGGGTTAGGGTTAGGGTTAGGATAAGGGTAAGGGTTAGGGTTAGGGTTAGGGTTAGCGGTTAAGGTTAGGGTTAGTATAATGTTTAGGGTTAGGGTGAGGTTTAGGATAAGAGTTAGGGTTAGGGTTAGGGTTATTTTTAGGGTAAGGGTGAGTTTTAGGGTTATGGTTAGGGTAAGGTTAGGGTTAGGGTTAGGGTTAGGGTTAGCGTTGGGGTTAAGTTTAGGGTTAGGGTTAGGGTTAATGTTAGGGTAAGTTTTAGGGTTAGGGTTAGGGTTAGGGTAGGTTTAAGGGTTAGGGTTAGGGTTAGGTGTTAGGGTTAAAGTTAGGGTTAGGGTTAGGTTTAGGTTTAGGATTAGGGTAAGGGTAAGGGTTAGGGTTAGGGTTAGGATTCGTGTTAGGTTTAGGGTAAGGGTTAGGGTAAGGGTAAGGGTTAGGGTTAGGGTTAGGGTTAAGTTTACGGTTAGGGTTAGTGTTAGGATTAGGGTTAGGTAAGGTTATGGTTAGGGTAAGGGTAAGGGTTAGGGTTAGGGATAGGGTAAGGTTAAGGGTAAGTGTTAGGGTTAGGGTTAGGTTTAGGGTTAGGGTAAGTGTTAGGGTAAGTGTTAGGGTTAGGGTTAGGTTTAGGGTTGGGGTTAAGGTTAGGATTAGGGTTAGGGTAAGGGTATGGGTTAGGGTTACGGTTAACTTTAGGGTAAGTGTTAGGGTTAGGGTTATGGTTAGGGTTTGGGTGAGGGTAAATATTATGGTTAGGTTTAGGATTATGGTTAGGGTTTACGAATAGGGTTAGGATTAGGGTTAGGTTTAGGATTAGGGGTAGGGTAAGAGTAAGATTTAGGGTTAGGGGTTAGGGTTAGGGTTGGGATTAGGGTTAGGTTTAGGGTTAGGGTTATGGTTAGGGTTAGGGTTTGGGTGAGGGTAAATATTAGGGTTAGGGTTAGGGGTTAGGGTTAGGTTTCACATCAGGGTTAGTTTTAGGGCTAGGGTTAGGGTAAGGGTAAGGTTTAGGGTTAGGGTTAGGGTTAGGTTTAAGGTTAGGGTTAGGGTTAGGGTTAGGGGTACAGTTAGGGTTAGAGTTAGGGTATGTGTAAGGGTTAGGGTTGGGGTTAGGGTTAGGGTTAGGGTAAGGGTTAGGGTTAGGGGTTAGGGTTCGTGTTAGGGTTATGTTGAGGTTTAGGGTTAGGGTTAGGGTTAGGATAAAGGTTAGGTTTAGGTTTAGGGAAGGGTAGGTGTTAGGGTTAGGGTAAAGGTTAGGGTTAGGGTTAGGATTACGGTTAGGTGTTAGGGTTAGTGTTAGGGTTAGGTTAAGGGTTAGAGTTTGGGTTAGGATTAGGATTAGGATAAGGGTTAGGGTTAGGGTTAGGGTAAGGGTAAGTGTTAGGGATAGGGTTAGGGTTAGGGTTAGGGTGAGGATAAGGGTAAGGGTTAGGGTTAGGGTTAAGGTTTTGGTTAGGGGTTAGGGTTAGTGTTAGGTTTAGGGTTACGGTTAGGATAAGGGTAAGTGTTAGGGATAGGGTTAGGGTTAGGGTTGTGGTAAGGGTTAGGGTAAGGGTAAGGGTTAGGGTTAGGATTAAGTTTAGGGTTAGGGTTAGTGTTAGGATTAGTGTTAGGTATAGGTTTAGGGTTAGGGTAAGGGTAAGGGTTAGGTTTAGGGTTAGGGAAAGGGTAAGGGTTAGGGTTAGGGTTAGGGGTAGGGTAAGGATTAGGGTTAGGGTTAGGGTTAGGATTAGGGTAAGGGTTAGGGCTAGGGTTAGGGTTAGCATTAAGGTTAGGGTTACGGTGAGGTTAAGGTTTAGGGTTAGGGTTAGGGTTACGGTTAGGGTTAGGGGTTATGGTTAGGGTTAGGTTTTGGGTGATGGTGAATATTAGGGTTAGGGTTAGGGTTAGGGTTAGGGGTTAGGGATAGGTTTCAGATTAGGGTTAGGTTTAGGGTTAGGGTTAGGGTAAGGGTAAGGTTTAGGGTTAGGGTTAGTGTTATGTTTAAGGTTAGGGTTAGGGTTAGGGTTACGTTTAGGGTTACGGTTAGGGTTAGGGTTAGGGTATGTGTAAGGGTTAGGGTTGGGTTAGGGTTAGGGTTAGGGTTAGGGTAAGGGTTAGGGTTAGGGGTTAGGGTTAGTGTTAGGGTTAGGTTGAGGTTTAGGGTTAGGGTTAGGGTTAGGATAAGGGTTAGGTTTAGGGTTAGGGTAAGGGTAAGTGTTAGGGTTAGGGTAAGGGTTAGGGTTAGGGTTAGGATTACGGTTAGGTGTTAGGGTTAGTGTTTGGTTTAGGTTAAGGGTTAGAGTTTGGGTGAGGGTTAGGATTAGGATAAGGGTTAGGGTTAGGTTTAGGGTAAGGGTAAGTGTTAGGGATAGGGTTAGGGTTAGGGTTATGGTGAGGATAAGGGTAAGGGTTAGGGTTAGGGTTAGGTTTATGGTTAGGGTTAGGGGTTAGGGTTAGTGTTAGGTTTAGGGTTAGTTTAAGGATAATGGTTAGAGTTATTTTTAGGGTTAGGGTTAGGGTTAGGGTAAGGGTTAGGGTTAGGTTTAGTGTTAGGGTAAGGGTAAGTGTTAGGGTTAGGGTTAGTGTTATGGTTAGGGTTAGGGTAAGGTTTAGGGTTAGGGTTAGGGTAAGGGTTAGAGTTAGGGTTAGGGTTAGGGTAAGGGAAAGGGTTAGGGTTAGTGGTAGGGTTAGGGTTAGGGTAAGGTTTAGCGGTTAGATTTAGGGTTAGGGTAAGTGTTAGGGTTAGGGTTGGGGTTAGGATAACGGTTGGGGTTAGGGTTAGGGTTAGGGTAATTGTAAGTGTTAGGGTTAGGGTTAGGTTTAGGTTTGGGGTTAAGTTTAGGGTTAGGGTTAGGGTAAGGGTAAGAGTTAGGTTTATGGTTAGGGTTACGGTTAAGGTTAGGGTTAGGGTTAGGGTTAGGGTAAGTGGTAGGGTTAGGGTTAGGGTTAGGTTTAGATTTAGGGTTGGGGTTAAGATTAGGGTTGGGCTTAGGTAAGGGTAAGGGTTAGGGTTAGGGTTAGGGTTAGGGTTAGTGTTAGGTTTAGGGTTAGGTTTAGGGTAAGGATAATAGGGTTATTGTTAGGGTTAGGGTTAGGGTAAGGGTTAGGGTTAGGTTTGGGGTTAAGGTTAGGTTTAGCGTTAGGGTTAGGGTTAGGGGTTAGGGTTAGTTTTAGGTTTAGGGTTAGGGTACGGGAAAGGATAAGAGTTAGGTTTAGGGTTAGGGTTAGGGTTAGGGTTAGGGTAAGCATTAGGGTTAGGGTTAGGGTTAGGGTTAGGGTGAGGGTAAGGGTAAGTGTTAGCGTTAGGGTTAGGGTTAGGGAAAGTGTTAGGGTAAGTGTTGGGGTTAGGATTAGGTTTAGGGTTGGGGTTAAGGTTAGGGTTAGGGTTAGGGTAAGGGTATGGGTTGGGGTTACAGTTAAGTTTAGGGATAGTGTTAGGGTTAGGGTTATGTTTAGGATTTGGGTGAGGGTAAATATTAGGGTTAGGTTTAGGGTTATGGTTAGGGGTTAGGTTTAGGATTAGGATTAGGGTTAGGTTTAGGATTAGGATTAGGGAAAGGATAAGGTTTAGGGTTAGGGGTTAGGGTTAGTGTTGGCATTAGGGTTAGGTTTAGGGTTAGGGTTAGGGTAACGGTAAGGTTTACGGTAAGGGTTAGGGTTAGGTTTAGGGTTAGGGTTAGGGTTAGGGTTAGGGTTATGGTAAGGGTTAGGGTTAGGGTATGTGTAAGGGTTAGGTTTAGGGTTAGGGTTAGGTTTAGGGTTAGGGTTAGGTTTAGGGTAAGGGTTAGGGTTAGGGGTTAGTGTTAGGGTTAGGTTGAGAGTTAGGGTTAGGGTTAGGGTTAGGATAAAGGTTAGGTTTAGGGTTAGGGTGAGGGTAAGTGTTAGGTTTAGGGTTAGGGTTATGGTTAGGGTGAGGATAAGGGTAAGGGTTAGGGTTAGGGTTAGGATTGCTGTTAGGTGTTAGGGTTAGGGTTAGGGTTAGGGTTAGGGTTAGGGTTAGGGTTAGGTTAAGGTTTAGAGTTAGGGTTAGGGTTAGTGTCAGGATAAGTGTTAGGGTTAGGGTAAGGGTAAGGGTAAGTGTTAGGGATAGGGTTAGGGTTAGGGTTAGGGTGAGGATAAGGGTAAGGGTTAGGGTTAGGGTTAGGATTGCTGTTAGGTGTTAGGGTTAGTGTTAGGGTTAGGTTAAGGTTTAGAGTTAGAGTTAGGGTTAGGGTCAGGATAAGTGTTAGGGTTAGGATTAGGATTAGGGTAAGGGTTAGGGTTAGGGTTAGGGTTAGGTTTAGGGGTACGGTTAGGTTTAGGGTTAGGGTTAGGGTAAGGGTATGTGTTAGGGTTAGTGTTAGGGTTAGGGTTAGGGTTAGCGTTAGCGTTAGGGTAAGGGTAAGGGTTAGGTTTAGGGTTAAGGTAAGGGTAAGGGTTAGGGTTAGGGTTAGGGTTAGGGTTAGGGTTAGTGTTAGGTTTAGGGTTAGGGTTTGGGTAAGGATAAGAGTTAGGGTTATGGTTAGGGTTAGGGTTAGGGTAAGTTTAGGTTTACATTTAGTGTTAGGGTAAGGGTAAGTGTTAGGGTTAGGGTTAGTGTTATGGTTAGGGTTAGGGTAAGGGTTAGGGTTAGCGTTAGGGTAAGGGTAAGTGTTAGGTTTAGGGTTAGGGTAAGGGTAAGTGTTAGGGTAAGTGTTAGGGTTAGGGTTATGCTTAGGGTTAGGTAAAGTGTTAGGGTAAGGGTTAGGGTTAGGGTTAGGTTTAGGGTTGGGGTGAAGTTTAGGGCTAGGGTTAGGGTAAAGGTAAGGGTTAGGGTTAGGGTTAGGGTAAGTGTTAGGGTTAGGGTTAGGGTTAGGTTAGGGTAAGGGTAAGTGTTAGGGTTAGGGTTAGTGTTAGGTGTTAGGGATAGGGTTAGGTTTAGAATTAGGTTTAGGGTTATGGTTAGGATAACTGTAAGGGTTAGGTTTAGGGTTAGGTTTAGGGTTAGGGTTTGGGAAAGGGTAAGGGTTAGGCTTATGGTTAGTGTTAGGGTAAGGATTAGGGTTAGGTTTAGGGTTAGGGTAAGGGGTACGTTTAGGGTTAGGGTTAGCATTAAGGTTAGGGTTAGGGTTAGGGTAACGGTAAGTGTTAGGGTTAGGGTTAGGGTCACGGTAATGTTAGGGGTTAGGGTTAGTGTTAGGTTTAGGCTTAGGGTTAAGGTAAGGATAAGGGTTAGGTTTAGGGATAGGTTAGGATTAGGGTAAGGGTTAGATTTGGTTTAGGGTTATGGTATGGGTCAGGGTTAGGTTTAGGTTTAGGGTTAGGTTTAAAGTTAGGGAAAGGATAAGTGTTAGGGTTAAGTTTAGGGCTAGGGTTAGGGTTAGGGTTAAGGTTAGGGTTAGGGTTAGGTTTCGGGTTAGCGTTAAGGTAAATGTAAGGGTTAGGGTTAGTGTTAGGTTTAGGTTTAGCGTTCGGTTAGGGTAAGGGTAAGTGTTAGGGTTAGGGTTAGTTTTAGGTTTAAGGTTAGGGTTAAGGTAAGGGTAAGGGTTAGGTTTAGGGTAAGGGTAAGGTTTATGGTTAGGGTTAGGGTTAGGTTTAGGGTAAGGGTAAGGTTTAGGGTTAGGGTTAGGGTTTGTTTTAGGCTTAGGGTTAGGGTAAGGGTAAGGTTTAGGGTTACGGTTAGGATTACAGTAAGGGTTAGGGTTAGGGTTAGGGTAGGGGTTAGGTTAAGGGTAAGGGTTAGAGTTAGGTTTAGGGTTAGGTTTAGGGTTAGGGTTAGGGTAAGGGTAAGGGTTACATTTAGGGTTAGGTTTAGGGTTAGGGTAAGCGTAAGTTTTAGGGTAGGGTTGGGGTTAGGTTTAGGGTTAGGGCAAGGGTTAGGGTTAGGTTTAGGATAAGGGTTAGTGTTAGGGTTAGGGTTAGTGTCAGAGTTAGGGTAAGCGTTACGATTAGGGCTAGGGTTAGGTTCAGTGTAAGGGTTAGGGTTAGGGTTAGGTTTAGGTTTAGAGTTAGCGTTAGGGTTAGGGTAAGGGTAAGAGTTAGTGTTAAGGTTAGGGTTAGGATTAGTTTTAGGGTTAGGGTTAGGGTTAGGGCAAGGGTAAGTGGTAGGTTTAGGATTAGGGTTAGGTTTAGGGTAAGGGTTAGGGTTAGGGTTAGGTTTAGGCTTAGGGTTAGGGTAAGGGTAAGGGTTCGGGTTAGGGTTAGGTTTAGGTTTAGTGATGGGGTTAAGATTAGTGTTAGGGTAAGTGTTAGGCTTATGGTTAGGGTAAGGGTATGTGTTAGGGTTAGTGTTAGGGTTAGGATTAGCGTTACGGTAAGGGTTAGGGTTAGGGTTAGGTTTAGGGTAAGGGTTAGGGTTAGGTGTTAGGGTTAGTGTTAGGGTTAGGTTAAGGGTTAGGGTTAGGGTTAGGCTTAGGATAAGGGTTTGGGTTAGGGTTAGGGTAAGTGTAAGTGTTAGGGGTTGGGTTAGGCTTAGAGTTAGTGTAAGGGTTAGGGTTACGTTTAGGGTTAGGTTTAGGGTTGGGGTGAAGGTTAGGGTTAGGGTTAGGGTAAAGGTAAGGGTTATGGTTAGGGATTGGGTTAGGGTAAGTGTTAGGGTAATGGTTAGGGTTAGGGTTAGGGTTAGGGTAAGTGTAAGTGTTAGGGTTAGGGTTAGTGTTAGGTGTTAAGGATAGCGTTACGGATAGGGTTAGGTTTAGGGTTAGGGTTAGGATAAGGGTAAGGGTTAGGGTTAGGGTTAGGGTTAGGGTTAGGTTTAGAGTTAGGGTTAGGGAAAGGGTAAGTGTTAGGCATATGGTTAGGGTTAGGGTAAGGATTAGGGTTAGGGTTAGGGTTAGGGTTAGGTTTAGGGTTAGGGTTAGGGAAAGGGTAAGTGTTAGGATTATGGTTAGGGTTAGGGTAAGGATTAGGGTTAGGGTTAGGGTTAGGGTAAGGGGTACGGTTAGGGTTAGGGTTAGCTTTAATGTTAGGGTTAGGGTTAGGGTAACTGTAAGTGTTAGGGTTAGGGTTAGGTCACGGTTAGGTTTAGGGGTTAGGGTTAGTGTTAGGTTTAGGCTTATTGTTAAGGTAAGGATAAGAGTTAGGGTTAGGGATAGGGTTAGGATTAGTGTAAGGGTTAGGGTTAGGGATATGGTTAAGGTTAGGGTCAGGGTTAGGGTAAGGGTAAGTGTTAGGGTTAGGTTTAGGGTAGGTTTAGGGTAAGTGTTAGGGTTAGGGTTAGGCTTAGGGTTAGGGTTAGGGTAAGGGTAAGGGTTAGGGTTAAGGTTAGGTTTAGGGTTATGTTTCAGGTTAGGATTAGGGTAAGTGTAAGGGTTAGGGTTAGGTTTAGGGTTATGGTAAAGGTAAGGGTTAGGTTTAGGTTTATGTTTAGGGTTAGGGTTAGGGGAAGGATAAGGGTTAGGGTTAAGGTTAGGGATAGGGTTAGGGTTAGGGTTAAGGTTAGGGTTAGGGTGAGGGTAAGGGTAAGGGTTAGGTTTAGGTTTATTGTTATGGTGATTGTAAGGGTTAGAGTTAGGATAAGGTTTAGGTTTATGTTTAGGGTTAGGGTTAGGGATAGGGTAAGGGTAAGGGTTAGTGTTAAGGTTAGGGTTAGGGTTAGGTTTAGGTTTAGGGTTAGGGTTAGGTTAAGGTTAAGGGCTAGATTTAGGATTAGGGTTAGGATTAAAGGTAATATTTAGGGTTAGGGTTGAGGTTAGGTTTAGGGTTAGGGTTAGGTTAAGGGTAAGGGTTAGGGTTAGGGTTAGGGTGAGGTTTAGGGTAGGGTTTTAATGTTAGTTTTAGAGTTAGGGTAATGGTAAGAGGTAGGATTAGGTTTAGGGTTAGGGTAAGGGTTAGGTTTAGGTTTAGAGTTAGCGTTAGGGTTAGGGTAAGGGTAAGAGTTAGTGTTAAGGTTAGGGTTAGGATTAGTTTTAGGGTTAGGGTTAGGGTTAGGGCAAGGGTAAGTGGTAGGTTTAGGATTAGGGTTAGGTTTAGGGTAAGGGTTAGGGTTAGGGTTAGGTTTAGGCTTAGGGTTAGGGTAAGGGTAAGGGTTCGGGTTAGGGTTAGGTTTAGGTTTAGTGATGGGGTTAAGATTAGTGTTAGGGTAAGTGTTAGGCTTATGGTTAGGGTAAGGGTATGTGTTAGGGTTAGTGTTAGGGTTAGGATTAGCGTTACGGTAAGGGTTAGGGTTAGGGTTAGGTTTAGGGTAAGGGTTAGGGTTAGGTGTTAGGGTTAGTGTTAGGGTTAGGTTAAGGGTTAGGGTTAGGGTTAGGCTTAGGATAAGGGTTTGGGTTAGGGTTAGGGTAAGTGTAAGTGTTAGGGGTTGGGTTAGGCTTAGAGTTAGTGTAAGGGTTAGGGTTACGTTTAGGGTTAGGTTTAGGGTTGGGGTGAAGGTTAGGGTTAGGGTAAAGGTAAGGGTTATGGTTAGGGATTGGGTTAGGGTAAGTGTTAGGGTAATGGTTAGGGTTAGGGTTAGGGTTAGGGTAAGTGTAAGTGTTAGGGTTAGGGTTAGTGTTAGGTGTTAAGGATAGCGTTACGGATAGGGTTAGGTTTAGGGTTAGGGTTAGGATAAGGGTAAGGGTTAGGGTTAGGGTTAGGGTTAGGGTTAGGTTTAGAGTTAGGGTTAGGGAAAGGGTAAGTGTTAGGCATATGGTTAGGGTTAGGGTAAGGATTAGGGTTAGGGATAGGGTTAGGGTTAGGTTTAGGGTTAGGGTTAGGGAAAGGGTAAGTGTTAGGATTATGGTTAGGGTTAGGGTAAGGATTAGGGTTAGGGTTAGGGTTAGGGTAAGGGGTACGGTTAGGGTTAGGGTTAGCTTTAATGTTAGGGTTAGGGTTAGGGTAACTGTAAGTGTTAGGGTTAGGGTTAGGGTCACGGTTAGGTTTAGGGGTTAGGGTTAGTGTTAGGTTTAGGCTTATTGTTAAGGTAAGGATAAGAGTTAGGGTTAGGGATAGGGTTAGGATTAGTGTAAGGGTTAGGGTTAGGGATATGGTTAAGGTTGGGGTCAGGGTTAGGGTAAGGGTAAGTGTTAGGGTTAGGTTTAGGGTAGGTTTAGGGTAAGTGTTAGGGTTAGGGTTAGGCTTAGGGTTAGGGTTAGGGTAAGGGTAAGGGTTAGGGTTAAGGTTAGGTTTAGGGTTATGTTTCAGGTTAGGATTAGGGTAAGTGTAAGGGTTAGGGTTAGGTTTAGGGTTATGGTAAAGGTAAGGGTTAGGTTTAGGTTTATGTTTAGGGTTAGGGTTAGGGGAAGGATAAGGGTTAGGGTTAAGGTTAGGGATAGGGTTAGGGTTAGGGTTAAGGTTAGGGTTAGGGTGAGGGTAAGGGTAAGGGTTAGGTTTAGGTTTATTGTTATGGTGATTGTAAGGGTTAGAGTTAGGATAAGGTTTAGGTTTATGTTTAGGGTTAGGGTTAGGGATAGGGTAAGGGTAAGGGTTAGTGTTAAGGTTAGGGTTAGGGTTAGGTTTAGGTTTAGGGTTAGGGTTAGGTTAAGGTTAAGGGCTAGATTTAGGATTAGGGTTAGGATTAAAGGTAATGTTTAGGGTTAGGGTTGAGGTTAGGTTTAGGGTTAGGGTTAGGTTAAGGGTAAGGGTTAGGGTTAGGGTTAGGGTGAGGTTTAGGGTAGGGTTTTAATGTTAGTTTTAGAGTTAGGGTAATGGTAAGAGGTAGGATTAGGTTTAGGGTTAGGGTAAGGGTTAGGTTTAGGGTTAGGTTTAGGGTTACGGTTAGGGTTAGGGTTAGGGTTAGGGTAAGGGTATGTGTTAGGTTTAGGTTTAGGGTTAGGGTTAGCCTTACTGTTAGGGTTATTGTTAGGGTAAGGGTAAGGGTTAGGGTTAATGTTAGGGTTAACTTAAGGGTAAGGGTTAGGGTTAGGGTTAGGGTTAGGTTTAGGGTAAGAGTAAGGTTTAGAGTTAGGGTTAGGGTTTGGGTTAGGTAAGGGTAAGGTTTAGGGTTAGGGTTAGGGTTAGGTTTAGATTTAGGGTAAGTGTAAGGGTTAGGGTTAGGGTTAGAGTTAGGGTAAGGTTTAGGGTTAGGGTTAGGGTTAGGGTAGGGGTTAGGTAAAGAGTAAGTGTTAGGGTTAGGGTTAGGGTTAGGATAAGGGTAAGAGTTAGGGTTAGGGTTAGGTTTATGGGTTAGGGTTAGGTTTAGGGTAAGGGTTAGGGTTAGGGTTAGGGTAAATGTAAGGGTTAGGGTTAGGGTTAGGCTTAGGGTTAGTGTTAGGTTAGGGTTAGTGTTAGCGTACGGGCAAGGGTTAGGGTTAGGTTTAGGGTTAAGGTTAGTGCTAGGTTTAGGGTTAGGGTTAGGTTTAGGGTAAGGGTTAGAGTTAGGGTTAGGGTAAATGTAAGGGTTAGGGTTAGCGTTAGGCTTAGGGTTAGTGTTAGCGTATGGGCAAGGGTTAGGGTTAGGTTTAGGGTTAAGGTTAGTGCTAGGTTTAGGGTTAGGGTTAGGGTTAAGTTTAGGGTTAGGGTTAGGGTTAGGGTAAAGGTTAAGTTTAGGGTTAGGTTAAAGTTTAGGGTTAGTGTTAGGGTAAGGGTTAGAGTTAGGTTTAGGGTTTGGTTAAGGGTAAGGGTTAGGGTTAGGCTTAGGTTTAGGTTTAGGTTAAGTGTTAGGGTTAGGGTTATGGTAAGGGTTAGGGTTAGGTTTAGGGTAAGGGTTAGGGTTAGGGTTAGGGTTAGGGTAAGGATAATGGTTAGGGTTAAGGTTAGGGTTAGGGTTAGGGTTAGGGTAAGGGTAAGTGTTAGGGTAAGGGTAAGGGTTAGGGTTAAGGTTAGGGTTAGGGTTAGGTTTAGGGTTAGGGTTAGGGTTAGGTTAAAGGTAAGGGGTAGGGTTAGTGTTAGGTTTAGGTTTAGCGTTAGGGTTAGGGTAAGGGTAAGTGATAGGGTTAGGGTTAGGGTTAGGGTTAGGTTTAGGGTTAGGGTTAGAGTAAGGGTAAGGTTAGGTTTAGGGTATGGGTAAGGTTTATGGTTAGGGTTAGGGTTAGGTTTAGGGTAAGGGTAAGGTTTAGGGTTAGGGTTAGGTTAGGGTTAGTGTTAGGATAAGGGTAAGGGTTAGGGTTAGGGTTAGGGTTACGGTAAGGGTTAGAGTTAGGGTTAGGGTTAGGGTACGCGTTAGGGTAAGGGTAAGGGTTAGGGTTAGGGTTAGGGTTAGGTTTAGGGTTAGGGTTAGGGTAAGGGTAAGGGTTACATTTAGGGTTAGTGATAGAATTTGGGTAAGCGTTAGGGTTAGGGTTAGGGTTAAGGTTAGGTTTAGGGTTAGGATAAGGGTAAGGGTTAGGGTTAGGTTTAGGATAAGGGTTAGGGGTAGGGTTAGGAGTTAGGGTTAGGGTTTGGTTAGGGTTAGGGTAAGGGTTAGGGTTAGGGTTAGGGTAAGGGTTAGCGTTAGGTTTAGGGTTAGGGCAAGTGTTAGGGTTAGGGTTAGGGTCAGGGTTAGGGTAATCGTTAGGATTAGGGTTAGGTTTAGGGTCAGTGTTAGGGTTAGTGTTAGGGTTAGGTTTAGATTTAGGGTTAGGGTTAGGTTTAGATTTAGGGTTAGGGTTAAGGTTAGGGTAAGGGTAAGAGTTAGGGTTAAGGTTAGGGTTAGGGTTAGTTTTAGGGTTAGGGTTAGGTTTAGGGCAAAGGTAAGGGTTAGGGTTAGGATTAGGGTTAGGTTTAGAGTAAGGGTTAGGGTTAGGATTAGGTTTAGGGTAAGGGTTATGGTAAGGGTAAGGGTTAGGGTTATGGTTAGGGTTAGGTTTAGTGTTGGGGTTAAGGTTAGAGTTAGGGTAAGGTTTTGGGTGAGGGTTAGGGTTAGGTTTAGGGTTAGGTTTAGTGTTACGGTTAGGGTTAGGATTATGGTTAGGGTAAGGGTATGTGTTAGGGTTAGCGTTAGGGTTAGGATTAGCGTTACGGTAAGGGTAAGGTTTAGGGTTAGGGTTAGGGTTAAGGTAAGGGTACAAGTTAGGGTTAGGGTTAGGGTTAGGGTAAGGGTTAGGGTTCGGTTTAGGGTAAGCATAAGGTTTAGGGTTAGGGTTAGGGTTAGGGTTAGGGTAAGCGTATGGGTTAGGGTTGAGGTTAGGGTTAGGGTTAGATTTAGGGTTAGGGTTAGGGTTAGGGTTAGGGTTAGGGTATGGGTTAGGGTATGTGTTAGGGTTAGGGTTAGGGTTAGGGGTTAGGGTTAGTGTTAGGGTTAGGTTAACGGTTAGGGTTAGGGTTAGGTATAGTATTAGGATAAGGGTTAGGTTTAGGGTTAGTGTTAGGGTTAGGGTAAGGGTAAGGGGTAGGGGTAGGGTTAGGGTTAGGGTAAGTGTTAGGGTTAGGGTTAGGGTTAGGGTTAGGGTTTGGGTTAGGGTAAGGTTTAGGTTAGGTTTAAGGTTAGGGTTATGTTTAGGTTTTGGTTTAGTCTAAGGGAAAGGGTTAGGGTTAGGATTGGGGTTAGGGTTAGGGTAAGGGTTAGGGTTAAGATTAGGGTTAGGGTAAGGGTAAGGGTTAGGTTTAGTGTTAGGGTTAGGGATTAGGTTTAGGGTTAGGGTTAGGGGTTAGAGTTAGGGTTAGGGTTTGGTGTAGGGTTAGGGTTAGGGTTAGGGGTTAGAGTTAGTGTTATGGTTAGGTTAAGGGTTAGGGTTAGGATAGTGTTAGTGTTAGGTTACGGGTTAGGATAAGGGTTAGCATTAGGGTTAGGGTTAGGGTTAGGGTTCGGGTAAGTTTTAGGGTTAGGGTTAGGGTTAGGGTTAGGGTAAGGTTTAGGGTTAGGGTTAGGGTAAGTGTTAGGGTTAGGGTTAGAGTTTGATTAGGGTTAGGTTTAGAGTTAGGGTTAGGGTTAGGATAAGGGTTAGGGTTAGGGTTACACTTAGGGTAAGGCTAAGTGTTAATGTTAGGGTTAGGGTGAGGGTTAGGGTAAGGGTTAAGGTTAGGTTAGGGTTACGTTTAGGTTTGGGTTTAAGGTTAGGTTTAGCGTTAGGGTAAGGGTAAGGGATAGGGTTAGGGTTATGATAAGGGTAAGGGGTAGGGTAAGGGTTCAGTTTAGTTTAGGGTAAGGGTAAGGTTTAGGGTTAGGGTTAGGGTAAGGGTAAGGTTTAGGGTTAGGGTTAGTGTTAGGTTTAGGGTAAGGGTTAGGGTTAGGGTTAGGGTTAGGATAAGGGTAAGGTGTAGGGTAAGGGTTAGGTTTAGTTTAGGGTAAGGGTAAGGTTTAGTGTTAGGGTTAGGATAAGGGTAAGGTTTAGGGTTAGGGTTAGTGTTAGGTTTAGGGTAAGGGTTAGTGTTAGGTTTAGGGTAAGGGTTATGGTTAGGGTTAGGTTTCGTGTTAGGTTTAGGGTTAGGGTAAGGGTAAGGTTTAGGGTTAGGGTTAGGGTTAGGTTTAGGGTAGGGTTTTAATATTAGGTTTAGAGGTAGGGTAAGGGTAAGGGTTAGGATTAGGTTTAGGGTTAGGTAAGGGTTAGGTTTAGGGTTACGGTTAGGGTTAGGGTTAGGGTTAGGGTTATGGTAGGGGTTAGGGTAAGGGTAAGAGTTAGGGTTAGGGTTAGGGTAAGGTTTAGGGTTAGGGTTAGGGTAAGGGTAAGGGTTACATTTAGGGTTAGGTTTAGGGTTAGGGTAAGCGTAAGGTTTAGGGTTAGGGTTAGGGTTAGGTTTAGGATAATGGTTAGGGTTAGGGTTAGTTTTAGGTTTAGGGTTAGGGTTAGGATAAGGGTAAGGGTTAGGTTTAGGGTTAGGGTTACCGTTAGGCTTACTGTTAGGGTTATTGTTAGGGTAAGGGTAAGTGTTAGGTTTACTGTTATGGTTAACTTAAGAGTAAGGGTTAGGGTTAGGGTTAGGTTTAGGGTAAGGGTTATGGTTAGGTTTAGGGTAAGGGTAAGGTTTAGAGTTAGCGTTAGAGTTAGGGTAAGAGTTAGGGTTAGGGTAGGCGTTAGGGTAAGGTTAAGTGTTAGGGTTAGGGTTAGGGTTAGGATAAGGGTGAGAGTTAGGGTTAGGGTTAGGGTTAAAGGTTAGGGTTAGGTTTAGGGTTAGGGTTAGGTTTAGGGTAAGGGTAAGGGTTAGGGTTAGGGTTAGGCTTAGGGTTAGTGTTAGGTTTAGAGTTATGGTTAGGGTAAGGGCAAGGGTTAGGGTTAGGTTTAGGGTTAAGTTTAGTGTTAGGCTTAGGCCTAGGGTTAGGTTTAGGGTTAGGGTGAGGGTAAGGGTAAGGGTTAGGATTAGGGTTAAGGGTAGGGTTAGGGTTAGGGTAACGGTTAAGGTTAGGGTTAGGTTAAGGGTTAGGGTTAGGGTTAGGGTAAGGTCTAGAGTTAGGTTTAGGGTTTGGTTAAGGGTAAGGGTTAGGGTTACGCTTAGGTTTAGGGTTAGGTTAAGTGTTAGGGTTAGGGTTAAGGTAAGGGTTAGGGTTAGAGTTAGGGTAAGGGTTACTGTTAGGGTAAGGATAAGGGTTAGGGTTAAGGTTAGTGTTAGGGTTAGGGTTAGGGTTAGGGTTAGGGTAAGGTTAAGTGTTAGGGTAAGGGTAAGGGTTAGGTTAAGGTTAGGGTTAGGGTTAGGTTTAGGGTTAGGGTTAGGGTTAGGGTAAAGGTAAAGGTTAAGGTTAGTGTTAGGTTTAGGTTTAGGGTTAGGGTTAGGGTAAGGGTAAGGGTTAGGGTTAGGATAAGGGTAAGGTTTATGGTTAGGGTTAGGGTTAGATTTAGGGTAAGGGTAAGGTTTAGGGTTAGGGTTAGGGTTAGGGGAAGGGTTTGGGTTAAGGTTAGTGTTAGGGTAAGGGTTAGGGTTAGAGTTAGGGTTAGGTTTGGGGTTAGGGTTAGGGTTAGGGTTAGGGTAAGTTTTAGGGTTAGGTTTAAGGTTAGGGTTAGGTTTAGGTTTAGGGTTAGGGTAAGGGTAAGGGTTAGGGTCAGGATTGGGATTAGGGTTAGGGTAAGGGTTAGGGTTAGGGTTAGGTTTAGGATAAGGGTAAGGGTTAGGTTTAGGGTTAGGGTTAGGGATTAGGGTTTGGGGTAAGGTTAGGGGTGAGGGTTAGGGTTAGGTGTAGGGTAAGGGTTAGGGTTAGGGGTTAGAGTTAGTGTTAGGGTTAGGTTAGGGGTTAGGGCTATGATAGGATTAGGGTTAGGGTTAGGGTTTGGATAAGGGTTAGCATTAGGGTTAGGGTTAGGGTTAGGGTTAGGGTAAGTTTTAGGGTTAGGGTTCGGGTTAGGGTTAGGTTTAGGGTAAGGTTTAGGGTTAGGGTTATTGTTAGGGTAAGTGTTAGGGTTAGGGTTAGAGTAAGGTTTAGGGTTAGGGTTAAGGTTAGGGTAAGTGTAAGGGTTAGGGTTAGGGTTAGGATTAGGGTTAGGTTTAGGTTTAGAGTTAGGGTTAGGGCTAGGATAAGGGTTAGCGTTAGGTTTAGGGTTAGGGTTAGGGTAAGGCTAAGTGTTATTGTTAGGGTTAGGGTTAGGGTTAGGGTAAGGGTTAAGATTAGGTTAGGGTTAGGTTTAGGTTTGGGGTTAAGGTTAGGGTTAGCGTTAGGGTAAGGGTAAGGGTTAGGGTTAGGGTTAGGATAAGGGTAAGGGTTAGGGTAAGGGTTAGGGTTAGGTTAGAGTAAGGGTAAGGTTTAGGATTAGGGTTATGACAATGTAAGGGTTAGGGTTAGGGTTAATGTTAGGGTTAGGGTAAGGGTAAGGGTTAGGGTTTGGTTTAGGGTTAGATTTAGGGTTAGGGTAAGCGTAAGGGTTATGGTTAGGGTTAGGGTAAGGGTTAGGATTAGGGTTAGTTTTAGTGTTAGGTTTAGGGTTAGGGTAAGGGTAAGGGTTAGGGTTAGGTTTATGGTTAGGATAAAGGTAAGGGTTAGGATTTGGGTTAGGGTTAGGGGTTAGGGTTAGGTTAGGGTTAGGGGTTAGGTTTAGGGTTAGGGTTCGGGTCAGGTTTAGGGTTACGAGTTAGGGTTCGTGTTAGGGTTAGGTTAAGGGTTAGGGTTAGGGTTAGGATAAGGGTTAGGGTTAGGGTTAGGGATACAGTAAGGGTAACTATTAGTGTTAGGGTTAGTGTTAGGGTTAGGGTAACTGTTAGGATTAGGGTTAGGGTTAGGTTTAGGGTTGGGGTTATGTTTAGAGTAAGGGTAAGGTTTAGGGTTAAGGTTAGGGTTAGGGTTAGGGTAAGGGTAAGGGTTAGGGTTAGGGTTAGTGTTAGGGTTAGCGTTAGGGTTAGGTTTAGGGTTAGGGTCAGGGTAAGGGTAAGGGAGAGTTTAGGGTTAGGGTTAGGGTGAGGGTAAGGGTTAGGTTAGGGTTAGGGTTAGGTTTAGGCTAAGGCTAAGGGTTAGGGTAAGGGTTAGGGTAAGGGTAAGGGTTAGGGTTAGGTTTAGGGTTATTGTTCGGGTTAGGGCTAGGGTTAGGGTTAGGGTTAGGGTTAGGGTAAGGGTAAGGGCTAGGTTTAGGATTAGGGTGATGGTTAGGGTAATGGTTAGGGTTAGGGTTATTTTTAGGGTTATTGTTAGGGTTATGGCTAGGGTTAGGGTTAGGGTTAGGGTTAGGGTTAGGGTAAGGGTAAGGGCTAGGTTTGGGTTAGGGTTAAGTTTAGGATAAGGGCTAGGGTTAGGATTAGGATTAGGGTTAGGGTAATGGTTAGGGTTAGGTTTAGGGTTAGGGTTATTGTTAGGGTTAGGGCTAGGGTTAGGGTTAGGGTTAGGGTAAGGGTAATGTTTAGGTTTGGATTAGGGTTAAGTTAAGGATAAGGGCTAGGGTTCGATTAGAGTTAGGGTAATGGTTAGGTTTAAGTTAGGGTTAGGGTTATTGTTAGGGTTAGGGCTAGTGTTAGGGTTAGGGTTAGGGTTAGGGTAAGGATAAGGTTTAGGTTTGGGTTAGGGTTAAGGCAAGGATAAGGTCTAGGGTTAGGATTAGGGTAAGGGTATGGGTTAGGGTTAGGTTTAGGGTTAGGGTAAGGGTCAGGGTTAGGGTTAGGGTTAGGGTTAGGGTAAGGGTTAGGGTTAGGGTTAAGTTCAGTGTTAGGTTTAGGGTTAGGGTTTGGTTTAGTGTTAGGTTTAGGGTTAGGGTAAGTGTAAGGGTTAGGGTTAGGGTTAGGGTTAGGGTTAGGTTTAGGGTATGGTTTTAATGTTAGGTTTAGAGTTAGGGTAAGGGTAAGGGTTAGGATTAGGTTTAGGGTTAGGGTAAGGTTTAGGGTTAGGGTTAGGTTTAGGGTTACGGTTAGGGTTAGGGTTAGGGTTAGGCTTACTGTTAGGGTTATTGTTAGGGTAAGGGTAAGTGTTAGGGTTACTGTTATGGTTAACTTAAGGGTAAGAGTTAGGGTGAGGGTTAGGGTTAGGTTTACGGTAAGGGTTATGGTTAGGTTTAGGGTAAGGGTAAGGTTTAGAGTTAAGGTTAGGGTTTGGGTTAGGGTAAGGTTAAGGGTTAGGATTAGGGTTAGGGTTAGGGTTAGGTTTAGGGTTAGGGTAAGTGTAAGGGTTAGGGTTAGGGTTAGAATTAGGGTTAGGGTTAGGGTTAGGGTAGGGGTTAGGCTAAGCTTAAGTGTTAGGTTTATGGTTAGGTTTAGGATAATGGTAAGAGTTAGGGTTTGGGTTAGTTTTATGGGTTAGGGTTAGGTTTACGGTTAGGGTTAGGCTTAGGGTTAGGGTAAGTGTAAGGGTTAGGATTATGGTTAGGCTTAGGGTTAGTGTTAGGTTTAGGGTTAGGGTTAGGGTAAGGGCAAGGGTTAGGGTTAGGTTTAGGGTTAAGTTTAGTGTTAGGTTTAGGGTTAGGGTTAGGTATATGGTTAGGGTTAGGGTAAGGGTAAGGGTTGGGTTAGGGTTAAGGGTAGGGTTAGGGTTAGGGTTAGGGTAACGGTTAAGTTTGGGTTAGGTGAAGGGTTAAGGTTAGGGTTAGGGTAAGGGGTAGAGTTAGGTTTAGGGTTTGGTTAAAGGTAAGGGTTAGGGTTAGGCTTAGGTTTAGGGTTAGGTTAAGTGTTAGGGTTAGGTTTAAGGTAAGGGTTAGGGTTAGGGTTTGGGTAAGGTTTAGGGTTAGGGTTAGGGTTAGGGTAAGGATAAGGGTTAGGTTTAAGGTTAGGGTTAGGGTTAGGGTTAGGGTAAATGTAAGGGTTAGGGTTAGGTTTAGGTTTAGGTTTAGCGTTAGGGTTAGGGTAAGGATAAGGGTTAGGGTTAGGGTTAGTTTTAGGTTTAGGGTTAGGGTTAGGATAAGGGTAAGGGTTAGGTTTAGGGTAAGGGTAAGGTTTATGGTTAGGGTTAGGGTTAGGTTTAGGGTAAGGGTAAGGTTTAGGGTTAGGGTTAGGGTTAGGGTTAGGGTTAGGGTAAGGGTAAGGGTTAGGGTTAGGGTTAGGGTTACGGTAAGGGTTAGGGTTAGGGTTAGGGTTAGGGTAGGTGTTAGGGTAAGGGTAAGAGTTAGGGTTAGGGTTAGGGTAAGGTTTAGGGTTAGGGTTAGGGTAAGGGTAAGGGTTACATTTAGGGTTAGGTTTAGGGTTAGGGTAAGCGTAAGGTTTAGGGTTAGGGTTAGGGTTAGGTTTAGGATAATGGTTAGGGTTAGGGTTAGGTTTAGGAGTTAGGGTTAGGGTTTGCTTAGGGTTAGGGTAAGGGTTAGGGTTAGGGTTAGGGTTAGGGTTAGGTTTAGGGTTAGGGCAAGTGTTAGGGTTAGGGTTAGTGTAAGAATAAGTGTTAGGGTTAAGGTTAGGGTTAGGTTTAGGTTTAGGGTTAGGGTTAGGGTTAGGGCAAGGGTAAGGGTTAGGGTTAGGATTAGGGTTAGGTTTAGGGTAAGGGTTAGGGTTAGGGTTAGGGTTAGGGTTAGGGTTAGTGTTAGGGTAAGGGTAAGGGTTAGGTTTAGGGTTAGGTTTAGGTTTAGTGTTGTGGTTAAGGTTAGGGTTAGGGTAAGGGTTAGGGTTAGGGTTAGGGTTAGGTTTATTGTTAGGTTTATGGTTACGTTTAGGGTAGTGTTATGGTTAGGGTAAGGGTATGTGTTAGGGTTAGCTTTAGGGTTAGGATTAGCGTAACGGTAAGGGTAAGGGTTAGGGTTAGGGTTAGGGTTAGGGTTAAGGTAAGAGAAAGGGTTAGGGTTAGGTTTAGGTTTAGGGTTAGGGTTAGGGTAAGGATTAGGGTTAGGGTTAGGGTTAGGGTAGGGGTTAGGGTAAGGGTAAGGCTTATGGTTAGGGTAAGGTTTAGGATAAGAGTAAGAGTTAGGGTTAGGTTTAGGGTTAAGGGTTAAGGTTGGGTTAAGTTTAGGGTTAGGGGTTAGGGTTAGGTTTAGGGTAAGGATTAGGGTTAGGGGTAGGGTTAGTGTAGGGGTTAGGGTAAGGGTAAGGCTTATGGTTTGGGTAAGGTTTACGATAAGAGTAAGAGTTAGGGTTAGGGTTAGGGTTAGGGGTTAGGGTTGGCTTAGGGTTAGGGTTAGGGGTTAGGGTTAGTGTAAGGGTTAGGGTTAGGGGTTAGTGTTAGTGTTAGGGTTAGGTTAATGGTTAGGGTTTGGGTTAGGGTTAGGATAAGGGTTAGCGTTAGGGTTATTGTTAGCGTTAGGGTATGGGTAAGGTTTAGGTTTATGGTTAGGGTTAGCGTTAAGGTTAGGGTTAGGGTTAGGGTAAGTGTAAGGGTTAGGTTAGGGTTAGGGTTAGGGTTAGGGTAAGGTTTAGGGTTAGGGTTAGGTTTAGGGTTAGGGTTAGGGTTGGGGTTAGAGTAGGGTAAGGGTTAGGGTTAAGGGTATGGTTAGGGTTAGCGTTAGGGTTAGGGTAAGGGTATGGGTGAGGGTTAGGTTTAGGGTAAGGGTAAGGGTTAGGTTTAGGGTTAGGGTTAGGGTTAGGGAAAGAATAAGGTTTAGGGTTAATTTTAGGTTTAGGGTTAGTGTTAGGGTTAAGGTGAGGGTTAGGGTTAGGTTAAGGGTAAGGGTTAGGGTTAGGTTTAGGTTTAGGGTTAGGGTAAGGGTAAGGGTTAGGTTTAGGGTTAGGGTTAGGGTTAGGGTTAAGGTGAGGGTTAGGGTTAGGGTAAGGGTAAGGGTTAGGGTTAGGTTTAGGGTTAGAGTTAGTTTAAGGGTAAGGGTTAGGTTTAGAGTTAGGGTTAGGGTTAGAGTAAGGGTAATTGTTAGAGTTAGGTATAGAGTTAGGGTTAGGGTTAGAGTAAGGGTAAGGGTTAGGGTTAAGGTTAGGGTTAGGGTTAGGGTAAGTGTAAGTTTTAGGGTTAGGATTAGGGTTATTGTTCGGGTGAGGGTTAGGTTTAGGGTTAGGGTTAGGTTTAGGGTTAGGGTTAGGGGTAGGGGTAGGGAAAGTATAAGTGTTAGGGTTAAGTTTAGGTTTAGGGTTAGGGTTTGGGTTAAGGTGACGGTTTGGGTTATGGTAAGGGTAAGCCTTAGGGTTAATGTTAGGGTTAGGTTTAGGATTAGGGTAAGTGTAAGGGTTAGGGTTAATGTTAGGGTTAGGGTTAGGTTTAGGGTTAGGGTTATGGTTAAGGTTAGGGTTAGGGTTAATGATAGAGTTACGGTTAGGGTTAGGTTAAGGGTAAGTATAATGGTTAGGGTTAGGGTTAGGGTAAGCGTTAGGGTTAGGGTTTAATGTTAGGGTTAGGGTAAGGGTTAGGATTAGTGATAGGGTTAGGGTTAGGGTAAGGGTAAGGGTTAGGGTTAGGGTTACGGCAAGGATTAGGGTTATTGTTTGTGTTAGGGTAGGGGTTAGGGTAAGGGTAAGGCTTATGGTTAGGGTTAGGTTTAGGATAAGGGTAGGAGTTAGGGTTAGGGTTACCGTTAGGGGTTAGGGTTGGGGTTAGGGTTAGGGTTAGGGGTTAGGTAAAGTGTTAGGGTTAGTTTCAGGGTTAGGGTTAGGGTTAGGGTAAGGTTTAGGGTTAGGGTTATGGGTTAGGGTTAGGGTTAGGGTTAGGGTTAGGGTTAGGGTTAGGGTTTAGTGTTGGGGTTAAAGTTAGGGTTATGGTAAGGGTTAGGGTTAGGGGTTAGAGTTTGTGTTAACGTTAGGTTAAAGGATAGGGTTAGGGTTAGGTTTAAGGTTAGGGTTAGGATAAGGGTTAGGTTTAGGGTCAGGTTTAGGTTAAGGCTTAGGGTTAGGGTTAGGGTTTGTTTTAGGGTTGGGTGATGGTTTTGGTAAGGGTAAGGGTTAGGGTTAGGACTAGATTTAGGGTTAGGTTAACGGTTAGTTTTAGAGTTACGGTTAGGGTTAGGTTTAGTGTTTGGGATAAGGTGACGGTTAGGGTAAGGGTTAGGTTAGGGTTAGGGTTAGGGTTAGGGTTAGGATAAGGGTTAGGGTTAGGATTAGGTTTAGGTTTAGGGTTAGGGTTAGGTTAAGATTAAGGTTAAGGGTTAGATTTAGGGTTAGGATTAGGGTAAGGGTAAGGTTTAGGGTTAGGGTTAGGGTGAGGTTTAGGGTTAGGGTTAGGGTTAGGGTAAGGATTAGGGTTAGGGTAAGGGTTAGGGTAGGGGTTAGGGTAAGGGTAAGGCATATGGTTAGGGTTAGGTTTAGGATAAGGGTAAAAGTTAGGGTTCAGGTTAGGGTTAGGGGTTAGGGTTGGGCTTAGGGTTAGGATTAGGGTTAGGGTTAGGAGTTAGAGTTAGTGTTAGGTTTAGGTTAATGGTTAGGGTTAGGGTTAGGGTTAGGGTAAGTGTTAGGGTTAGGGTAAGGTTTAGGGTTAGGGTTAAGTTTAGGGATAGAATTAGGGTTAGGGTTAGGGTAAGTGTTAGGGTTAGGGTAAGGTTTAGGGTTAGGGTTAAGGCTAGGGTTAGAATTAGGGTTAGGGTTAGGGTAAGGGTAAGGGTTAGGGTTAAGTTTAGGGTTAGGGTTAGGGTAAGGGTAATGGTTAGGTTTAGGGTTAGGATTAGGTTTAGGTTTAGGGTTAGGGTTATGGTTAGGGAAAGGATAAGGTTTAGGGTGAAGGTTAGATTTAGGGTTAGGGTTAGGGTTAGGGTTAGGATAAGCGTAAGAATTAGGATTAGGTTTAGGTTTAGGTTTAGGTTTAGGATAAGGGATAGCGTTAGGGTGAGGGTTACTTTTGGAGTTAGGGTTAGTGTTAGGGTTAGGGTTAGGGTAAGGATTAGGGTTAGGGTTAGGGTTAGGGTAGGAGTTAGGGTAAGGGTAAGGCTTAAGGTTAGGGTTAGGTTTAGGAAAAGGGTAAGAGTTAGGGTTAGGGTTAGGGTTAGTGGTTAGGGTTGGGGTTAGGGTTAGGTTTAGGGGTTATGGTTAGGGTTAGGGTAAGGGTTAGGATTAGGAGTTAGAGTTAGTGTTAGGGTTAGGGTTATTGTTAGGGTAAGATTTAGGGTTACGGTTAGGGTTAGGGTTAGGGTAAGGGTTAGGGTTAAGGTTAGGTTTAGGTTTAGGTTTAGGGTTTGATTTAGGATAAGGGTTAGTGTTAGCGTTAGAGTAAGGGTAAGTGCTAGTTTTAGGGTTAGTGTTACGGTTAGGGTAATGGTTAGGGTTAGAGTTAGGGATAGAGTAAGGTTAATGGTTACAGTTAGGGTTAGGGTAAGGGTTAGGGTTAAGGTTAGGGTTAGGGTTAGGGTTAGGGTTAGGGTAAGGGTAAGGGTTAGGGTTAGGTTTATGGTTAGGGTTAGGGAAAGTGTAATGGTTAGGTTTAGGGTTAGTATTAGGTTTAGGGTTAGGGTTAGGGTTAGGAAAATGATAAGGTTAGGGTTAAGGTTAGGTTTAGGGTTAGGGTTAGGGTTAGGGTTAGGGTTATTGTTAGGGTAAGGTTTACGGTTATGGTTAGGGTTAGGGTTAGGGTAAGGGTTAGGGTTAGTGTAAGGGTTAGGGGTAGTGTTAGGGTTAGGGTTAGGGTAAGGGTAATGGTTAGGGTTAGGGTTAGGGTAATGATTAGGGTTAGGGTTTGTTTTTGGGTTGGGGTTAGGGTAAGGGTAAGGCTTATGGTTAGGGTTACATTTAGGATAATGGTAAGAGTTAGGGTTAGGGTGAGGGTTAGAGGTTAGGGTGGGGTTAGGGTTAGGGTTACAGTTAAGGTTTAGGATTAGTGTTAGGGTAAGGGTTAGGGTTAGGCTTTAGAGTTAGTGTTAGGGTTAGTTTAAGGGTTAGGGTTATGGTTAGTGTTAGGGTTAGGGTTAGGATAAGGCTTAGTGTTAAGGTTAGGGTTAGAGTAAGGGTTAGGGTTAGATTCAGGGTTCGGATTAGGGTAAGTGTTAGGTTTAGGGTCAGGGGTAGAGTTAGGGTTTGGGTTAGGGTTAGGGTTAGGGTTTGGGTTAGGGTTAGGGTTAGGTTTAGGGTTAGGGTTAGGGTTAGGGTTTGGTTAGGGTTGGGGTTAGGGTAAGGGTAAGGCTTATGGTTAGGGTTACGTTTATGATAAGGGTAATAGTTAGGGTTAGGGTGAGGGTTATGGGTTAGGGTGGGGTTAGGGTTAGCGTTAGGGTTAAGGTTTAGGATTAGTGTTAGGGTAAGGGTTAGGGTTAGGCTTTAGAGTTAGTGTTAGGGTTAGGTTAAGGGTTAGGGTTATGGTTAGGGTTAGGATAAGTGTTAGCGTTAGGGTTAGGGTTAGGGTAAGGGTACGGTTAGGTTCAGGGTTCGGATTAGGGTAAGTGTTAGGTTTAGGGTCAGGGTTAGAGTTAGGGTGAGGGTTAGGGTTAGAGTTAGGGTTAGGGTTAGGCTTAGGATAAGGTTTAGGGTTAGGGTTAGGGTTAGTGTAAGGGTAAGGTAAGTGTTATTGTTAGGGTTAGTGTTACGGTTAGGGAAAGGGTTAGGGTTAGGGTTAGGGTTAAGTTTAGGGTTGCGGTTAAGGTTAGGGTTAGCGTTAAGTTTACTGTAAGGGTAAGGGTTAGGGTAAAGGTTAGGGTTAGGATTAGGGTTAGAGTTAGGATAAGTATTAGGGTTAGGTTTAGGGTTAGGGTTAGAAGTAGCGTTAGGGTTAGGGTTAGGGTGAGGGTTAGGTTTACGGTTAGGTTCAGGGTAAGGTTAAGGGTTAGGGTTAGGATTAGGGTTAGGTAAGGGTAAGAGTAAGGGTTAGTTTTAGGGTTGTGGTTAGGGTTAGGGTAAGGTTAAGGGTTAGGGTTAGGTTTAGGGTTACTGTAAGGGTTAGGTTTAGGGTTAGGGTTAGGTTTAGGGTTAGGGTTAGTGTAAGGTTTAGGGTAAGAGTAAGGGTTAGGGTTAAGGTTAGGGTTAGGATTAAGGTTAGAGTTAAGGTAAGGGTAAATGTTAGGGTTAGGTTTAGGGTTAGGGTTAGGGGAAGGGTAATGGTTAGGTTTAGGGTTGGGATTAGGTTTAGGGTTAGTGTTAGGGTTAGGGAAAGAATAACGGTTAGGGTTAAGGTTAGGTTTAGGGTTAGGTTTAGGGTTAGGGTTAGGGTTAGTGTAAGGGTTAGGGTTAGGGTAAGGATTAGGGTTAGGGTTAGGATTAGGGTAGGGTTTAGGGTAAGGGTAAGGCTAATGGTTAGGGTAAGGTTTAGGATAAGAGTAAGAGTTAGGGTTAGTGTTAGGGTTAGGGGTTAGGGTTGGGTTAGGGTTAGGGGTTAGGGTTAGGGTTAGGGTAAGGATTATGGTTAGGGTTAGGGTTAGGGTAGGGGTTAGGGTAAGGGTAAGGCTTATGGTTAGGGTAAGGTTTAGGATAAGAGTAAGATTTAGGGTTAGGGTTACGGGTTAGTGTTGGTTTAGGGTTAGGGTTAGGGGTTAGGGTTAAGGTAAGGGTTAGGGTAAAGGATTAGAGTTAGTGTTAGGGTTAGGTTAATGGTTAGGGTTAGGATTAGGGTTAGGGTTAGGATAAGGGTTAGCATTAGGTTTAGTGTTAGGGTTAGGGTAAGGGTTACGGTCAGGTTAGGTTTAGGGTTAGGGTAAGGTTTAGGGTTAGGGTTAGGGTTATGGTAAGGGTTAGGGTTAGGGTTAGGCGTAGAGTTAGGGTTAGGGTTAGGGTTAGGTTTAGAATAAGTTTTGGGTTAGGGTTAGGGTTAGGGTTAGGGTTAGGGTAAGGTAAGTGTTAGTGTTAGGGTTAGTGTTACAGTTAGGGAAAGGGTTTGTGTTAGTGTTTGGGTTACGGTTAAGTTTAGGGTTGCGATTAAGGTTAGGGTTAGCATTAGGGTAAGGGTAAGGGTTAGGGTTAGGGTTAGGACTGGGGTTCCCGTTAGGGTAAGGGTAAGGTTTAGGGTTAGGGTTAGGGTTAGGGGTTACGTTTAGGGTTAGGTTTCCGGTTAGGGTTAGGGTAAGGGTAAGAAATAGGGTTAGGGATAGGGTTAGGGATAGGGTTAGGGTAAGGTTAAGAGTTAGGGTAAGGGTTAGGGTTAGGGTTAAGGTTATGGTTAGGTTTAGGGTAAGGGTAAGGGTTAGGTTAGGGTTAGAGTTAGGGTAAGGGCTAGGGTTAGGTTTAGGGTTAGATTTAGGGTTAGGGTTAGGGTTAGGGTAAGGATAAGGGTTAGGGTTAAGGTTAGGATTAGGGTTAGGGTTAGGGTTAGGGTAAGGGTAAGGGTTAGGGTTAGGGTTAGGGTTAGGTTTAGGTAAGGGTAATGGTTAGGTTTAGGGTTAGGATTAGGTTTAGGTTTAGGGTCAGGGATAGGGAAAGGATAAGGGTTAGGGTTAAGGTTAGGTTTAGGGTTAGGGTTAGGGTTAGGCTAAGGGTAGAGGTTATGTTTAGGGTTAGGATTAGGTTTAGGGTTAGGGTTAGGGTTAGGGAAAGAATAAGGGTTAGGGTTAAGGTTAGGTTTAGGGTTAGGGTTAGGTTTAGGGTTAGGATAAGTGTAAGTGTTTGGTTAGGGTTAGGGTTAGGGTAAGTGTTAGGGTTAGGGTTAGGGTTAGGGTTAGAGTTAGGGTTAGGTTTAGGGTTACGGTTAGGGTTAAGGTTAGGTTTAGGGTTAGGGTTAAGTTAGGGTAGGGTTAGGATAATTGTAAAGGTTAGGGATAGGTTTAGGGTTATGTTTAGGTAAGGGTAATGGTTAGGTTTACTGGTAGGATTAGGTTTAGGGTTAGGTTTAGGGTTAGGGTTAGGGAAAGGATAAGGGTTAGGGTTAAGTTTAGGTTTAGGGTTAGGGTTAGGGTTAGGGTTAGGATAAGTGTAAGGGTTATGGTTAGGGTTAAGGTTAGGGTAAGGGTTAGGGTTAGGGTTAGGGTTAGGGTAAGTTTATGTTTACGGTTAGGGTTAGGGTTAGGGTAAGGGTTAGGGTTAGGGTTGGTTTAGGTTTAGCTTTAGGGTTAGGTTTAGGATAAGTGTTAGTGTTAGGGTTAGGGTTAGGTTTAGGTTTAGGGTTAGGGTTAGGGTAAGGGTAAGGATTAATTTTAGGATTAGAGTTAGGGTTAGGGTAAGGGTTAGGGTTAGATTTAAGTTTGGGGTTAGGTTTAGGGTAAGGTTAAGGGTCAGGGTTAGGGTTAGGGTAAGTGTTAGGGTTAGGGTTAGGGTTAGGGATAGAGTTACGGTTATGGTTAGGTTAAGGGTAAGGGTTAGGGGCAGGGTTAGGGTTTGTGTAAGGATTAGTGTTAGGGGTTAGGGTTAGGGTTAGGTTTAGGATTAGGGTTAGGGTTAGGTTTAGTATAAAGTTTAGGTTTAGGGTTAGGGTTAGTGTTAGGGTAAGTTAAGTGTTAGTGTTAGGGTTAGTGTTACGGTTAGGGAAACGGTTAGGGTTAGGGTTAGGGTTAAGTTTAGGGTTCCGGTTAAGGTTATGGTTAGCGTTAGGGTAAGGGTAGGGATTAGGGTTAGGGTTAGGATTGGGGTTAGGGTTAGGGTAAGGGTAAGGGTTAGGGTTAGGTTTAGGGGTAGGGGTTAAGGTTACGGTTAGGTTTCGGGTTAGGGTACGGGTAAGAGTTAGGGTTAGGTTTAGGGTTAGTTTTAAAGTTAGGGTTATGGTTAGGGTAAGGGTAAGGGTAAGGGTTAGGGTTAAGGTTAGGGTTGCGGTTAAGGTTAGGGATAGCGTTAGGGTTAGGGTAAGGGTAAGGGTTAGGGTTAAGGTTAGGGTTAGGATAAGTGTTAGAGTTCGGTTAAGGATTAGGGTTAGGTTTAGGGTTAGGGTTAGAAGTAGGGTTAGTGTTAGGGTTAGGGTGAGGGTTAGGTTTAGGGTTAGGGTTATTGTAAGGTTAACGGTTAGGGTTAGTTTTAGGGTTAGGGTAAGGGTTTGGTTTAGGGTTATGGTTAGGTTTAGGGTTAGGGTTAGTTTTAGGGTTAGGGTAAGGGTAAGGGTTAGGGTTAAGGTTAGGGTTAGGATTAGGGTTAGAGTTAGGGTAAGGGTAAGTGTTAGGGTTAGGTTTAGTGTTAGGGTTAGTGTAAGGGTAATGGTTAGATTTAGGGTTAGGATTAGGTTAATGGTTAGGGTTAGGGTAAGGGTTAGGGTTAGGTTAGGGTTAGGGTAAGTTAAGTGTTAATGTTAGGGTTAGTGTTACAGTTTGGGAAAGGGTTAGGGTTAGGGTTAGGGTTAAGTTTACTGTTGCGGTTAAGGTTAGGGTTAGCGTTATGGTAAGGGTAAGGGTTAGGTTTACGGTTAGGACTGGGGTTAGGGTTAGGGTAAGGGTAAGGGTTAGGGTTTAGGGTTAGTGTTAGGGGTTACGGTTAGGGTTAGGTTTCCTGTTAGGGTTAGGCTAAGGGTAAGGGATAGGGTTAGGGATAGGGTTAGGGTTAGGGTTAGGATTAGGGTAAGGGTTAGGGTAAAGGTAAGAGTTAGGGTTAGGGTTAGGGTTAGGGTTAACGTTAGGGTTAGGGTTAGGGTAAGGGTAAGGGTTAGGTTAGGGTTAGGGTTAGGGTTAGGGTAAGGGTAAGGGTTAGGGATAAGGTTAGGGTTAGGGTTAGGGTTAGGTTTAGGGTAAGGGTAAGGGTTAGGGATAGGTTTAGGGTTAGGTTTAGGGTTAGGATTAGGTTTAGGGTTAGGGTTAGGGTTAGGGAAAGGATAAGGGTTAGGGTTAAGGTTAGGTTTAGGGTTAGGTTTAGGGTAGCGTTAGGATAAGTGTAAGGGTTAGGGTTAGTGTTAGGGTTAGGATAAGAGTAATGGTTAGGTTTAGGGTTAGGATTAGGATTAGGGTTAGGGTTAGGGTTAGGGTTAGGGAAAGCATAAGGTTTAGGGTTAAGGTTAGGTTTAGGGTTAGGGTTATGTTTAGGGTTAGGATAAGTGTAAGGGTTATGGTTAGGGTTAGGTTAGGGTTAGGATTACGGTAAGGGTTAGGGTTAGGCTTACGGTTAGGATTAGGGTAAGTGTTAGGGTTAGGGTTAGGGTTAGGGTAAGGTTTAGGGTTACGGTTAGGGTTAAGGTTACGTTTAGGGTTAGGGTTAGGGTTAGGGTTAGGATAAGTGTAAGGGTTAGGGTTAGGTTTAGGGTTAGGTTTAGGTAAGGGTAATGGTTAGGTTTAGGGTTAGGATTAGGTTTAGGGTTAGGGTTAGAGTTAGGGTTAGGGAAAAGATAAGGGTCAGGGTTAAGGTTAGGTTTAGGGTTAGGGTTAGGGTTAGGATAAGTGCAAGTGTTAGGGTTAGGGTTAGGGTAAGGGTTAGGGTTAGGGTTAGGGTTAGGGTAAGTGTTAGGGTTAGGGTTAGGGTTAGGGTTATTGTTAGGGTAAGATTTAGGGTTACGGTTAGGGTTAGGGTTAGGGTAAGGTTTAGGGTTAGGGTTAGGTTTATGTTTAGGTTTAGGGTTTGATTTAGGATAAGGGTTAGTGTTAGCGTTAGAGAAAGGGTAAGTGCTAGTTTTAGGGTTAGTGTTATGGTTAGGGTAATGGTTAGGGTTAGAGTTAGGGTTAGGGTAAGGTTAAGGGTTACAGTTAGGGTTAGGTAAGGGTTAGAGTTAAGGTTAGGGATAGGTTTAGGGTAAGGGTAAGGGTAATGGTTAGGTCAGGGTTACGGTTAGGGTTAGGGTAAGGGTAAGGTTGAGGGTTTGGTTTAGTGTTTGGGTTAGGGTTAGGGTAAGGGTTTTGTTTAGGGTTAGGGTTAGGGTTAGGGTTAGGGTTAAGGTTCGGGTTGGGGTTAGGGTAAGGGTAAGGGTAATGGTTAGGTCAGGGTTACGGTTTGGGTTAGGGTTAGGGTAAGGGTTAGGTTTAGGGTAAGGGCTAGGGTTAGGGTTAGGGTAAGGATTAGGGTTAGGGTTAGGGTTAGGGTTAGGGTTAAGGTTAGGGTTAGGGTTAGGGTAAGGGGTAGGGTTAGGGTTAGGGTTAGGGTTAGGTTTAGGTTTAGGGTTAGGGTAAGGGTAAGGATTAATTTTAGGATTAGGGTTAGGGTTAGGGTTAGATTTAAGTTTGGGGTTAGGTTTAGGGTAAGGTTAAGGGTTAGGGTTAGGGTTAGGGTAAGTGTTAGGGTTAGGGTTAGGGTTAGGGATAGGGTTACGGTTAGGGTTAGTTTAAGGGTAAGGGTTAGGGGAAGGGTTAGGGTTTGGGTAAGGGTTAGGGTTAGGGGTTAGGGTTAGGGTTAGTGTTAGGGTAAGCGTTACGGTTACGGTCAGGGTTCGGGTTAGGGTAAGTGTTAGGTTTAGGGTCAGGGTTAGAGTTAGGGTTAGGGTAAGTTTTAGGGTTAGGGTTAGTGTTAGGGTTATGGTAAGGTTTAGGGTTAGGGTTAGGGTTAGGTTTAGGATTAGGGTTAGGGTTAGGTTTAGTATAAGGTTTAGGTTTAGGGTTATGGTTAGTGTTAGGGTAAGGTAAGTGTTAGTGTTAGGGTTAGTGTTACGGTTAGGGAAACGGTTAGGGTTAGTGTTAGGGTTAAGTTTAGGGTTCGGGTTAAGGTTATGGTTAGCGTTAGGGTAAGGGTAAGGATTAGGGTTAGGATTGGGGTTAGGGTTAGGGTAAGTGTAAGGGTTAGGGTTCGGTTTAGGGTTAGGGGTTAAGGTTACGGTTAGGTCTCGGGTTAGGGTACGGGTAAGAGTTAGGGTTAGGGTTAGGGTTAGTTTTAAGGTTAGGGTTAGGGTTAGGGTAAGGGTAAGAGTAAGGTTTAGGGTTAAGGTTAGGTTTGCGGTTAAGGTTAGGGTTAGCGTTAGGGTTAGGGTAAGGGTAAGGGTTAGGGTTAAGGTTAGGGTTAGGATAAGGGTTAGAGTTCGGTTAAGGATTAGGGTTAGGTTTAGGGTTAGGGTTAGAAGTAGGGTTAGTGTTAGGGTTAGGGTGAGGGTTAGGTTTAGGGTTAGGGTTAGGGTAAGGTTAACGGTTAGGGTTAGTTTTAGGGTTAGGGTAAGGGTTTGGTTTAGGGTTATGGTTAGGTTTAGGGTTAGGGTTAGTTTTAGGGTTAGGGTAAGGGTAAGGGTTAGGGTTAAGGTTAGGGTTAGGATTAGGGTTAGAGTTAGGGTAAGGGTAAGTGTTAGGGTTAGGTTTAGTGTTAGGGTTAGTGTAAGGGTAATGGTTAGATTTAGGGTTAGGATTGGGTTAATGGTTAGGGTTAGGGTAAGGGTTAGGGTTAGGTTAGGGTGAGGGTAAGTTAAGTGTTAATGTTAGGGTTATTGTTACAGTTTGGGAAAGGGTTAGGGTTAGGGTTAGGGTTAAGTTTACTGTTGCGGTTAAGGTTAGGGTTAGCGTTATGGTAAGCGTAAGGGTTAGGTTTACGGTTAGGACTGGGGTTAGGGTTAGGGTAATGGTAAGGGTTAGGGTTTAGGGTTAGTGTTAGGGGTTACGGTTAGGGTTAGGTTTCCTGTTAGGGTTAGGCTAAGGGTAAGGGATAGGGTTAGGGATAGGGTTAGGGTTAGGGTTAGGATTAGGGTTAGGGTTAGGGTAAGGGTAAGAGTTAGGGTTAGGGTTAGGTTTAGGGTTAAGGTTAGGGTTAGGGTTAGGGTAAGGGTAAGGGTTAGGTTAGGGTAAGGGTTAGGGTTAGGGTAAGGGTAAGGGTTAGGGTTAGGGTTAGGTTTAGGGTTAGGTTTAGGGTTAGGATTAGGTTTAGGGTTAGGGTTAGGGTTAGGGAAAGGATAAGGGTTAGGGTTAAGGTTAGGTTTAGGGTTAGGTTTAGGGTAGCGTTACGATAAGTGTAAGGGTTAGGGTTAGTGTTAGGGTTAGGATAACGGTAATGGTTAGGTTTAGGGTTAGGATTAGGTTTAGGGTTAGGGTTAGGGTTAGGGTTAGGGAAAGCATAAGGTTTAGGTTTAAGGTTAGGTTTAGGGTTAGGGTTAGGTTTAGGGTTAGGATAAGTGTAAGGGTTATGGTTAGGTTTAGGGTTAGGGTTACGGTAAGGGTTAGGGTTAGGCTTACGGTTAGGGTTAGGGTAAGTGTTAGGGTTAGGGTTAGGGTTAGGGTAAGGTTTAGGGTTACGGTTAGGGTTAAGGTTACGTTTAGGGTTAGGGTTAGGTTTAGGGTTAGGATAAGTGTAAGGGTTAGGGTTAGGTTTAGGGTTAGGTTTAGGTAAGGGTAATGGTTAGGTTTAGGGTTAGGATTAGGTTTAGGGTTAGGGTTAGGGTTAGGGAAAAGATAAGGGTCAGGGTTAAGGTTAGGTTAAGGGTTAGGGTTAGGATAAGTGCAAGGGTTAGGGTTAGGGTTAGGGTTAGGATAAGGGTTAGGGTTAGGGTTAGGGTTAGGGTTAGGGTAAGTGTTAGGGTTAGGGTTAGGGTTAGGGTTATTGTTAGGGTAAGATTTAGGGTTACGGTTAGGGTTAGGGTTAGGGTAAGGGTTAGGGTTTGGGTTAGGTTTAGGTTTAGGTTTAGGGTTTGATTTAGGATAAGGGTTAGTGTTAGCGTTAGAGTAAGGGAAAGTGCTAGTTTTAGGGTTTGGTTTTACGGTTAGGGTAATGGTTAGGTTTAGAGTTAGGGTTAGGGTAAGGTTAAGGGTTACAGTTAGGGTTTGGGTAAGGGTTAGGGTTAAGGTTAGGGATAGGTTTAGGGTAAGGGTAAGGGTAATGGTTAGGTCAGGGTTACGGTTAGGGTTAGGGTAAGGGTAAGGTTGAGGGTTTGGTTTAGGGTTTGGGTTAGGGTTAGGGTAAGGGTTAGGTTTAGGGTTAGGTTTAGGGTTAGGGTAAGGGTTAGGGTTAGGATTAGGGTTAGGGTTAGGGTTAGGGTAAGGGCTAGGGTTAGGGTTAGGGTAAGGATTAGGGTTAGGATTAGGGTTAGGTTTAGGGTTAAGGTAAGGGTTAGGGTTAGGGTTAGGGTAAGGGTAAGGGGTAGGGTTAGGGTTAGGGTTAGGGTTAAGTTTAGGTTTAGGGTTAGGGTAAGGGTAAGGGTTAGGGTTAGGTTTAGGGTTAGGGTTAGAGTTAGGGTTAGAGTAAGGGTAAGGGTTAGGGTTAAGGTTAGGGTTAGGGCTAGGGTTAGGGTAAGGGTAAGGGTGAGGGTTAGGTTTAGGGTTAGGGTTAGGGTAAGGGTAAGGGTTAGTTTTAGGGTTAGGTTTAGGCTTAGGTTTAGGGTTAGGGTTAGGGTTAGGTATATGGTAAGGTTTAGGGTTCGGGTTAGGGTTAATTTTAGGGTGAGGGTTTCTGGTTAATTTTAGGTTAAGGTTTAAGGTTAGGGTTATGGTTAGGGTAAGGGCTAGGGTTAGGATTAGGGTTATGTTCATGGTTAGTGTTAGTGTTAGGGTTAGGGTAAGGGTAAGGGTTAGGGTTAAGTTTAGGGTTAGGGTTAGGGTTAGGGTAAGGGTAAGGGTTAGGGTTAGGTTTATGGTTAGGGTTAGGGTTAGGGTAATGGTTAGGTTTAGGGTTAGTATTAGGTTTAGGGTTAGGGTTAGGGTTAGGGAAAGGATAAGGGTTAGGGTTAAGGTTAGGTTTAGGGTTAGGGTTAGGGTTAGGATAAGCGTAAGAGTTAGGGTTAGGTTTAGGGTTAAGGTTAGGGTTAGGGTTAGGGTTAGGTTTAGTGTTATTGTTAGGGTAAGATTTAGGGTTACGGTTAGGGTTAGGGTTAGGGTAAGGGTTAGGGTTCGGGTTAGGTTTAGGTTTAGGTTTAGGGTTTGGTTTAGGATAAGGGTTAGTGTTAGCGTTAGAGTAAGGGTAATTGCTAATTTTAGGGTTAGTGTTACGGTTAGGGTAATGGTTAGGGTTAGAGTTAGGGTTAGGGTAAGGGTAAGGGTTACCGTTAGGGTTAGGGTAAGGGTTAGGGTTAAGGTTAGGGATAGGTTTAGGGTAAGGGTAAGGGTAATGGTTAGGTCAGGGTTACGGTTAGGGTTAGGGTAAGGGTGAGGTTGAGGGTTAGGTTTAGGTTTAGGGTTAGGGTAAGGGTTAGGGTTAGAGTTAGGGTTAGGGTAAGGGTTAGAGTAAGAGTAAGGGTTAGGGTTAAGGTTAGGGTTAGGGTTAGGGTTAGGGTAAGGGTAAGGGTGAGGGTTAGGTTTAGGGTTAGGTTTAGGGTAAGGGTAAGGGTTAGTTTTAGGGTTAGGTTTAGGCTTAGGTTTAGGGTTAGGGTTATGGTTAGGGATATGGTAAGGTTTAGGGTTAGGGTTAGGGTTAATTTTAGGGTTAGTGTTAATTTTAGGTTAAGGTTTAGGGTTAGGGTTAGGGTTAGGGTTAGGGTTAGGGTAACGGCTAGGGTTAGGGTTAGGGTTAGGTTTAGGGTTAGTGTTAGTGTTAGGGTTAGGGTAAGGGTAAGGGTTAGGGTTAAGGTTAGGGTTAGGGTTAGGCTAAGGGTAAGGGTTAGGGTTAGGTTTATGGTTAGGGTTAGGGTAAGGGTAATAGTTAGGTTTAGGGTTAGTATTAGGTTTAGGGTTAGGGTTAGGGAAAGGATAAGGGTTAGGGTTAAGGTTAGGTTTAGGGTTAGAGTTAGGGTTAGGATAAGCGTAAGAGTTAGGGTTAGGTTTAGGGTTAGGGTTAGGGTTAGGGTTAGGATAAGGGTTAGCATTAGGGTTAGGGTTAGGGTTAGAGTTAGGGTAAGGGTTAGGGTTAGGGTTAGGGTTAGGTTAAGTGTTAGGTTTAGGGTTAGGGTTAGGGTTAGGGTAAGGGCTAGGGTTAGGGTTAGGGTTAGGGTTAGGGTTAGGGTTAAGTTTAGGGCTGGGTTAGGGTAAGGGTAAGGGGTAGGGTTAGGGTTAGGGTTAGGGTTAAGGTGAGGGGTAGGGTTAGAGCAAGGGTAAGTATTAGTTTTCGGGTTAGTGTTATGGTTAGGGTAATGGTTAGGGTTAGGTTTAGGGTTAGGGTTAGGGTAAGGGTTAGGGTTAGGGTTAGGGTTAGGTTAAGTGTTAGGTTTAGTGTTAGGGTTAATGTTAGGGTAAGGTGTAGGGTTAGGGTTAGGGTTAGGGTTAGGGTAAGGTTAACGTTTAGGGTTAGTTTTAGGGTTAGGGTAAGGGTTTGCTTTAGGGTTATGGTTAGGTTTAGGGTTAGGGTTAGTTTTAGGGTTAGGGTAAGGGTAAGGGTTAGGGTTAAGGTTAGGGTTAGGATTAGGGTTAGAGTTAGGGTAAAGGTAAGTGTTAGGGTTAGGTTTAGTGTTAGGGTTAGTGTAAGGGTAATGGTTAGATTTGGGGTTAGGATAAGGTTAATGGTTAGGGTTAGGGTAAGGGTTAGGGTTAGGTTAGGGTTAGGGTAAGTTAAGTGTTAATGTTAGGGTTAGTGTTACAGTTTGGGAAAGGGTTAGGGTTAGGGTTAGGGTTAAGTTTACTGTTGCGGTTAAGGTTAGGGTTAGCGTTATGGTAAGGGTAAGGGTTAGGTTTACGGTTAGGACTGGGGTTAGGGTTAGGGTAAGGGTAAGGGTTAGGGTTTAGGGTTAGTGTTAGGGGTTACGGTTAGGGTTAGTTTTCCTGTTAGGGTTAGGCTAAGGGTAAGGGATAGGGTTAGGGTTAGGGTTAGGATTAGGGTTAGGGTTAGGGTAAGGGTAAGAGTTAGGGTTAGGGTTAGGGTTAGGGTTAAGGTTAGGGTTAGGGTTAGGGTAAGGGTAAGGGTTAGGTTACGGTTAGGGTTAGGGTTAGGGTTAGGGTAAGGGTAAGGGTTAGTGATAAGGTTAGTGTTAGGGTTAGGGTTAGGTTTAGGGTAAGGGTAAGGGTTAGGGCTAGGTTTAGGGTTAGGTTTAGGGTTAGGATTAGGTTTAGGGTTCGGGTTAGGGTTAGGGAAAGGATAAGGGTTAGGGTTAAGGTTAGGTTTAGGGTTAGGTTTAGGGTAGCGTTAGGATAAGTGTAAGGGTTAGGGTTAGTGTTAGGGTTAGGATAAGATTAATGGTTAGGTTTAGGGTTAGGATTAGGTTTAGGGTTAGGGTTAGGGTTAGGGTTAGGGAAAGCATAAGGTTTAGGGTTAAGGTTAGGTTTAGGGTTAGGGTTAGGTTTAGGGTTAGGATAATTGTAAGGGTTATGGTTAGGATTAAGGTTAGGGTTAGGGTTACGGTAAGGGTTAGGGTTAGGCTTACGGTTAGGATTAGGGTAAGTGTTAGGGTTAGGGTTAGGGTTAGGGTAAGGTTTAGGGTTACGGTTAGGGTTAAGGTTACGTTTAGGGTTAGGGTTAGGGTTAGGGTTAGGATAAGTGTAAGGGTTAGGGTTAGGTTTAGGGTTAGGTTTAGGTAAGGGTAATGGTTAGGTTTAGGGTTAGGGTTAGGATCAGGTTTAGGGTTAGGGTTAGGGTTAGGGAAAAGATAAGGGTCAGGGTTAAGGTTAGGTTTAGGGTTAGGGTTAGGGTTAGGATAAGTGCAAGTGTTAGGGTTAGGGTTAGGGTAAGGGTTAGGGTTAGGGTTAGGGTTAGGGTAAGTGTTAGGGTTAGGGTTAGGGTTAGGGTTATTGTTAGGGTAAGATTTAGGGTTACGGTTAGGGTTAGGGTTAGGGTAAGGTTTAGGGTTAGGTTTAGGTTTAGGTTTAGGTTTAGGGTTTGATTTAGGATAAGGGTTAGTGTTAGCGTTAGAGTAGGGGTAAGTGCTAGTTTTAGGGTTAGTGTTACGGTTAGGGTAATGGTTAGGGTTAGAGTTAGGGTTAGGGTAAGGTTAAGGGTTACAGTTAGGGTTAGGGTAAGGGTTAGGGTTAAGGTTGGGGATAGGTTTAGGGTAAGGGTAAGGGTAATGGTTAGGTCAGGTTTACGGTTAGGGTTAGGGTAAGGGTAAGGTTGAGGGTTTGGTTTAGGGTTTGGGTTAGGGTTAGGGTAAGGGATAGGTTTAGGGTTAGGGTTAGGGTTAGGGTTAGGGTTAAGGTTAGGGTTAGGGTTAGGGTAAGGGTAAGGGTAATGGTTAGGTCAGGGTTACGGTTTGGGTTAGGGTTAGGGTAAGGGTTAGGTTTAGGGTAAGGGCTAGGGTTAGGGTTAGGGTAAGGATTAGGGTTAGGGTTAGGGTTAGGGTTAAGGTTAGGGTTAGGGTTAGGGTAAGGGGTAGGGTTAGGGTTAGGGTTAGGGTTAAGGTGAGGGGTAGGGTTAGGGTAAGAGTAAGGGTTAAGTTTAGATTTAGGGTTAGGATTATAGTAAGGGTAAGGTATAGGGTTAGGGTTAGGGTTAGGGTTAAGTTTAGGGTTAGGGTTAGGGTAAGGATAAGGGTTAGGGTTAGGGTTAGGGTTAAGTTTAGGTTTAGGGATAGGGTAAGGGTAAGGGTTAGGTTAGGGTTAGGTTTAGGGTTAGGGTAAGGGTTAGGGTTAGGGTTAGGTTTAGGGTTAGGGTTAGGGTTAGGGTTAGAGTAAGGGTAAGGGTTAGGGTTAAGGCTAGGGTTAGGGTTAGGGTTAGGGTAGGGGTTAGGGTAAGGGTAAGGCTTATGGTTAGGGTTAGGTTTAGGATAAGGGTAAGAGTGAGGGTTAGGGTTAGGGTTAAGGTGAGGGTTAGGGTTACGGTAAGTGTAAGGGTTAAGTTAGGGTTAGGTTTAGGATTAGGGTAAGGGTTAGGGTTAGGGTTAGGTTTAGGGTTAGTGTTAGGGTTAGGGTTAGGGTAAGGGTAAGAGTTAGGGTTAGGGTTGGGGTTATGGTAAGGATTAGGGTTAGGGTTAGGGTTAGGGTAGGGGTTAGGGTAAGGGTAAGGCTTATGGTTAGGGTTAGGTTTAGGATAAGGGTAAGAGTGAGGGTTAGGGTTAGGGTTAAGGTGAGGGTTAGGGTTACGGTAAGGGTAAGGGTTAAGTTAGGGTTAGGTTTAGGGTTAGGGTTAGGGTTAGGGTTATGGTAAGGGTTAGGTTTAGGGATAGTGTTAGGGTTAGGGTTAGGGTAAGGGCTAGGGTTAGGGTAGGGTTATGTTTAGGGTTAGTGATAGGTTAGGGTTAGTGTAAGTGTAAGGGATACGGTTAGGGTTAGGGTTAGGGTAAGGGTAAGAGGTTAGGGTTAGGTTTAGGGTTAGGGTAAGTGTTAGGGTTAGGGTTAGGTTTAGGGTTAGGGTTAGGGTTAGAGTAAGGGTAAGGGTTAGGGTTAAGGTTAGGGTTAGGGATAGAGTTACGGTTAGGGTAAGGGTAAGGGTGAGGGTAAGGTTTAGGGTTAGGGTTAGGGTAAGGGTAAGGGTTAGATTTAGGGTTAGGGTTAGGTTTAAGTTAAGGTTATTGTTATGGTAAGGGTAAGGGTTATGGTTAGGGTTAGGGTTAAGGTTAGGTTTAGGGTTAGGATAAGGGTTGGGTTAGGTTAGGGTTAGGGACTAGGGTTGGGTTAGGGTTATGGTTAGGGGTTAGGGTTAGGGTTCGGTTAAGGTTTAGGGTTAGGGTAAGAGTGTTAGGGTTAATGTTAGGGTTATTTTTAGGGTTAGGGTTAGGGTTAGGTTTAGGGTTAGTGTAGTGTAAGGATTAGAATTAAGGTTAGGGTTAGGGTTAGGTTTAGGTTTAGGGTTAGGGTAAGGGTAAGGATTAATTTTAGAATTAGGGTTAGGGTTAGGGTTAGATTTAAGTTTGGGGTTAGGTTTAGGGTAAGGTTAAGGGTTAGGGTTAGGGTTAGGGTAAGTGTTAGGGTTAGGGTTAGGGGTTAGGTTTAGGGTCAGGGTTAGAGTTAGGGTTAGGGTAAGTTTTAGGGTTAGGGTTAGGGTTAGGGTTATGGTAAGGGTTAGGGTTAGGGTTAGGGTTAGGTTTAGGATTAGGGTTAGGGTTAGGTTTAGTATAAGGTTTAGGTTTAGGGTTAGGGTTAGTGTTAGGGTAAGGTAAGTGTTAGTGTTAGGGTTAGTGTTACGGTTAGGGAAACGGTTAGGGTTAGTGTTAGGGTTAAGTTTAGGGTTCCGGTTAAGGTTATGGTTAGCGTTAGGGTAAGGGTAAGGATTAGGGTTAGGGTTAGGATTGTGGTTAGGGTTAGGGTAAGTGTAAGGGTTAGGGTTCGGTTTAGGGTCAGGGGTTAAGGTTACGGTTAGGTTTCGGGTTAGGGTACGGGTAAGACTTAGGGTTAGGGTTAGGGTTAGTTTTAAGGTTAGGGTTAGGGTTAGGGTAAGGGTAAGGGTAAGGGGTAGGGTTAGTGTTAAGGTTGCGGTTAAGGTTAGAGTTAGCGTTAGGGTTAGGGTAAGGGTAAGGGTTAGGGTTAAGGTTAGGGTTAGGATAAGGGTTACAGTTCGGTTAAGGATTAGGGTTAGGTTTAGGGTTAGGGTTAGAAGTAGGGTTTTTGTTAGGGTTAGGGTGAGGGTTAGGTTTAGGGTTAGGGTTAGGGTAAGGTTAACGGTTAGGGTTAGTTTTAGGGTTAGGGTAAGTGTTTGGTTTAGGGTTATGGTTAGGTTTAGGGTTAGGGTTAGTTTTAGGGTTAGGGTAAGGGTAAGGTTTAGGGTTAAGGTTAGGGTTAGGATTAGGGTTAGAATTAGGGTAAGGGTAAGTGTTAGGGTTAGGTTTAGTGTTAGGGTTAGTGTAAGGGTAATGGTTAGATTTAGGGTTAGGATTAGGATAATGGTTAGGGTTAGGGTAAGGGTTAGGGTTAGGTTAGGGTTAGGGTAAGTTAAGTGTTAATGTTAGGGTTAGTGTTACAGTTTGGGAAAGGGTTAGGGTTAGGGTTAGGGTTAAGTTTACTGTTGCGGTTAAGGTTAGGGTTAGCGTTATGGTAAGGGTAAGGGTTAGGTTTACGGTTAGGACTGGGGTTAGGGTTAGGGTAAGGGTAAGGTTTAGTGTTTAGGGTTAGTGTTAGGGGTTACGGTTAGGGTTAGGTTTCCTGTTAGGGTTAGGCTAAGGGTAAGGGATAGGGTTAGGGATAGGGTTAGGGTTAGGGTTAGGATTAGGGTTAGGGTTAGGGTAAGGGTAAGAGTTAGGGTTAGGGTTAGGTTTAGGGTTAAGGTTAGGGTTAGGGTTAGGGTAAGGGTAAGGGTTAGGTTAGGGTTAGGGTTAGGGTTAGGGTTAGGGTTAGGGTAAGGGTTAGGGTTAGGTTTAGGGTTAGGTTTAGGGTTAGGATTAGGTTTAGGGTTAGGGTTAGGGTTAGGGAAAGGATAAGGGTTAGGGTTAATGTTAGGTTAAGGGTTAGGTTTAGGGTAGCGTTAGGATAAGTGTGAGGGTTAGGGTTAGTGTTAGGGTTAGGATAAGGTTAATGGTTAGGTTTAGGGTTAGGATTAGGTTTAGGTTTAGGGTTAGGGTTAGGGAAAGGATAAGGGTTAGGGTTAAGGTTAGGTTTAGGGTTAGGGTTAGGGTTAGGATAAGCGTAAGAGTTAGGGTTAGGTTTAGGGTTAAGGTTAGGGTTAGGGTTAGGGTTAGGGTTAGGGTTATTGTTAGGGTAAGATTTAGGGTTACGGTTAGGGTTAGGGTTAGGGTAAGGGTTAGGGTTAGGGTTAGGTTTAGGTTTAGGTTTAGGGTTTGGTTTAGGATAAGGGTTAGTGTTAGCGTTAGAGTAAGGGTAATTGCTAGTTTTAGGGTTAGTGTTACGGTTAGGGTAATGGTTAGGGTTAGAGTTAGGGTTAGGGTAAGGGTAAGGGTTACCGTTAGGGTTAGGGTAAGGGTTAGGGTTAAGGTTAGGGATAGGTTTAGGGTAAGGGTAAGGGTAATGGTTAGGTCAGGGTTACGGTTAGGGTTAGGGTAAGGGTAAGGTTGAGGGTTAGGTTTAGGTTTAGGGTTAGGGTAAGCGTTAGGGTTAGAGTTAGGGTTAGAGTAAGGGTTAGAGTAAGAGTAAGGGTTAGGGTTAAGGTTAGGGTTATGGTTAGGGTTAGGGTAAGGGTAAGGGTGAGGGTTAGGTTTAGGGTTAAGTTTAGGGTAAGGGTAAGGGTTAGTTTTAGGGTTAGGTTTAGGCTTAGGTTTAGGGTTAGGGTTAGGGATATGGTAAGGTTTAGGGTTAGGGTTAGGGTTAATTTTAGGGTTAGGGTTAATTTTAGGTTAAGGTTTAGGGTTAGGGTTAGGGTTAGGGTTAGGGTTAGGGTAACGGCTAGGGTTAGGGTTAGGGTTAGGTTTAGGGTTAGTGTTAGTGTTAGGCTTAGGGTAAGGGTAAGGGTTAGGGTTAAGGTTAGGGTTAGGGTTAGGCTAAGGGTAAGGGTTAGGGTTAGGTTTATGGTTAGGGTTAGGGTAAGGGTAATAGTTAGGTTTAGGGTTAGTATTAGGTTTAGGGTTAGGGTTAGGGAAAGGATAAGGGTTAGGGTTAAGGTTAGGTTTAAGGTTAGGGTTAGGGTTAGGATAAGCGTAAGAGTTAGGGTTAGGTTTAGGGTTAGGGTTAGGGTTAGGGTTAGGATAAGGGTTAGCATTAGGGTTAGGGTTAGGGTTAGAGTAAGGGTAAGGGTTAGGGTTAGGGTTAGGGTTAGGTTAAGTGTTAGGTTTAGGGTTAGGGTTAGGGTTAGGGTAAGGGCTAGGGTTAGGGTTAGTGTAAGGGTTAGGGTTAGGGTTAGGGTTAGGGTTAGGGTTAAGTTTAGGGCTGGGTTAGGGTAAGGGTAAGGGGTAGGGTTAGGGTTAGGGTTAGGGTTAAGGTGAGGGGTAGAGTTAGAGCAAGGGTAAGTGTTAGTTTTCGGGTTAGTGTTATGGTTAGGGTAATGGTTAGGGTTAGGTTTAGGGTTAGGGTTAGGGTAAGGGTAAGGGTTATGGTTAGGGTTCGGGCAAGGGTTAGGGTTAAGGACAGGGTTAGGGTTAGGGTTAGGGTTAGGATAAGGGTTAGCATTATGGTTAGGGTTAGGGTAAGGGTTAGGGTTAGGGTTAGGGTTAGGTTAAGTGTTAGGTTTAGTGTTAGGGTTAAGGTTAGGGTAAGGTGTAGGGTTAGGGTTAGGGTTAGGGTTAGGGTAAGGTTAACGTTTAGGGTTAGTTTTAGGGTTAGGGTAAGGGTTTGCTTTAGGGTTATGGTTAGGTTTAGGGTTAGGGTTAGTTTTAGGGTTAGGGTAAGGGTAAGGGTTAGGGTTAAGGTTAGGGTTAGGATTAGGGTTAGAGTTAGGGTAAGGGTAAGTGTTAGGGTTAGGTTTAGTGTTAGGGTTAGTGTAAGGGTAATGGTTAGATTTAGGGTTAGGATTAGGTTAATGGTTAGGGTTAGGGTAAGGGTTAGGGTTAGGTTAGGGTTAGGGTAAGTTAAGTGTTAATGTTAGGGTTAGTGTTACAGTTTGGGAAAGGGTTAGGGTTAGGGTTAGGGTTAAGTTTACTGTTGCGGTTAAGGTTAGGGTTAGCGTTATGGTAAGGGTAAGGGTTAGGTTTACGGTTAGGACTGGGGTTAGGGTTAGGGTAAGGGTAAGGGTTAGGGTTTAGGGTTAGTGTTAGGGGTTACGGTTAGGGTTAGTTTTCCTGTTAGGGTTAGGCTAAGGGTAAGGGATAGGGTTAGGGTTAGGGTTAGGATTAGGGTTAGGGTTAGGGTAAGGGTAAGAGTTAGGGTTAGGGTTAGGGTTAGGGTTAAGGTTAGGGTTAGGGTTAGGGTAAGGGTAAGGGTTAGGTTAGGGTTAGGGTTAGGGTTAGGGTAAGGGTAAGGATTAGGGATAAGTTTAGGGTTAGGGTTAGGGTTAGGTTTAGGGTAACGGTAAGGGTTAGGGCTAGGTTTAGGGTTAGGTTTAGGGTTAGGATTAGGTTTAGGGTTAGGGTTAGGGTTAGGGAAAGGATAAGGGTTAGGGTTAAGGTTAGGTTTAGGGTTAGGTTTAGGGTAGCGTTAGGATAAGTGTAAGGGTTAGGGTTAGTGTTAGGTTTAGGATAAGAGTAATGGTTAGGATTAGGGTTAGGATTAGGTTTAGGGTTAGGGTTAGGTTTAGAGTTAGGGTAAGTTTTAGGGTTAGGGTTAGGTTTAGGTTTAGGTTTAGGGTTTGATTTAGGATAAGGGTTAGTGTTAGCGTTAGAGTAAGGGTAAGTGCTAGTTTTAGGGTTAGTGTTACGGTTAGGGTAATGGTTAGGGTTAGGTTAAGGTTAAGGGTTACAGTTACGGTTAGGGTAAGGGTTAGGGTTAAGGTTGGTGATAGGTTTAGGGTAAGGGTAAGGGTAATGGTTAGGTCAGGGTTACGGTTAGGGTTAGGGTAAGGGTAAGGTTGAGGGTTTGGTTTAGGGTTTGGGTTAGGGTTAGGGTAAGGGTTAGGTTTAGGGTTAGGGTAAGGGTTAGGGTTAGGGTTAAGGTTAGGGTTAGAGTAAGGGTAAGTGTAAGGGTAATGGTTAGGTCAGGGTTACGGTTTGGGTTAGGGTTAGGGTAAGGGTTAGGTTTAGGGTAAGGGCTAGGGTTAGGGTTAGGGTAAGGATTAGGGTTAGGGTTAGGGTTAGGGTTAGGGTTAAGGTTAGGGTTAGGTTTAGGGTAAGGGGTAGGGTTAGGGTTAGGGTTAGGGTTAAGGTGAGGGGTAGGGTTAGGGTAAGAGTAAGGGTTAAGTTTAGATTTAGGGTTAGGTTTAGGGTAAGGGTAAGGTATAGGTTTAGGGTTAGGGTTAGGGTTAAGTTTAGGGTTAGGGTTAGGGTAAGGATAAGGGTTAGGGTTAGGGTTAGGGTTAAGTTTAGGTTTAGGGTTAGGGTAAGGGTAAGGGTTAGGTTAGGGTTAGGTTTAGGGTTAGGGTAAGGGTTAGGGTTAGGGTTAGGTTTAGGGTTAGGGTTAGGGTTAGGGTTAGAGTAAGGTTAAGGGTTAGGGTTAAGGTTAGGGTTAGGGTTAGGATTAGGGTAGGGGTTAGGGTAAGGGTAAGGCTTATGGTTAGGGTAAGGTTTAGGATAAGGGTAAGAGTGAGGGTTAGGGTTAGGGTTAAGGTGAGGGTTAGGGTTACGGTAAGGGTAAGGGTTAAGTTAGGGTTAGGTTTAGGATTAGGGTAAGGGTTAGGGTTAGGGTTAGGTTTAGGGTTAGTGTTAGGGTTAGGGTTAGGGTAAGGGTAAGGGTTAGGGTTAGGGTTGGGGTAATGGTAAGGATTAGGGTTTGGGTTAGGGTTAGGGTAGGGGTTAGGGTAAGGGTAAGGCTTATGGTTAGGGTTAGGTTTAGGATAAGGGTAAGAGTGAGGGTTAGGGTTAGGGTTAAGGTGAGGGTTAGGGTTACGGTAAGGGTAAGGGTTAAGTTAGGGTTAGGTTTAGGGTTAGGGTTAGGGTTAGGGTTATGGTAAGGGTTAGGTTTAGGGATAGTGTTAGGGTTAGGGTTAGGGTAAGGGCTAGGGTTAGGGTAGGGTTATGTTTAGGGTTAGTGATAGGTTAGGGTTAGTGTAAGTGTAAGGGATACGGTTAGGGTTAGGGTTAGGGTAAGGGTAAGAGGTTAGGGTTAGGTTTAGGGTTAGGGTAAGTGTTAGGGTTAGGGTTAGGTTTAGGTTTAGGGTTAGGGTTAGGGTTAGAGTAAGGGTAAGGGTTAGGGTTAAGGTTAGGGTTAGGGTTACGGTTAGGGTAAGGGTAAGGGTGAGGGTTAGGTTTAGTGTTAGGGTTAGGGTAAGGGTAAGGGTTAGGTTTAGGGTTAGGGTTAGGTTTAAGTTAAGGTTATTGTTATGGTAAGGGTAAGGGTTATGGTTAGGGTTAGGGTTAAGGTTAGGTTTAGGGTTAGGATAAGGGTTGGGTTAGGTTAGGGTTAGGGACTAGGGTTGGGTTAGGGTTATGGTTAGGGGTTAGGGTTAGGGATCGGTTAAGTGTTAGGGTTAGGGTAAGAGTGTTAGGGTTAATGTTAGGGTTAGGTTTAGGGATAGGGTTAGGGTTAGGTTTAAGGTTAGTGTAAGTGTAAGGATTAGAATTAAGGTTAGGGTTAGGGTTAGGTTTAGGTTTACGGTTAGGGTAAGGGTAAGGATTAATTTTAGGATTAGGGTTAGGGTTAGGGTTAGATTTAAGTTTGGGGTTATTTTAGGGTAAGGTTAAGGGTTAGGGTTAGGGTTAGGGTAAGTGTTAGGGTAAGGGTTAGGGTTAGGGATAGAGTTACGGTTAGGGTTAGGTTAAGGGTAAGGGTTAGAGGTAGGGTTAGGGTTTGGGTAAGGGTTAGGGTTAGGGGTTAGGGTTAGGGTTAGTGTTAGGGTAAGCGTTATGGTTAGGGTCAGGGTTCGGGTTAGGGTAAGTGTTAGGTTGAGGGTCAGGGTTAGAGTTAGGGTTAGGGTAAGTTTTAGGGTTAGGGTTAGGGTTAGGGTTATGGTAAGGGTTAGGGTAAGGGTTAGGGTTAGGTTAGGGTTAGGGTAAGTTAAGTGTTAATGTTAGGGTTAGTGTTACAGTTTGGGAAAGGGTTAGGGTTAGGGTTAGGGTTAAGTTTACTGTTGCGGTTAAGGTTAGGGTTAGCGTTATGGTAAGGGTAAGGGTTAGGTTTACGGTTAGGACTGGGGTTAGGGTTAGGGTAAGGGTAAGGGTTAGGGTTTAGGGTTAGTGTTAGGGGTTATGGTTAGGGTTAGTTTTCCTGTTAGGGTTAGGCTAAGGGTAAGGGATAGGGTTAGGGTTAGGGTTAGGATTAGGGTTAGGGTTAGGGTAAGGGTAAGAGTTAGGGTTAGGGTTAGGGTTAGGGTTAAGGTTAGGGTTAGGGTTAGGGTAAGGGTAAGGGTTAGGTTAGGGTTAGGGTTAGGGTTAGGGTTAGGGTAAGGGTAAGGGTTAGGGATAAGGTTAGGGTTAGGGTTAGGGTTAGGTAAAGGGTAAGGGTAAGGGTTAGGGCTAGGTTTAGGGTTAGGGTTAGGGTTAGGATTAGGTTTAGGGTTAGGGTTAGGGTTAGGGAAAGGATAAGGGTTAGGGTTAAGGTTAGGTTTAGGGTTAGGTTTAGGGTAGCGTTAGGATAAGTGTAAGGGTTAGGGTTAGTGTTAGGGTTAGGATAAGAGTAATGGTTAGGTTTAGGGTTAGGATTAGGTTTAGGGTTAGGGTTAGGGTTAGGGTTAGGGAAAGCATATGGTTTAGGGTTAAGGTTAGGTTTAGGGTTAGGGTTAGGTTTAGGGTTAGGATAATTGTAAGGGTTATGGTTAGGATTAGGGTTAGGGTTAGGGTTACGGTAAGGGTTAGGGTTAGGCTTACGGTTAGGATTAGGGTAAGTGTTAGGGTTAGGGTTAGGGTTAGGGTGAGGTTTAGGGTTACGGTTAGGGTTAAGGTTACGTTTAGGGTTAGGGTTAGGGTTAGGGTTAGGATAAGTGTAAGGGTTAGGGTTAGGTTTAGGGTTAGGTTTAGGTAAGGGTAATGGTTAGGTTTAGGGTTAGGGTTAGGATCAGGTTTAGGGTTAGGGTTAGGGTTAGGGAAAAGATAAGGGTCAGGGTTAAGGTTAGGTTTAGAGTTAGGGTTAGGGTTAGGATAAGTGCAAGTGTCAGGGTTAGGGTTAGGGTAAGGGTTAGGGTTAGGGTTAGGGTTAGGGTAAGTGTTAGGGTTAGGGTTAGGGTTAGGGTTATTGTTAGGGTAAGATTTAGGGTTACGGTTAGGGTTAAGGTTAGGGTAAGTTTTAGGGTTAGGTTTAGGTTGAGGTTTAGGTTTAGGGTTTGATTTAGGATAAGGGTTGGTGTTAGCGTTAGAGTAAGGGTAAGTGCTAGTTTTAGGGTTAGTGTTACGGTTAGGGTAATGGTTAGGGTTAGTGTTAGGGTTAGGGTAAGGTTAAGCGTTACAGTTAGGGTTAGGGTAACGGTTAGGGTTAAGGTTAGGGATAGGTTTAGGGTAAGGGTAAGGGTAATGGTTAGGTCAGGGTTACGGTTAGGGTTAGGGTAAGGGTAAGGTTGAGGGTTTGGTTTAGGGTTTGGGTTAGGGTTAGGGTAAGGGATAGGTTTAGGGTTAGGGTTAGGGTTAGGGTTAGGGTTAAGGTTAGGGTTAGGGTTAGGGTAAGGGTAAGGGTAATGGTTAAGTCAGGGTTACGGTTTGGGTTAGGGTTAGGGTAAGGGTTAGGTTTAGGGTAAGGGCTAGGGTTAGGGTTAGGGTAAGGATTAGGGTTAGGGTTAGGGTTAGGGTTAAGGTTAGGGTTAGGGTTAGGGTAAGGGGTAGGGTTAGGGTTAGGGTTAGGGTTAAGGTGAGGGGTAGGGTTAGGGTAAGAGTAAGGGTTAAGTTTAGATTTAGGGTTAGGGTTAGGGTTAGGGTAAGGTATAGGGTTAGGGTTAGGGTTAGGGTTAAGTTTAGGGTTAGGGTTAGGGTAAGGATAAGGGTTAGGGTTAGGGTTAGGGTTAAGTTTAGGTTTAGGGTTAGGGTAAGGGTAAGGGTTAGGTTAGGGTTAGGTTTAGGGTTAGGGTAAGGGTTGGGGTTAGGGTTAGGTTTAGGGTTAGGGTTAGGGTTAGGGTTAGAGTAAGGGTAAGGGTTAGGGTTAAGGTTAGGGTTAGGGTTAGGGTTAGGGTAGGGGTTAGGGTAAGGGTAAGGCTTATGGTTAGGGTTAGGTTTAGGATAAGGGTAAGAGTGAGGGTTAGGTTTAGGGTTAAGGTGAGGGTTAGGGTTACGGTAAGGGTAAGGGTTAAGTTAGGGTTAGGTTTAGGGTTAGGGTTAGGGTTAGGGTTATGGTAAGGGTTAGGTTTAGGGATAGTGTTAGGGTTAGGGTTAGGGTAAGGGCTAGGGTTAGGGTAGGGTTATGTTTAGGGTTAGTGATAGGTTAGGGTTAGTGTAAGTGTAAGGGATACGGTTAGGGTTAGGGTTAGGGTAAGGGTAAGAGGTTAGGGTTAGGTTTAGGGTTAGGGTAAGTGTTAGGGTTAGGGTTAGGTTTAGGTTTAGGGTTAGGGTTAGGGTTAGAGTAAGGGTAAGGGTTAGGGTTAAGGTTAGGGTTAGGGTTACGGTTAGGGTAAGGGTAAGGGTGAGGGTTAGGTTTAGTGTTAGGGTTAGGGTAAGGGTAAGGGTTAGGTTTAGGGTTAGGGTTAGGTTTAAGTTAAGGTTATTGTTATGGTAAGGGTAAGGGTTATGGTTAGGGTTAGGGTTAAGGTTAGGTTTAGGGTTAGGATAAGGGTTGGGTTAGGTTAGGGTTAGGGACTAGGGTTGGGTTAGGGTTATGGTTAGGGGTTAGGGTTAGGGATCGGTTAAGTGTTAGGGTTAGGGTAAGAGTGTTAGGGTTAATGTTAGGGTTAGGTTTAGGGATAGGGTTAGGGTTAGGTTTAAGGTTAGTGTAAGTGTAAGGATTAGAATTAAGGTTAGGGTTAGGGTTAGGTTTAGGTTTACGGTTAGGGTAAGGGTAAGGATTAATTTTAGGATTAGGGTTAGGGTTAGGGTTAGATTTAAGTTTGGGGTTATTTTAGGGTAAGGTTAAGGGTTAGGGTTAGGGTTAGGGTAAGTGTTAGGGTAAGGGTTAGGGTTAGGGATAGAGTTACGGTTAGGGTTAGGTTAAGGGTAAGGGTTAGAGGTAGGGTTAGGGTTTGGGTAAGGGTTAGGGTTAGGGGTTAGGGTTAGGGTTAGTGTTAGGGTAAGCGTTATGGTTAGGGTCAGGGTTCGGGTTAGGGTAAGTGTTAGGTTTAGGGTCAGGGTTAGAGTTAGGGTTAGGGTAAGTTTTAGGGTTAGGGTTAGGGTTAGGGTTATGGTAAGGGTTAGGGTAAGGGTTAGGGTTAGGTTAGGGTTAGGGTAAGTTAAGTGTTAATGTTAGGGTTAGTGTTACAGTTTGGGAAAGGGTTAGGGTTAGGG
>JANJXV010000399.1:155000-160000 GCA_024803745.1 Megascapheus bottae | reverse complement strand
GGCTAGGGTTAGGGTAGGGTTATGTTTAGGGTTAATGATAGGTTAGGGTTAGTGTAAGTGTAAGGGATACGGTTAGGGTTAGGGTTAGGGTAAGGGTAAGAGGTTAGGGTTAGGTTTAGGGTTAGGGTAAGTGTTAGGGTTAGGGTTAGGTTTAGGTTTAGGGTTAGGGTTAGGGTTAGAGTAAGGGTAAGGGTTAGGGTTAAGGTTAGGGTTAGGGTTACGGTTAGGGTAAGGGTAAGGGTGAGGGTTAGGTTTAGGGTTAGGGTTAGGGTAAGGGTAAGGGTTAGGTTTAGGGTTAGGGTTAGGTTTAAGTTAAGGTTATTTTTATGGTAAGGGTAAGGGTTATGGTTAGGGTTAGGGTTAAGGTTAGGTTTAGGGTTAGGATAAGGGTTGGGTTAGGTTAGGGTTAGGGACTAGGGTTGGTTTAGGGTTATGGTTAGGGGTTAGGTTTAGGGTTCGGTTAAGGGTTAGAGTTAGGGTAAGAGTGTTAGGGTTAATGTTAGGGTTATTTTTAGGGTTAGGGTTAGGGTTAGGTTTAGGGTTAGTGTAAGTGTAAGGATTAGAATTAAGGTTAGGATTAGGGTTAGGTTTAATTTAGGGTTAGGGTAAGGGTAAGGATTAATTTTAGGATTAGGGTTAGGGTTAGGGTTAGATTTAAGTTTGGGGTTAGGTTTAGGGTAAGGTTAAGGGTTAGGGTTAGGTTTAGGGTAAGTGTTAGGGTTAGGGTTAGGGTTAGGGATAGAGTTACGGTTAGGGTTAGGTTAAGGGTAAGGTTTAGGGGTAAGGTTAGGGTTTGGGTAAGGGTTAGGGTTAAGGGTTAGGGTTAGGGTTAGTGTTAGGGTAAGCGTTACGGTTAGGGTCAGGGTTCAGGTTAGGGTAAGTGTTAGGTTTAGGGTCAGGGTTAGAGTTAGGGTTAGGGTAAGTTTTAGGGTTAGGGTTAGGGTTAGGGTTATGGTAAGGTTTAGGGTTAGGGTTAGGGTTAGGTTTAGGATTAGGGTTAGGGTTAGGTTTAGTATAAGGTTTAGGTTTAGGGTTAGGGTTAGTGTTAGGGTAAGGTAAGTGTTAGTGTTAGGGTTAGTGTTACGGTTAGGGAAACGGTTAGGGTTAGTGTTAGGGTTAAGTTTAGGGTTCCGGTTAAGGTTATGGTTAGCGTTAGGGTAAGGGTAAGGATTAGGGTTAGGGTTAGGATTGGGGTTAGGGTTAGGGTAAGTGTAAGGGTTAGGGTTCGGTTTAGGGTTAGGGGTTAAGGTTACGGTTAGGTTTCGGGTTAGGGTACGGGTAAGACTTAGGGTTAGGGTTAGGGTTAGTTTTAAGGTTAGGGTTAGGGTTAGGGTAAGGGTAAGGGTAAGGGGTAGGGTTAAGGTTAGGGTTGCGGTTAAGGTTAGGGTTAGTGTTAGGGTTAGGGTAAGGGTAAGGGTTAGGGTTAAGGTTAGGGTTAGGATAAGGGTTAGAGTTCGGTTAAGGATTAGGGTTAGGTTTAGGGTTAGGGTTAGAAGTAGGGTTAGTGTTAGGGTTAGGGTGAGGGTTAGGTTTAGGGTTAGAGTTAGGGTAAGGTTAACGGTTAGGGTTAGTTTTAGGGTTAGGGTAAGTGTTTGGTTTAGGGTTATGGTTAGGTTTAGGGTTAGGGTTAGTTTTAGGGTTAGGGTAAGGGTAAGGGTTAGGGTTAAGGTTAGGGTTAGGATTAGGGTTAGAATTAGGGTAAGGGTAAGTGTTAGGGTTAGGTTTAGTGTTAGGGTTAGTGTAAGGGTAATGGTTAGATTTAGGGTTAGGATTAGGTTAATGGTTAGGGTTAGGGTAAGGGTTAGGGTTAGGTTAGGGTTAGGGTAAGTTAAGTGTTAATGTTAGGGTTAGTGTTACAGTTTGGGAAAGGGTTAGGGTTAGGGTTAGGGTTAAGTTTACAGTTGCGGTTAAGGTTAGGGTTAGCGTTATGGTAAGGGTAAGGGTTAGGTTTACGGTTAGGACTGGGGTTAGGGTTAGGGTAAGGGTAAGGGTTAGGGTTTAGGGTTAGTGTTAGGGGTTACGGTTAGGGTTAGTTTTCCTGTTAGGGTTAGGCTAAGGGTAAGGGATAGGGTTAGGGTTAGGGTTAGGATTAGGGTTAGGGTTAGGGTAAGGGTAAGAGTTAGGGTTAGGGTTAGGGTTAGGGTTAAGGTTAGGGTTAGGGTTAGGGTAAGGGTAAGGGTTAGGTTAGGGTTAGGGTTAGGGTTAGGGTTAGGGTAAGGGTAAGGGTTAGGGATAAGGTTAGGGTTAGGGTTAGGGTTAGGTTTAGGGTAAGGGTAAGGGTTAGGGCTAGGTTTAGGGTTAGGGTTAGGGTTAGGATTAGGTTTAGGGTTAGGGTTAGGGTTAGGGAAAGGATAAGGGTTAGGGTTAAGGTTAGGTTTAGGGTTAGGTTTAGGGTAGCGTTAGGATAAGTGTAAGGGTTAGGGTTAGTGTTAGGGTTAGGATAAGAGTAATGGTTAGGTTTAGGGTTAGGATTAGGTTTAGGGTTAGGGTTAGGGTTAGGGTTAGGGAAAGCATATGGTTTAGGGTTAAGGTTAGGTTTAGGGTTAGGGTTAGGTTTAGGGTTAGGATAAGTGTAAGGGTTATGGTTAGGGTTAGGGTTAGGGTTACGGTAAGGGTTAGGGTTAGGCTTACGGTTAGGATTAGGGTAAGTGTTAGGGTTAGGGTTAGGGTTAGGGTAAGGTTTAGGGTTACGGTTAGGGTTAAGGTTACGTTTAGGGTTAGGGTTAGGGTTAGGGTTAGGATAAGTGTAAGGGTTAGGGTTAGGTTTAGGGTTAGGTTTAGGTAAGGGTAATGGTTAGGTTTAGGGTTAGGGTTAGGATTAGGGTTAGGGTTAGGGTTAGGGTTAGGGAAAAGATAAGGGTCAGGGTTAAGGTTAGGTTTAGGGTTAGGGTTAGGGTTAGGATAAGTGCAAGTGTTAGGGTTAGGGTTAGGGTAAGGGTTAGGGTTAGGCTTAGGGTTAGGGTAAGTGTTAGGGTTAGGGTTAGGGTTAGGGTTATTGTTAGGGTAAGATTTAGGGTTACGGTTAGGGTTAGGGTTAGGGTAAGGTTTAGGGTTAGGGTTAGGTTTAGGTTTAGGTTTAGGGTTTGATTTAGGATAAGGGTTAGTGTTAGCGTTAGAGTAAGGGTAAGTGCTAGTTTTAGGGTTAGTGTTACGGTTAGGATAATGGTTAGGGTTAGAGTTAGGGTTAGGGTAAGTTTAAGGGTTACAGTTAGGGTTAGGGTAAGGGTTAGGGTTAAGGTTAGGGATAGGTTTATGGTAAGGGTAAGGGTAATGGTTAGGTCCGGGTTACGGTTAGGGTTAGGGTAAGGGTAAGGTTGAGGGTTTGGTTTAGGGTTTGGGTTAGGGTTAGGGTAAGGGTTAGGTTTAGGGTTAGGGTTAGGGTTAGGGTTAGGGTTAAGGTTAGGGTTAGGGTAAGAGTAAGGGTAAGGGTAATGTTTAGGTCAGGGTTACGGTTTGGGTTAGGGTTAGGGTAAGGGTTAGGGTTAGGGTTAGGGTTAGGGTTAGGGTTAAGGTTAGGGTTAGGGTTAGGGTAAGGGGTAGGGTTAGGGTTAGGGTTAGGGTTAAGGTGAGGGGTAGGGTTAGGGTTAGGGTTAGGGTTAAGTTGAGGGGTAGGGTTAGGGTAAGAGTAAGGGTTAAGTTTAGATTTAGGGTTAGGGTTAGGGTAAGGGTTAGGTATAGGTTTAGGGTTAGGGTTAGGGTTAAGTTTACGGTTAGGGTTAGGGTAAGGATAAGGGTTAGGGTTAGGGTTAGGGTTAAGTTTAGGTTTAGGGTTAGGGTAAGGGTAAGGGTTAGGTTAGGGTTAGGTTTAGGGTTAGGGTAAGAGTTAGGGTTAGGGTTAGGTTTAGGGTTAGGGTTAGGGTTAGGGTTAGAGTAAGGGTAAGGGTTAGGGTTAAGGTTAGGGTTAGGGTTAGGATTAGGGTAAGGGTTAGGGTAAGGGTAAGACTTATGGTTAGGGTTAGGTTTAGGATAAGGGTAAGAGTGAGGGTTAGGGTTAGGGTTAAGGTGAGGGTTAGGGTTACGGTAAGGGTAAGGGTTAAGTTAGGGTTAGGTTTAGGGTTAGGGTTAGGGTTAGGGTTATGGTAAGGGTTAGGTTTAGGGATAGTGTTAGGGTTAGGGTTAGGGTAAGGGCTAGGGTTAGGGTAGGGTTATGTTTAGGGTTAGTGATAGGTTAGGGTTAGTGTAAGTGTAAGGGATACGGTTAGGGTTAGGGTTAGGGTAAGCGTAAGAGGTTAGGGTTAGGTTTAGGGTTAGGGTAAGTGTTAGGGTTAGGGTTAGGTTTAGGTTTAGGGTTAGGGTTAGGTTTAGAGTAAGGGTAAGTGTTAGGGTTAATGTTAGGGTTAGGGTTACGGTTAGGGTAAGGGTAAGGTTGAGGGTTAGGTTTAGGGTTAGGGTTAGGGTAAGGGTAAGGGTTAGGTTTAGGGTTAGGGTTAGGTTTAAGTTAAGGTTATTGTTATGGTAAGGGTAAGGGTTATGGTTAGGGTTAGGGTTAAGGTTAGGTTTAGGGTTAGGATAAGGTTTGGGTGAGGTTAGGGTTAAGGACTAGGGTTGGGTTAGGGTTATGGTTAGGGGTTAGGGTTAGGGTTCGGTTAAGTGTTAGGGTTAGGGTAAGAGTGTTAGGGTTAATGTTAGGGTTAGGTTTAGGGATAGGGTTAGGGTTAGGTTTAAGGTTAGTGTAAGTGTAAGGATTAGAATTAAGGTTAGGGTTAGGGTTAGGTTTAGGTTTACGGTTAGGGTAAGGGTAAGGATTAATTTTAGGATTAGGGTTAGGGTTAGGGTTAGATTTAAGTTTGGGCTTATTTTAGGGTAAGGTTAAGGGTTAGGGTTAGGGTTAGGGTAAGTGTTAGGGTAAGGGTTAGGGTTAGGGATAGAGTTACGGTTAGGGTTAGGTTAAGGGTAAGGGTTAGAGGTAGGGTTAGGGTTTGGGTAAGGGTTAGGGTTAGGGGTTAGGGTTAGGGTTAGTGTTAGGGTAAGCGTTATGGTTAGGGTCAGGGGTCGGGTTA
>JANJXV010000399.1:150000-152500 GCA_024803745.1 Megascapheus bottae | reverse complement strand
TGGTTAGGGTTAGGTTTAGGATAAGGGTAAGAGTGAGGGTTAGAGTTAGGGTTAAGGTGAGGGTTAGGGTTACGGTAAGCGTAAGGGTTAAGTTAGGGTTAGGTTTAGGGTTAGGGTTAGGGTTAGGGTTATGGTAAGGTTTAGGTTTAGGGATAGTGTTAGGGTTAGGGTTAGGGTAAGGGCTAGGGTTAGGGTAGGGTTATGTTTAGGGTTAGTGATAGGTTAGGGTTAGTGTAAGTGTAAGGGATACGGTTAGGGTTAGGGTTAGGGTAAGGGTAAGAGGTTAGGGTTAGGTTTAGGGTTAGGGTAAGTGTTAGGGTTAGGGTTAGGTTTAGGTTTAGGGTTAGGGTTAGGGTTAGAGTAAGGGTAAGGGTTAGGGTTAAGGTTTGGGTTAGGGTTACGGTTAGGGTAAGGGTAAGGGTGAGGGTTAGGTTTAGGGTTAGGGTTAGGGTTAGGTTTAAGTTAAGGTTATTTTTATGGTAAGGGTAAGGGTTATGGTTAGGGTTAGGGTTAAGGTTAGGTTTAGGGTTAGGATAAGGGTTGGGTTAGGTTAGGGTTAGGGACTAGGGTTGGTTTAGGGTTATGGTTAGGGGTTAGGTTTAGGGTTCGGTTAAGGGTTAGGGTTAGGGTAAGAGTGTTAGGGTTAATGTTAGGGTTATTTTTAGGGTTAGGGTTAGGTTTAGGGTTAGTGTAAGTGTAAGGATTAGAATTAAGGTTAGGATTAGGGTTAGGTTTAGGTTTAGGGTTAGGGTAAGGGTAAGGATTAATTTTAGGATTAGGGTTAGGGTTAGGGTTAGATTTAAGTTTGGGGTTAGGTTTAGGGTAAGGTTAAGGGTTAGGGTTAGGTTTAGGGTAAGTGTTAGGGTTAGGGTTAGGGTTAGGAATAGAGTTACGGTTAGGGTTAGGTTAAGGGTAAGGGTTAGGGGTAAGGTTAGGGTTTGGGTAAGGGTTAGGGTTAAGGGTTAGGGTTAGGGTTAGTGTTAGGGTAAGCGTTACGGTTAGGGTCAGGGTTCGGGTTAGGGTAAGTGTTAGGTTTAGGGTCAGGGTTAGAGTTAGGGTTAGGGTAAGTTTTAGGGTTAGGGTTAGGGTTAGGGTTATGGTAAGGGTTAGGGTTAGGGTTAGGGTTAGGTTTAGGATTAGGGTTAGGGTTAGGTTTAGTATAAGGTTTAGGTTTAGGGTTAGGGTTAGTGTTAGGGTAAGGTAAGTGTTAGTGTTAGGGTTAGTGTTACGGTTAGGGAAACGGTTAGGGTTAGTGTTAGGGTTAAGTTTAGGGTTCCGGTTAAGGTTATGGTTAGCGTTAGGGTAAGGGTAAGGATTAGGGTTAGGGTTAGGATTGGGGTTAGGGTTAGGGTAAGTGTAAGGGTTAGGGTTCGGTTTAGGGTTAGGGGTTAAGGTTACGGTTAGGTTTCGGGTTAGGGTACGGGTAAGACTTAGGGTTAGGGTTAGGGTTAGTTTTAAGGTTAGGGTTAGGGTTAGGGTAAGGGTAAGGGTAAGGGGTAGGGTTAAGGTTAGGGTTGCGGTTAAGGTTAGGGTTAGTGTTAGGGTTAGGGTAAGGGTAAGGGTTAGGGTTAAGGTTAGGGTTAGGATAAGGGTTAGAGTTCGGTTAAGGATTAGGGTTAGGTTTAGGGTTAGGGTTAGAAGTAGGGTTAGTGTTAGGGTTAGGGTGAGGGTTAGGTTTAGGGTTAGAGTTAGGGTAAGGTTAACGGTTAGGGTTAGTTTTAGGGTTAGGGTAAGTGTTTGGTTTAGGGTTATGGTTAGGTTTAGGGTTAGGGTTAGTTTTAGGGTTAGGGTAAGGGTAAGGGTTAGGGTTAAGGTTAGGGTAAGGATTAGGGTTAGAATTAGGGTAAGGGTAAGTGTTAGGGTTAGGTTTAGTGTTAGGGTTAGTGTAAGGGTAATGGTTAGATTTAGGGTTAGGATTAGGTTAATGGTTAGGGTTAGGGTAAGGGTTAGGGTTAGGTTAGGGTTAGGGTAAGTTAAGTGTTAATGTTAGGGTTAGTGTTACAGTTTGGGAAAGGGTTAGGGTTAGGGTTAGGGTTAAGTTTACTGTTGCGGTTAAGGTTAGGGTTAGCGTTATGGTAAGGGTAAGGGTTAGGTTTACGGTTAGGACTGGGGTTAGGGTTAGGGTAAGGGTAAGGTTTAGGGTTTAGGGTTAGTGTTAGGGGTTACGGTTAGGGTTAGGTTTCCTGTTAGGGTTAGGCTAAGGGTAAGGGATAGGGTTAGGGATAGGGTTAGGGTTAGGGTTAGGATTAGGGTTAGGGTTAGGGTAAGGGTAAGAGTTAGGGTTAGGGTTAGGTTTAGGGTTAAGGTTAGGGTTAGGGTTACGGTAAGGGTAAGGGTTAGGTTAGGGTTAGGGTTAGGGTTAGGGTTAGGGTAAGGGTAAGGGTTAGGGTTAGGTTTAGGGTTAGGTTTAGGGTTAGGATTAGGTTTAGGGTTAGGGTTAGGGTTAGGGAAAGGATAAGGGTTAGGGTTAATGTTAGGTTAAGGGTTAGGTTTAGGGTAG
>JANJXV010000399.1:0-145000 GCA_024803745.1 Megascapheus bottae | reverse complement strand
AGGGTTAGGGTTAGGGTAAGGTTTAGGGTTAGGGTTAGGTTTAGGTTTAGGTTTAGGGTTTGATTTAGGATAAGGGTTAGTGTTAGCGTTAGAGTAAGGTTAAGTGCTAGTTTTAGGGTTAGTGTTACGGTTAGGATAATGGTTAGGGTTAGAGTTAGGGTTAGGGTAAGGTTAAGGGTTACAGTTAGGGTTAGGGTAAGGGTTAGGGTTAAGGATAGGGATAGGTTTAGGGTAAGGGTAAGGGTAATGGTTAGGTCCGGGTTACGGTTAGGGTTAGGGTAAGGGTAAGGTTGAGGGTTTGGTTTAGGGTTTGGGTTAGGGTTAGGGTAAGGGATAGGTTTAGGGTTAGGGTTAGGGTTAGGGTTAGGGTTAAGGTTAGGGTTAGGGTAAGAGTAAGGGTAAGGGTAATGGTTAGGTCAGGGTTACGGTTTGGGTTAGGGTTAGGGTAAGGGTTAGGGTTAGGGTTAGGGTTAGGGTTAAGGTTAGGGTTAGGGTTAGGGTAAGGTGTAGGGTTAGGGTTAGGGTTAGTGTTAAGGTGAGGGGTAGGGTTAGGGTTAGGGTTAGGGTTAAGGTGAGGGGTAGGGTTAGGGTAAGAGTAAGGGTTAAGTTTAGATTTAGGGTTAGGGTTAGGGTAAGGGTAAGGTATAGGTTTAGGGTTAGGGTTAGGGTTAAGTTTAGGGTTAGGGTTAGGGTAAGGATAAGGGTTAGGGTTAGGGTTAGGGTTAAGTTTAGGTTTAGGGTTAGGGTAAGGGTAAGGGTTAGGTTAGGGTTAGGTTTAGGGTTAGGGTAAGGGTTAGGGTTAGGGTTAGGTTTAGGGTTAGGGTTAGGGTTAGGGTTAGAGTAAGGGTAAGGGTTAGGGTTAAGGTTAGGGTTAGGGTTAGGATTAGGGTAAGGGTTAGGGTAAGGGTAAGACTTATGGTTAGGGTTAGGTTTAGGATAAGGGTAAGAGTGAGGGTTAGGGTTAGGGTTAAGGTGAGGGTTAGGGTTACGGTAAGGGTAAGGGTTAAGTTAGGGTTAGGTTTAGGGTTAGGGTTAGGGTTAGGGTTATGGTAAGGGTTAGGTTTAGGGATAGTGTTAGGGTTAGGGTTAGGGTAAGCGCTAGGGTTAGGGTAGGGTTATGTTTAGGGTTAGTGATAGGTTAGGGTTAGTGTAAGTGTAAGGGATACGGTTAGGGTTAGGGTTAGGGTAAGCGTAAGAGGTTAGGGTTACGTTTAGGGTTAGGGTAAGTGTTAGGGTTAGGGTTAGGTTTAGGTTTAGGGTTAGGGTTAGGTTTAGAGTAAGGGTAAGTGTTAGGGTTAAGGTTAGGGTTAGGGTTACGGTTAGGGTAAGGGTAAGGGTGAGGGTTAGGTTTAGGGTTAGGGTTAGGGTAAGGGTAAGGGTTAGGTTTAGGGTTAGGGTTAGGTTTAAGTTAAGGTTATTGTTATGGTAAGGGTAAGGGTTATGGTTAGGGTTAGGGTTAAGGTTAGGTTTAGGGTTAGGATAAGGTTTGGGTGAGGTTAGGGTTAGGGACTAGGGTTGGGTTAGGGTTATGGTTAGGGGTTAGGGTTAGGGTTCGGTTAATTGTTAGGGTTAGGGTAAGAGTGTTAGGGTTAATGTTAGGGTTAGGTTTAGGGATAGGGTTAGGGTTAGGTTTAAGGTTAGTGTAAGTGTAAGGATTAGAATTAAGGTTAGGGTTAGGGTTAGGTTTAGGTTTACGGTTAGGGTAAGGGTAAGGATTAATTTTAGGATTAGGGTTAGGGTTAGGGTTAGATTTAAGTTTGGGCTTATTTTAGGGTAAGGTTAAGGGTTAGGGTTAGGGTTAGGGTAAGTGTTAGGGTAAGGGTTAGGGTTAGGGATAGAGTTACGGTTAGGGTTAGGTTAAGGGTAAGGGTTAGAGGTAGGGTTAGGGTTTGGGTAAGGGTTAGGGGTAGGGGTTAGGGTTAGGGTTAGTGTTAGGGTAAGCGTTATGGTTAGGGTCAGGGTTCGGGTTAGGGTAAGTGTTAGGTTTAGGGTCAGGGTTAGAGTTAGGGTTAGGGTAAGTTTTAGGGTTAGGGTTAGGGTTAGGGTTATGGTAAGGGTTAGGGTAAGGGTTAGGGTTAGGTTAGGGTTAGGGTAAGTTAAGTGTTAATGTTAGGGTTAGTGTTACAGTTTGGGAAAGGGTTAGGGTTAGGGTTAGGGTTAAGTTTACTGTTGCGGTTAAGGTTAGGGTTAGCGTTATGGTAAGGGTAAGGGTTAGGTTTACGGTTAGGACTGGGGTTAGGGTTAGGGTAAGGGTAAGGGTTAGGGTTTAGGGTTAGTGTTAGGGGTTACGGTTAGGGTTAGTTTTCCAGTTAGGGTTAGGCTAAGGGTAAGGGATAGGGTTAGGGTTAGGGTTAGGATTAGGTTAGGGTTAGGGTAAGGGTAAGAGTTAGGGTTAGGGTTAGGGTTAGGGTTAAGGTTAGGGTTAGGGTTAGGGTAAGGGTAAGGGTTAGGTTAGGGTTAGGGTTAGGGTTAGGGTAAGGGTAAGGGTTAGGGATAAGTTTAGGGTTAGGGTTAGGGTTAGGTTTAGGGTAAGGGTAAGGGTTAGGGCTAGGTTTAGGGTTAGGTTTAGGGTTAGGATTAGGTTTAGGGTTAGGGTTAGGGTTAGGGAAAGGATAAGGGTTAGGGTTAAGGTTAGGTTTAGGGTTAGGTTTAGGGTAGCGTTAGGATAAGTGTAAGGGTTAGGGTTAGTGTTAGGGTTAGGATAAGAGTAATGGTTAGGTTTAGGGTTAGGATTAGGTTTAGGGTTAGGGTTAGGGTTAGGGTTAGGGAAAGCATAAGGTTTAGGGTTAAGGTTAGGTTTAGGGTTAGGGTTAGGTTTAGGGTTAGGATAATTGTAAGGGTTATGGTTAGGATTAGGGTTAGGGTTAGGGTTACGGTAAGGGTTAGGGTTAGACTTACGGTTGGGTTAGGGTAAGTGTTAGGTTTAGGGTTAGGGTTAGGGTGAGGTTTAGGGTTACGGTTAGGGTTAAGGTTACGTTTAGGGTTAGGGTTAGGGTAAGGGTAAGGGTGAGGGTTAGGTTTAGGGTTAGGTTTAGGGTAAGGGTAAGGGTTAGTTTTAGGGTTAGGTTTAGGCTTAGGTTTAGGGTTAGGGTTAGGGTTAGGGATATGGTAAGGTTTAGGGTTAGGGTTAGGGTTAGGGTTAATTTTAGGGTTAGGGTTAGCGTTAATTTTAGGTTAAGGTTTAGGGTTAGGGTTAGGGTTAGGGTAAGGGCTAGGGTTAGGGTTAGGGTTAGGTTTAGGGTTAGTGTTAGTGTTAGGGTTAGGGTAAGGGTAAGGGTTAGGGTTAAGGTTAGGGTTAGGGTTAGGGTTAGGGTTAGGCTAAGGGTAAGGGTTAGGGTTAGGTTTATGGTTAGGGTTAGGGTAAGGGTAATGGTTAGGTTTAGGGTTAGTATTAGGTTTAGGGTTAGGGTTAGGGAAAGGATAAGGGTTAGGGTTAAGGTTAGGTTTAGGGTTAGGGTTAGGGTTAGGATAAGCGTAAGCGTTAGGGTTAGGTTTAGGTTTAGGGTTAGGGTTAGGGTTAGGATAAGGGTTAGCATTAGGGTTAGGGTTAGGGTTAGAGTCAGGGTAAGGGTTAGGGTTAGGGTTATGGTTAGGTTAAGTGTTAGGTTTAGAGTTTGGGTAAGGGCTAGGGTTAGGCTTAGTGTAAGGGTTAGGGTTAGGGTTAGGGTTAGGGTTAGGGTTAGGGTTAAGTTTAGGGCTGGGTTAGGGTAAGGGTAAGGGGTAGGGTTAGGGTTAGGGTTAGGGTTAAGGTGAGGGTTAGGGTTAGAGCAAGGGTAAGTGTTAGTTTTCGGGTTAGTGTTATGGTTAGGGTAATGGTTAGGGTTAGGTTTAGGGTTAGGGTTAGGGTAAGGGTAAGGGTTACGGTTAGGGTTAGGGCAAGGGCTAGGGTTAAGGATAGGGTTAGGGTTAGGGTTAGGGTTAGGGTTAGTATAAGGGTTAGCATTATGGTTAGGGTTAGGATAAGGGTTAGGGTTAGGGTTAGGGTTAGGTTAAGTGTTAGGTTTAGTGTTAGGGTTAAGGTTAGGGTAAGGTGTAGGGTTAGGGTTAGGGTTAGGGTTCGGGTAAGGGTTATGTTTAGGGTTAGGGTTAGAGTTAGGGTTAGAGTAAGGGTAAGAGTTAGGGTTAAGTTTAGGGTTAGGGTAAGGGTAAGGGTGAGGGTTAGGTTTAGGGTTAGGGTTAGGGTAAGGGTAAGGGTTAGTGTTAGGGTTAGGTTTAGGCTTAGGTTTAGGTTTAGGGTTAGGGTTAGGGATATGGTAAGGTTTAGGGTTAGGGTTAGGGTAAAGTTTAGGGTTAGGGTTAGGGTTAATTTTAGGTTAAGGTTTAGGGTTAGGGTTAGGGTTAGCGTTATGGTAAGGGTTAGGTTTAGGGTGAGTGTTAGGTTAGGGTTAGGGTAAGGGCTAGGGTTAGGGTTAGGGTTAGGTTTAGGGTTAGTGTTAGTGTTAGGGTTAGGGTAAGTGTAAGGGTTAGAGTTAAGTTTAGGATTAGGGTTAGGGTTAGGGTTAGGGTAAGGGTAAGGGTTAGGGTTAGGTTTATGGTTAGGTTTAGGGGAAGGGTAATGGTTAGGTTTAGGGTTAGTATTAGGTTTAGGGTTAGGGTTAGGGTTAGGGTAAGGGCTAGGGTTAGGGTTAGTGTAAGGGTTAGGGTTAGGGTTAGGGTTAAGGTTAGGGCTGGGTTAGGGTAAGGGTAAGGGGTAGGGTTAGGGTTAGGATAATGGTTATGGTTAGAGTTAGGGCAAGGGTTAGGGTTAAGGATAGGGTTAGGTTTAGGGTTAGGGTTAGGGTTAGGATAAGGGTTAGCATTATGGTTAGGGTTAGGGTTAGGGTTAGGGTAAGGGTTAGGTTTAGGGTTAGGGTTAGGTTAAGTGTTAGGTTTAGGGTTAGGGTTAGGGTTAGGGTAAGGGCTAGGGTTAGGGTTAGTGTAAGGGTTAGGGTTAGGGTTAGGGTTAAGGTTAGGGCTGGGTTAGGGTAAGGGTAAGGGGTAGGGTTAGGGTTAGGGTTAGGGTTAAGGTGAGGGGTAGGGTTAGGGTAAGGGTAAGGGTTAAGTTTAGGTTTAGGGTTAGGGTAAGGGTAAGGGTTAGGTTAGGGTTAGGGTTAGGGTAAGGGTAAGGGTGAGGGTTAGGTTTAGGGTTAGGGTTAGGGTAAGGGTAAGGGTTAGTTTTAGTGTTAGGTTTAGGCTTAGGTTTAGGGTTAGGGTTAGGGTTAGGATAAGGGTTAGCATTATGGTTATGGTTAGAGTTAGGGCAAGGGTTAGGGTTAAGGATAGGGTTAGGTTTAGGGTTAGGGTTAAGGTTAGGGTAAGGTGTAGGGTTAGGGTTAGGGTTAGGGTTAGGGTAAGGGTTAGGTTTGCGGTTAGGGTTAGGTTAGGGTTAGGGTTAGGTTTAGGATAAGGGTTAGTGTTAGGGTTATGGATAGGGTTAGAGCAAGGGGAAGTGTTAGTTTTTGGGTTAGTGTTACGGTTAGGGTAATGGTTAGGGTTAGATTTAGGGTTAGGGTTAGGGTAAGGGTAAGGGTTAGGGTTAGGGTTAGGGTTAGGTTAAGTGTTAGGTTTAGTGTTAGGGTTAAGGTTAGGGTAAGGTGTAGGGTTAGGGTTAGGGTTAGGGTAAGGGTTAGTGTTAGGGTTAGGGTTAGGGTTAGAGTAAGGGTAAGGGTTAGGGTTAAGGTTAGGGTTAGGGTTAGGGTTAGGGTAAGGGTAAGGGTGAAGGTTAGGTTTAGGGTTAGGGTTAGGGTAAGGGTAAGGGTTAGTTTTAGGGTTAGGTTTAGGCTTAGGTTTAGGGTTAGGTTTAGGGTTAGGGATATTTTAAGGTTTAGGGTTAGAGTTAGGGTGAAGTTTAGGGTTAGGGTTAGGGTTAATTTTAGGTTAAGTTTTAGGGTTAGGGTTAGGGTTAGGGTAAGGGCTAGGGTTAGGGTTAGGGTTAGGTTTAGGGTTACTGTTAGTGTTAGGGTTAGGGTAAGGGTAAGGGTTAGGTTTAAGGTTAGTATTAGGTTGAGGGTTAGTGTTAGGGAAAGGATAAGGGTTAGGGTTAAGGTTAGGTTTAGGGTTAGGGTTAGGGTTAGGGTTAGGATAAGCGTAAGAGTTAAGGTTAGGTTTAGGGTTAGGGTTAGGTTTAGGGTTAGGATAAGGGTTAGCATTAGGGTTAGGGTTAGGGTTAGGGTAAGGGTTAGGGCTAGGGTTAGGGTTAGGTTAAGTGTTAGGTTTAGGGTAGGGTTAAGGTTAGGTTAAGGTGTAGGGTTAGGGTTAGGGTTAGGGTTAGGTAAGGGTTAGTGTTACGGTTAGGGTTAGGTTTAGGGTTAGGGATAGGTTTAGGATAAGGGTTAGTGTTAGGGTTAGGGATAGGCTTAGAGCAAGGGTAAGTGTTAGTTTTCGGGTTAGTGTTACGGTTAGGGTAATGGTTAGGTTTAGGTTTAGGGTTAGGTTGAGGGTTAGGGTGAGGTTAAGGGTTAGGGTTAGGGTTAGGTTAAGTGTTAGGTTTAGTGTTAGAGTAAGGGTAAGGGTTAGGGTTAAGTTTTGGGTTAGGGTTAGGGTTAGGTTAAGTGTTAGGTTTAGTGTTAGGGTTAAGGTTAGGGTAAGGTGTAGGGTTAGGGTTAGGGTTAGGGTTAGGGTAAGGGTTAGGGTAAGGGTTAGGGTTAGGTTTAGGGTTAGAGTAAGGGTAAGGGTTAGGTTTAAGTTTAGGGTTAGGGTTAGGGTTAGGGTAAGGGTAAGGGTGAGGGTTAGGTTTAGGGTTATGGTTAGGGTAAGGGTAAGGGTTAGTTTTAGGGTTAGGTTTAGGCTTAGGTTTAGGGTTAGGGTTAGGGTTAGGGATATGGAAAGGTTTAGGATTAGGGTTAGGGTTAAGTTTAGGGTTAGGGTTAGGGTTAAGTTTAGGTTAAGGTTTAGGGTTAGGGTTAGGGTTAGGGTTAGCGTTATGGTAAGGGTTAGGTTTAGTGTTAGTGTTAGGGTTAGGGTTAGGGTAAGGGCTAGGGTTAGGGTTAGGGTTAGGTTTAGGGTTAGTGTTAGTGTTAGCGTTAGGGTAAGGGTAAGGTTTAGGGTTAAGGTTAGGGTTAGGGTTAGGGTTAGGTTTAGGGTAAGGGTAAGGTTTAGGGTTAGGTTTATGTTTAGGGTTAGGGTAAGGGTAATGGTTAGGTTTAAGGTTAGTATTAGGTTTAGGGTTAGGGTTAGGGTTAAGGAAATTATAAGGGTTAGGGTTAAGGTTAGGTTTAGGGTAGGGTTAGGGTTAGGATAAGTGTAAGAGTTAGGGTTAGGGTTAGGGTTAGGGTTAGGGTTAGGATAAGGGTTAGCATTAGGGTTAGGGTTAGGGTTAGGGTAAGGGTTAGGGTTAGGGTTAGGTTAAGTGTTAGATTTAGGGTTAGGGTTAAGTTTAGGATAACGTGTAGGGTTAGGGTTAGGGTTAGGGTTAGGTTAAGGGTTAGGGTTAGGGGTAGGGTTAGGGTTAGGCTTAGGATAAGCGTTAGTGTTAGGGTTAGGGATAGGGTTAGAGTAAGGGTAAGTGTTAGTTTTCGGGTTAGTGTTACGGTTAGGGTAATGGTTAGGGTTAGGTTTAGGGTTAGGGTTAGGGTAAGGGTAAGGGTTATGGTTAGGGTTAGGGCAAGGTTTAGGTTTAAGGATAGGGTTAGGGTTAGTGTTAGGGTTAGGGTTAAGATAAGGGTTAGCATTAGGGTTAGGGTTAGGGTTAGCGTAAGGGTTAGGGTTAGGGTTAGGGTTCGGTTAAGTGTTAGGTTTAGGGTCAGGGTTCAGGTTAGGGTAAGGTTTAGGGTTAAGGTAGGGTTAGAGTTAGGGTAAGGGTTAGGGTTAGTGTTAGGGTTAGGTTTAGGGTTAGGGTTAGGTTTAGGATAAGGGTTAGTGTTAGGGTTAGGGATAGCGTTAGATTAAGGGTAAGTGTTAGTTTTCGGGTTAGTGTTACGGTTAGGGTAATGGTTAGGGTTAGGTTTAGGGTTAGGGTTAGTGTTAGCGTAAGGGTAAGGGTTACGTTTAGGGTTAGGGCAAGGGTTAGGGTTAAGGATAGGGTTAGGGTTGGGGTAAGGGTAAGGGTTAGGTTAGGGTTAGGGTAAGGGTTAGGTTTAGGGTTAGGGTTAGGGTTAAGGTGAGGGTTAAGGTGAGGGTTAGGGTTAGGGTAAGTGTAAGGGTTAGGGTTTGGTTTAGGGTTAGGTTTAGGGTAAGGGTAATGTATAGGGTTAGGGAGAGGGTTAGGGTTAGGATTAAGTTTACGGTTAGGGTTAGGGTAAGGCTAAGGGTTGGGGTTAGGGTTAAGGTGAGGGGTAGGGTTAGGGTAAGAGTAAGGGTTAGGTTTATGTTTAGTTTAGGGTTAGGGTTAGGTTAAGGGTAAGGTATAGGGTTAGGGTTAGGGTTAGGGTTAAGTTTAGGGTTAGGGTTAGGGTAAGGGTAAGGGGTAGGGTTAGGGTTAGGGTTAGCGTTAAGGTTAGGGTCAGGCTTAGGGTAAGGATTAGGGTTAGGTTAGGGTTAGGTTTAGGGTAAGGGTTAGGGTTAGGGTTAGGTTTAGGGTTAGGGTTAGGGTTAGGGGTAGAGTAAGGGCAAGGTTTAGGGTTAAGGTTAGGGTTAGTGTTAGGCTTAGGGTTAGGGTAAGGGTAAGGGTGAGGGTTAGGTTTAGGGTTAGGGTTAGGGTAAGGGTAATGGTTAGGTTTAGGGTTAGGGTTAGTGTTAGGATTAAGGTGAGGGTTAGGGTTAGGGTAAGGGTAACTGCTAAGTTTAGGTTTAGGGTTAGGGTTAGGGTTAGGGTAAGGGTAAGGGTTAGGTTTAGGGTTAGGGTTAGGGTTACGGTTAAGGTTAGGGTTAGTGTTAAGGTAAGGGTAAGGTTTAGGTTAGGATTAGTGTTAATGGAAGGGTTAGGGATAGGGTAAGGTTTAGGGTTAGGGTTAGGGTTAGGGTGAGGGTTAGGGTTAGGGTTAAGGTTAGGGTTAGGGTTAGGATTAAGGTTAGGGTTAGGGTTAAGGTAAGGGTAAGTTTAATTTTAGGGTTAGGGTTAGGTTTAGGGTTAAGGTTAGGGTTAAGGTTAGGGAAAGGATAAGGGTGAGGGTTAGGGTTAGGTTAGGTTTAGGGTTAGGATTAACTTCAGGTTTAGGTTTAGGGTTAGGGGTAGGGACAGGATAAGGGTTAGGGTTAAGGTTGAGTGTTGGGGTTAAGGTGAGGGTTACGGTAAGTGTTAGGATAGTGTTAGGTTTAAGGTGAGGGTTAGGATAAGGGTTAGGGTTAGGGTAAGGTTTAGGGTAAGGGTAAGGGTTAGGGTTAGAACTAGGGTTAGGGTTAGGTTAAGGGTTATGGTTAGGGTTAGGGTTAGGTTTAGTGTTTGGGTTAAGGTGAGGGTTAGGGTAAGGGTTAGGTTTAGTGTTAGGGTAAGGGTAAGGGTTACAGTTACGGTTAGGGTAAGGGTTAGGGTTAAGGTTAGGGTTAGGGTTAGGGTTAGGGTAAGGGTTAGGTTAGGGTTAGGGTGAGGGTTAGGGTAAGGGTTAGGTTTAGGTTTAGGATTAAGGTGAGGGTTGGGGTTAGGGTAAGGGTAAGGGTTAGGTTTAGGGTTAGGGATAGGGTTAGGGTAAGTGTAAGGTATAGGGTTAGGAATAGGGATAGGGTTAGGGTTAAGTTTAGGGTTATGGTTAGGGTAAGGGTAAGGGTTAGGGTTAGTGTTAGGGGTAGGTTTAGGGTTAAGTTGAGGCTTAGGTTTAGGTTAAGTGTAAAACTTAGGGTTAGGTTTAGGGTTACGTTTAGATTAAGGGTAAGGTATAGGGTTAGGGTTAGGGTTTGAGTTAGGTTTAAGTTTAGGTTTAGGGTTAGGGTAAGGGTAAGGGTTAGGGTTAGAGTTAGGGTTAGGGTGAGGGTTAGGGTTAGGGTTATGTTAGGGTTAAGGTTAGGGTTACTGTTAAGGTAAGGGTAAGGGTTAGGTTAGGGTTAGGGTTAAGGTAAGGGTTAGGGATAGGGTTAGGGTTAGGGTTAGGGTTAGTGTTATGGTGAGGGTTAGGGTAAGGGTAAGGGTTAGGTTATGGTTAGGGTTAGGGTTATGGTAAGGGTAAGTGTTAGGGTTAGGGTTAGGTTATGGTTAAGGTTAGGGTTTGTGTTAAGGTAAGGTTAAGGCTTAGGTTAGGGTTAGGGTTAATGTAAGGGTTAGGGATAGGGTTAGTTTTAGGGTTAGGGTTAGGGTGAGGGTTAGGGTTAGGGTTAAGGTTAGGGTTAGGGTTAGGATTAATGTTAGGGTTACGGTTAAGGTAAGGGTAAGTTTAAGTTTAGGGTTAGGGTTAGGTTTAGGGTTAAGGTTAGGGTTAGGGTTAGGGAAAGGATAAGGGTTAGGGTTAGGGTTATGGTTAGGTTTAGGGTTAGGATTAACTTTAGTGTTAGGGTTAGGGTTAGGGTTAGGGATAGGATAAGTTTTAGGGTTAAGGTTGAGTGTTGGGGTTAAGGTTAGGGTTAGGGTAAGGGTTACGGTTAGGGTTGGGGTAAGGGTTACGGTTAGGGGTTAGAATTAGTGTTAGGGTTAGGTTAAGCGTTAGGTTAGGGTTAGGTTTAAGGTGAGGGTTAGGATAAGGTTTAGGGTTAGGGTCAGGTTTAGGGTAAGGGTAAGGGTTAGGGTTAGGACTAGGTTTAGGGTTAGGTTAAGGGTTAGGGTTAGGGTTAGGGTTAGCGTTAGGTTTAGTGTTTGGGTTAAGGTGAGGGTTAGGGTAAGGGTAAGGGTTACGGTTATGATTAGGGTAAGGGTTAGGGTTAAGGTTAGGGTTAGGGTTAGGGTTAGGGTAAGGGTTAGGTTAGGGTTAGGGTCAGGGTTAGGGTAAGGGTTAGATTTAGGTTTAGGATTAAGGTGAGGGTTAGGGTTAGGGTAAGGGTAATGGTTAGCATTAGGTTTAGGGTTAGGGTTAGGGTAAGTGTAAGGTATAGGGTTAGGGATAGGGATAGGGTTAGGGCTAAGTTTAGGGTTATGGTTAGGGTAAGGGTAAGGGTTAGGGTTAGGGTTAGGTGTAGGGTTAGGGTTAAGGTGAGGGTTAGGTTTAGGGTAAGGGTAAGGGTTAGGGTTAGGTTTAGGGTTAGGGTTAGGGTAAGGTTAAGGTATAGGGTTAGGGTTAGGTTTTGGGTTAGGTTTAAGTTTAGGGTTAGGGTTAGGGTAAGGGTAAGGGTTAGGGTTAGAGTTAGAGTTAGGGTTAGGGTTAGGGTTAGGGTTAGGGTTAGGTTAGCGTTAAGGTTAGGGTTACTGTTAAGGTAAGGGTAAGGTTTAGGTTAGGGTTAGGGTTAAGGTAAGGATAAGGGATAGGGTTAGGGTTAGGGCTAGGGTTAGGATGAGGGTTAGGGTTAGGGTTAAGGTTAGGGCTAGGGTTAGAATTACTGTTAGGTTTAGGGTTAAGATAAGGGGAAGTTTAAGGTTAGGGTTAGGGTTAGGGTTAGGTTTAGGGTTAGGATTAACTTTAGGGTTAGTGTTAGGGTTAGTGTTAGGGAAATGATACTGGTTAGGGTTAAGGTTGAGTGTTGGGGTTAAGGTTAGGGTTAGGGTCAGGGTTACGGTTAGGGTTGGGGTAAGGGTAAGGGTTAGGGGTTAGAGTTAGTGTTAGTGTTAGGTTAAGGGTTAGGTTAGGGTTAGGTTTAAGGTGAGGATTAGGATAAGGGTAAGGGTTAGGGTCAGATTTAGGGTAAAGGTAAGGTTTAGGATTAGAACTAGGGTTAGGTTTAGGTTAAGGGTTAGGGTTAGGGTAAGGATTAGGTTTAGTGTTTGAGTTAAGGTGAGGGTTAGGGTAAGGGTTAGGTTTAGGGTTAGGGTAAGGGTAAGGGTTATGGTTACGGTTAGGGTAAGGGTTAGGGTTAAGGTTAGGGTTAGCGTTAGGGTTAGGGTAAGGGTTAGGTTAGGGTTAAGGTCAGGGTAGGGTAAGGGTTAGGTTTAGGTTTAGGGTTAAGGTGAGGGTTATTGTTAGGGTAAGAGTAAGGATTAGGGTTAGGTTTAGGGATAGGGTTAGGGTAAGTGTAAGGTATAGGGTTAGGGATAGGGTTAGGGTTAGGGTTAAGTTGAGGGTTATGGTTAGTGTAAGGGTAAGGGTTAGGGTTAGGGGTAGGGGTAGGGTTAGGGTAAAGGTGAGGGTTAGGCTTAGGGTAACGGTAAGGGTTAGGGTTAGGTTAGGGTTAGAGTTAGCGTTAGAGTAAGGGTAAGGGTTAGGGTTAAGGTTAGGGTTAGGGTTAGGGTTAGGGTTAGAGTAAGGGTAAGGGTTAGGGTTAAGGTTAGGTTTAGGGTTAGGGTTAGCGTTAGGGTAAGGCTAATGGTTAGGGTTAGGTTTAGGGTTAGGGTTAGGGTAAGTGTAAGTGTTAGATTTAGGATTAGGGTTAGGTTATGGTTAGGGTTAGGGTTAGGGGAAGGATAAGTGTTAGGGTTAAGTATAGGTTTTGGGTTAGGGTTAGGGTTAGGGTTAAGGTGAGGTTAGGTTTAGGTTAAGGGTAAGGGTTAGGATTAAGTTTAGGGTTAGGGTTAGGGTAAGGGTAAGGGTTAGGGTTAGGGTTAGGGTTAGGGTTAAGTTGAGGGTTAGGGTTAGGGTAAGGGTAAGGGTTAGGGTTAGGGTTAGGGTTAGGGTAAGGGTAATGTATAGGGTTAGATTTAGGGTTAGGGTTATTTTTAAGTTTAGGGTTAGGGTTAGGGGAAGGAGAAGGGTTAGGTTTAGGGTTAGGGTTAGGGTTTAGGTTAGGGTTAGGGTTAGGGTAAGGGTAAGATTTAGGTTAGGGTTATTGTAAGGGTAAGGGTTAGGTTTAGGCTTAGGGTTAGGTTTAGGGTAAGGGTTAGGGTTAAGGTTAGGGTTAGGGTTAGGGTTAGGGTAAGGGTTAGGTTAGGGTTAGGGTCAGGGTTAGGGTAAGGGTTAGATTTAGGTTTAGGATTAAGGTGAGGGTTAGGGTTAGGGTAAGGGTAATGGTTAGCATTAGGTTTAGGGTTAGGGTTAGGGTAAGTGTAAGGTATAGGGTTAGGGATAGGGATAGGGTTAGGGCTAAGTTTAGGGTTATGGTTAGGGTAAGGGTAAGGGTTAGGGTTAGGGTTAGGTGTAGGGTTAGGGTTAAGGTGAGGGTTAGGTTTAGGGTAAGGGTAAGGGTTAGGGTTAGGTTTAGGGTTAGGGTTAGGGTAAGGTTAAGGTATAGGGTTAGGGTTAGGTTTTGGGTTAGGTTTAAGTTTAGGGTTAGGGTTAGGGTAAGGGTAAGGGTTAGGGTTAGAGTTAGAGTTAGGGTTAGGGTTAGGGTTAGGGTTAGGGTTAGGTTAGCGTTAAGGTTAGGGTTACTGTTAAGGTAAGGGTAAGGTTTAGGTTAGGGTTAGGGTTAAGGTAAGGATAAGGGATAGGGTTAGGGTTAGGGCTAGGGTTAGGATGAGGGTTAGGGTTAGGGTTAAGGTTAGGGCTAGGGTTAGAATTACTGTTAGGTTTAGGGTTAAGATAAGGGGAAGTTTAAGGTTAGGGTTAGGGTTAGGGTTAGGTTTAGGGTTAGGATTAACTTTAGGGTTAGTGTTAGGGTTAGTGTTAGGGAAATGATACTGGTTAGGGTTAAGGTTGAGTGTTGGGGTTAAGGTTAGGGTTAGGGTCAGGGTTACGGTTAGGGTTGGGGTAAGGGTAAGGGTTAGGGGTTAGAGTTAGTGTTAGTGTTAGGTTAAGGGTTAGGTTAGGGTTAGGTTTAAGGTGAGGATTAGGATAAGGGTAAGGGTTAGGGTCAGATTTAGGGTAAAGGTAAGGTTTAGGATTAGAACTAGGGTTAGGTTTAGGTTAAGGGTTAGGGTTAGGGTAAGGATTAGGTTTAGTGTTTGAGTTAAGGTGAGGGTTAGGGTAAGGGTTAGGTTTAGGGTTAGGGTAAGGGTAAGGGTTATGGTTACGGTTAGGGTAAGGGTTAGGGTTAAGGTTAGGGTTAGCGTTAGGGTTAGGGTAAGGGTTAGGTTAGGGTTAAGGTCAGGGTAGGGTAAGGGTTAGGTTTAGGTTTAGGGTTAAGGTGAGGGTTATTGTTAGGGTAAGAGTAAGGATTAGGGTTAGGTTTAGGGATAGGGTTAGGGTAAGTGTAAGGTATAGGGTTAGGGATAGGGTTAGGGTTAGGGTTAAGTTGAGGGTTATGGTTAGTGTAAGGGTAAGGGTTAGGGTTAGGGGTAGGGGTAGGGTTAGGGTAAAGGTGAGGGTTAGGCTTAGGGTAACGGTAAGGGTTAGGGTTAGGTTAGGGTTAGAGTTAGCGTTAGAGTAAGGGTAAGGGTTAGGGTTAAGGTTAGGGTTAGGGTTAGGGTTAGGGTTAGAGTAAGGGTAAGGGTTAGGGTTAAGGTTAGGTTTAGGGTTAGGGTTAGCGTTAGGGTAAGGCTAATGGTTAGGGTTAGGTTTAGGGTTAGGGTTAGGGTAAGTGTAAGTGTTAGATTTAGGATTAGGGTTAGGTTATGGTTAGGGTTAGGGTTAGGGGAAGGATAAGTGTTAGGGTTAAGTATAGGTTTTGGGTTAGGGTTAGGGTTAGGGTTAAGGTGAGGTTAGGTTTAGGTTAAGGGTAAGGGTTAGGATTAAGTTTAGGGTTAGGGTTAGGGTAAGGGTAAGGGTTAGGGTTAGGGTTAGGGTTAGGGTTAAGTTGAGGGTTAGGGTTAGGGTAAGGGTAAGGGTTAGGGTTAGGGTTAGGGTTAGGGTAAGGGTAATGTATAGGGTTAGATTTAGGGTTAGGGTTATTTTTAAGTTTAGGGTTAGGGTTAGGGGAAGGAGAAGGGTTAGGTTTAGGGTTAGGGTTAGGGTTTAGGTTAGGGTTAGGTTTAGGGTAAGGGTAAGATTTAGGTTAGGGTTATTGTAAGGGTAAGGGTTAGGTTTAGGCTTAGGGTTAGGTTTAGGGTAAGGGTTAGGGTTAAGGTTAGGGTTAGGGTTAGGGTTAGGGTAAGGGTTAGGTTAGGGTTAGGGTCAGGGTTAGGGTAAGGGTTAGATTTAGGTTTAGGATTAAGGTGAGGGTTAGGGTTAGGGTAAGGGTAATGGTTAGCATTAGGTTTAGGGTTAGGGTTAGGGTAAGTGTAAGGTATAGGGTTAGGGATAGGGATAGGGTTAGGGCTAAGTTTAGGGTTATGGTTAGGGTAAGGGTAAGGGTTAGGGTTAGGGTTAGGTGTAGGGTTAGGGTTAAGGTGAGGGTTAGGTTTAGGGTAAGGGTAAGGGTTAGGGTTAGGTTTAGGGTTAGGGTTAGGGTAAGGTTAAGGTATAGGGTTAGGGTTAGGTTTTGGGTTAGGTTTAAGTTTAGGGTTAGGGTTAGGGTAAGGGTAAGGGTTAGGGTTAGAGTTAGAGTTAGGGTTAGGGTTAGGGTTAGGGTTAGGGTTAGGTTAGCGTTAAGGTTAGGGTTACTGTTAAGGTAAGGGTAAGGTTTAGGTTAGGGTTAGGGTTAAGGTAAGGATAAGGGATAGGGTTAGGGTTAGGGCTAGGGTTAGGATGAGGGTTAGGGTTAGGGTTAAGGTTAGGGCTAGGGTTAGAATTACTGTTAGGTTTAGGGTTAAGATAAGGGGAAGTTTAAGGTTAGGGTTAGGGTTAGGGTTAGGTTTAGGGTTAGGATTAACTTTAGGGTTAGTGTTAGGGTTAGTGTTAGGGAAATGATACTGGTTAGGGTTAAGGTTGAGTGTTGGGGTTAAGGTTAGGGTTAGGGTCAGGGTTACGGTTAGGGTTGGGGTAAGGGTAAGGGTTAGGGGTTAGAGTTAGTGTTAGTGTTAGGTTAAGGGTTAGGTTAGGGTTAGGTTTAAGGTGAGGATTAGGATAAGGGTAAGGGTTAGGGTCAGATTTAGGGTAAAGGTAAGGTTTAGGATTAGAACTAGGGTTAGGTTTAGGTTAAGGGTTAGGGTTAGGGTAAGGATTAGGTTTAGTGTTTGAGTTAAGGTGAGGGTTAGGGTAAGGGTTAGGTTTAGGGTTAGGGTAAGGGTAAGGGTTATGGTTACGGTTAGGGTAAGGGTTAGGGTTAAGGTTAGGGTTAGCGTTAGGGTTAGGGTAAGGGTTAGGTTAGGGTTAAGGTCAGGGTAGGGTAAGGGTTAGGTTTAGGTTTAGGGTTAAGGTGAGGGTTATTGTTAGGGTAAGAGTAAGGATTAGGGTTAGGTTTAGGGATAGGGTTAGGGTAAGTGTAAGGTATAGGGTTAGGGATAGGGTTAGGGTTAGGGTTAAGTTGAGGGTTATGGTTAGTGTAAGGGTAAGGGTTAGGGTTAGGGGTAGGGGTAGGGTTAGGGTAAAGGTGAGGGTTAGGCTTAGGGTAACGGTAAGGGTTAGGGTTAGGTTAGGGTTAGAGTTAGCGTTAGAGTAAGGGTAAGGGTTAGGGTTAAGGTTAGGGTTAGGGTTAGGGTTAGGGTTAGAGTAAGGGTAAGGGTTAGGGTTAAGGTTAGGTTTAGGGTTAGGGTTAGCGTTAGGGTAAGGCTAATGGTTAGGGTTAGGTTTAGGGTTAGGGTTAGGGTAAGTGTAAGTGTTAGATTTAGGATTAGGGTTAGGTTATGGTTAGGGTTAGGGTTAGGGGAAGGATAAGTGTTAGGGTTAAGTATAGGTTTTGGGTTAGGGTTAGGGTTAGGGTTAAGGTGAGGTTAGGTTTAGGTTAAGGGTAAGGGTTAGGATTAAGTTTAGGGTTAGGGTTAGGGTAAGGGTAAGGGTTAGGGTTAGGGTTAGAGTTAGGGTTAAGTTGAGGGTTAGGGTTAGGGTAAGGGTAAGGGTTAGGGTTAGGGTTAGGGTTAGGGTAAGGGTAATGTATAGGGTTAGATTTAGGGTTAGGGTTATTTTTAAGTTTAGGGTTAGGGTTAGGGGAAGGAGAAGGGTTAGGTTTAGGGTTAGGGTTAGGGTTTAGGTTAGGGTTAGGTTTAGGGTAAGGGTAAGATTTAGGTTAGGGTTATTGTAAGGGTAAGGGTTAGGTTTAGGCTTAGGGTTAGGTTTAGGGTAAGGGTTAGGGTTAAGGTTAGGGTTAGGGTTAGGGTTAGGGTAAGGGTTAGGTTAGGGTTAGGGTCAGGGTTAGGGTAAGGGTTAGATTTAGGTTTAGGATTAAGGTGAGGGTTAGGGTTAGGGTAAGGGTAATGGTTAGCATTAGGTTTAGGGTTAGGGTTAGGGTAAGTGTAAGGTATAGGGTTAGGGATAGGGATAGGGTTAGGGCTAAGTTTAGGGTTATGGTTAGGGTAAGGGTAAGGGTTAGGGTTAGGGTTAGGTGTAGGGTTAGGGTTAAGGTGAGGGTTAGGTTTAGGGTAAGGGTAAGGGTTAGGGTTAGGTTTAGGGTTAGGGTTAGGGTAAGGTTAAGGTATAGGGTTAGGGTTAGGTTTTGGGTTAGGTTTAAGTTTAGGGTTAGGGTTAGGGTAAGGGTAAGGGTTAGGGTTAGAGTTAGAGTTAGGGTTAGGGTTAGGGTTAGGGTTAGGGTTAGGTTAGCGTTAAGGTTAGGGTTACTGTTAAGGTAAGGGTAAGGTTTAGGTTAGGGTTAGGGTTAAGGTAAGGATAAGGGATAGGGTTAGGGTTAGGGCTAGGGTTAGGATGAGGGTTAGGGTTAGGGTTAAGGTTAGGGCTAGGGTTAGAATTACTGTTAGGTTTAGGGTTAAGATAAGGGGAAGTTTAAGGTTAGGGTTAGGGTTAGGGTTAGGTTTAGGGTTAGGATTAACTTTAGGGTTAGTGTTAGGGTTAGTGTTAGGGAAATGATACTGGTTAGGGTTAAGGTTGAGTGTTGGGGTTAAGGTTAGGGTTAGGGTCAGGGTTACGGTTAGGGTTGGGGTAAGGGTAAGGGTTAGGGGTTAGAGTTAGTGTTAGTGTTAGGTTAAGGGTTAGGTTAGGGTTAGGTTTAAGGTGAGGATTAGGATAAGGGTAAGGGTTAGGGTCAGATTTAGGGTAAAGGTAAGCTTTAGGATTAGAACTAGGGTTAGGTTTAGGTTAAGGGTTAGGGTTAGGGTAAGGATTAGGTTTAGTGTTTGAGTTAAGGTGAGGGTTAGGGTAAGGGTTAGGTTTAGGGTTAGGGTAAGGGTAAGGGTTATGGTTACGGTTAGGGTAAGGGTTAGGGTTAAGGTTAGGGTTAGCGTTAGGGTTAGGGTAAGGGTTAGGTTAGGGTTAAGGTCAGGGTAGGGTAAGGGTTAGGTTTAGGTTTAGGGTTAAGGTGAGGGTTATTGTTAGGGTAAGAGTAAGGATTAGGGTTAGGTTTAGGGATAGGGTTAGGGTAAGTGTAAGGTATAGGGTTAGGGATAGGGTTAGGGTTAGGGTTAAGTTGAGGGTTATGGTTAGTGTAAGGGTAAGGGTTAGGGTTAGGGGTAGGGGTAGGGTTAGGGTAAAGGTGAGGGTTAGGCTTAGGGTAACGGTAAGGGTTAGGGTTAGGTTAGGGTTAGAGTTAGCGTTAGAGTAAGGGTAAGGGTTAGGGTTAAGGTTAGGGTTAGGGTTAGGGTTAGGGTTAGAGTAAGGGTAAGGGTTAGGGTTAAGGTTAGGTTTAGGGTTAGGGTTAGCGTTAGGGTAAGGCTAATGGTTAGGGTTAGGTTTAGGGTTAGGGTTAGGGTAAGTGTAAGTGTTAGATTTAGGATTAGGGTTAGGTTATGGTTAGGGTTAGGGTTAGGGGAAGGATAAGTGTTAGGGTTAAGTATAGGTTTTGGGTTAGGGTTAGGGTTAGGGTTAAGGTGAGGTTAGGTTTAGGTTAAGGGTAAGGGTTAGGATTAAGTTTAGGGTTAGGGTTAGGGTAAGGGTAAGGGTTAGGGTTAGGGTTAGGGTTAGGGTTAAGTTGAGGGTTAGGGTTAGGGTAAGGGTAAGGGTTAGGGTTAGGGTTAGGGTTAGGGTAAGGGTAATGTATAGGGTTAGATTTAGGGTTAGGGTTATTTTTAAGTTTAGGGTTAGGGTTAGGGGAAGGAGAAGGGTTAGGTTTAGGGTTAGGGTTAGGGTTTAGGTTAGGGTTAGGGTTAGGGTAAGGGTAAGATTTAGGTTAGGGTTATTGTAAGGGTAAGGGTTAGGTTTAGGCTTAGGGTTAGGTTTAGGGTTAGGGTTAGGGTTAGGGAAAGAATAAGGGTTAGGGTTAAGTTTAGGTTTAGGGTTAGGGTTAGGGTTAAGGTGAAGTTTAGAGTTAGGGTAAGGGTTAGGGTTAGGTTTAGGTTTAGGGTTAGGGTTAGGGTAATGGTAAGTTTTACGGTTAGTGTTAGGGTTAGGTTTAAGGTTAGGGTTAGTGTTATGGTTAGGGTAATTGTAAGGGTTAGTGTTAAGGTTAGGGTTAGATTTAGGTTTAGGTTTAGGTTTAGGTTTAGTGTTAGGGTTAGGGTAAGGGTAAGGATTAGGGTTAGGATTAGGGTTAGGGTTAGGGTAAGGGTAAGGTTTAGTTTTAGGGTTGCGGTTAGGGTTAGGGTAAGGTTAAGTGTTAGGGTTAGGGTTAGGGTAAGTGTTAGGGTAATGGTTAGGGATAGAGTTACGATTAGGGTTAGGTTAAGGGTATGGGTTAGGGTTAGGGTTAGGGTTAGGGTTAGGGTAAGGGTTAGGGTTAGGTTTAGGGTTAGTATTAGGTTTAGGGTTAGTGTTAGGGAAAGGATAAGGGTTAGGGTTAAGGTTAGGTTTAGGGTTAGGGTTAGGGTTAGGATAAGCGTAAGAGTTAAGGTTAGGTTTAGGGTTAGGGTTAGGGTTAGCGTTAGGATAAGGGTTAGCATTAGGGTTAGGGTTAGGGTTAGGGTAAGGGTTAGGGTTAGGGTTAGGGTTAGGTTAAGTGTTAGGTTTAGGGTAGGGTTAAGGTTAGGTTAAGGTGTAGGGTTAGGGTTAGGGTTAGGGTTAGGGTAAGGGTTAGTGTTACAGTTAGGGTTAGGTTTAGGGTTAGGGATAGGTTTAGGATAAGGGTTAGTGTGAGGGTTAGGGATAGGGTTAGAGCAAGGGTAAGTGTTAGTTTTCGGGTTAGTGTTACGGTTAGGGTAATGGTTAGGTTTAGGTTTAGGGTTAGGTTGAGGTTTAGGGTAAGGTTAAGGGTTAGGGTTAGGGTTAGGGTTAGGGATATGGAAAGGTTTAGGATTAGGGTTAGGGTTAAGTTTAGGGTTAGGGTTAGGGTTAAGTTTAGGTTAAGGTTTAGGGTTAGGGTTAGGGTTAGGGTTAGCGTTATGGTAAGGGTTAGGTTTAGTGTTAGTGTTAGGGTTAGGGTTAGGGTAAGGGCTAGGGTTAGGGTTAGGGTTAGGTTTAGGGTTAGTGTTAGTGTTAGCGTTAGGGTAAGGGTAAGGTTTAGGGTTAAGGTTAGGGTTAGGGTTAGGGTTAGGTTTAGGGTAAGGGTAAGGTTTAGGGTTAGGTTTATGGTTAGGGTTAGGGTAAGGGTAATGGTTAGGTTTAAGGTTAGTATTAGGTTTAGGGTTAGGGTTAGGGTTAAGGAAAGGATAAGGGTTAGGGTTAAGGTTAGGTTTAGGGTAGGGTTAGGGTTAGGATAAGTGTAAGAGTTAGGGTTAGGGTTAGGGTTAGGGTTAGGGTTAGGATAAGGGTTAGCATTAGGGTTAGGGTTAGGGTTAGGGTAAGGGTTAGGGTTAGGGTTAGGGTTAGGTTAGGGTTAGGGTTAGGGTTAGAGTTAGGGTAAGGGTTAGGGTTAGTGTTAGTGTTAGGTTTAGGGTTAGGGTTAGGTTTAGGATAAGGGTTAGTGTTAGGGTTAGGGATAGCGTTAGATTAAGGGTAAGTGTTAGTTTTCGGGTTAGTGTTATGGTTAGGGTAATGGTTAGGGTTAGGTTTAGGGTTAGTGTTAGTGTTAGCGTAAGGGTAAGGGTTACGTTTAGGGTTAGGGCAAGGGTTAGGGTTAAGGATAGGGTTAGGGTTGGGGTAAGGGTAAGGGTTAGGTTACGGTTAGGGTAAGGGTTAGGTTTAGGGTTAGGGTTAGGGTTAAGGTGAGGGTTAAGGTGAGGGTTAGGGTTAGGGTAAGTGTAAGGGTTAGGGTTTGGTTTAGGGTTAGGTTTAGGGTAAGGGTAATGTATAGGGTTAGGGAGAGGGTTAGGGTTAGGATTAAGTTTACGGTTAGGGTTAGGGTAAGGTTAAGGGTTGGGGTTAGGGTTAAGGTGAGGGGTAGGGTTAGGGTAAGAGTAAGGGTTAGGTTTATGTTTAGTTTAGGGTTAGGGTTAGGGTAAGGGTAAGGTATAGGGTTAGGGTTAGGGTTAGGGTTAAGTTTAGGGTTAGGGTTATGGTAAGGGTAAGGGGTAGGGTTAGGGTTAGGGTTAGCGTTAAGGTTAGGGTCAAGCTTAGGGTAAGGATAAGGGTTAGGTTAGGGTTAGGTTTAGGGTAAGGGTTAGGGTTAGGGTTAGGTTTAGGGTTAGGGTTAGGGTTAGGGGTAGAGTAAGGGCAAGGTTTAGGGTTAAGGTTAGGGTTAGTGTTAGGCTTAGGGTTAGGGTAAGGGTAAGGTGAGGGTTAGGTTTAGGGTTAGGGTTAGGGTAAGGGTAATGGTTAGGTTTAGGGTTAGGGTTAGTGTTAGGATTAAGGTGAGGGTTAGGGTTAGGGTAAGGGTAACTGTTAAGTTTAGGTTTAGGGTTAGGGTTAGGGTTAGGGTAAGGGTAAGGGTTAGGTTTAGGGTTAGGGTTAGGGTTATGGTAAGGGTAAGTGTTAGGGTTAGGGTTAGGTTAGGGTTAAGGTTAGGGTTAGTGTTAAGGTAAGGGTAAGGTTTAGGTTAGGATTAGGGTTAATGGAAGGGTTAGGGATAGGGTAAGGTTTAGGGTTAGGGTTAGGGTGAGGGTTAGGGTTAGGGTTAAGGTTAGGGTTAGGGTTAGGATTAAGGTTAGGGTTAGGGTTAAGGTAAGGGTAAGTTTAATTTTAGGGTTAGGGTTAGGTTTAGGGTTAAGGTTAGGGTTAAGGTTAGGGAAAGGATAAGGGTGAGGGTTAGGGTTAGGTTAGGTTTAGGGTTAGGATTAACTTCAGGTTTAGGTTTAGGGTTAGGGGTAGGGAAAGGATAAGGGTTAGGGTTAAGGTTGAGTGTTGGGGTTAAGGTTAGGGTTAGGGTAAGTTTTAGGATAGTGTTAGGTTTAAGGTGAGGGTTAGGATAAGGGTTAGGGTTAGGGTAAGGTTTAGGGTAAGGGTAAGGGTTAGGGTTAGAACTAGGGTTAGGGTTAGGTTAAGGGTTATGGTTATGGTTAGGGTTAGGGTTAGGTTTAGTGTTTAGGTTAAGGTGAGGGTTAGGGTAAGGGTTAGGTTTAGTGTTAGGGTAAGGGTAAGGGTTACAGTTACGGTTAGGGTAAGGGTTAGGGTTAAGGTTAGGGTTAGGGTTAGGGTTAGGGTAAGGGTTAGGTTAGGGTTAGGGTGAGGGTTAGGGTAAGGGTTAGGTTTAGGTTTAGGATTAAGGTGAGGGTTGGGGTTAGGGTAAGGGTAAGGGTTAGGTTTAGGGTTAGGGATAGGGTTAGGGTAAGTGTAAGGTATAGGGTTAGGAATAGGGATAGGGTTAGGGTTAAGTTTAGGGTTATGGTTAGGGTAAGGGTAAGGGTTAGGGTTAGTGTTAGGGGTAGGTTTAGGGTTAAGTTGAGGCTTAGGTTTAGGTTAAGTGTAAAACTTAGGGTTAGGTTTAGGGTTACGGTTAGATTAAGGGTAAGGTATAGGGTTAGGGTTAGGGTTTGAGTTAGGTTTAAGTTTAGGTTTAGGGTTAGGGTAAGGGTAAGGGTTAGGGTTAGAGTTAGGGTTAGGGTGAGGGTTAGGGTTAGGGTTATGTTAGGGTTAAGGTTAGGGTTACTGTTAAGGTAAGGGTAAGGGTTAGGTTAGGGTTAGGGTTAAGGTAAGGGTTAGGGATAGGGTTAGGGTTAGGGTTAGGGTTAGTGTTATGGTGAGGGTTAGGGTAAGGGTAAGGGTTAGGTTATGGTTAGGGTTAGGGTTATGGTAAGGGTAAGTGTTAGGGTTAGGGTTAGGTTATGGTTAAGGTTAGGGTTTGTGTTAAGGTAAGGTTAAGGCTTAGGTTAGGGTTAGGGTTAATGTAAGGGTTAGGGATAGGGTTAGTTTTAGGGTTAGGGTTAGGGTGAGGGTTAGGGTTAGGGTTAAGGTTAGGGTTAGGGTTAGGATTAAGGTTAGGGTTACGGTTAAGGTAAGGGTAAGTTTAAGTTTAGGGTTAGGGTTAGGTTTAGGGTTAAGGTTAGGGTTAGGGTTAGGGAAAGGATAAGGGTTAGGGTTAGGGTTATGGTTAGGTTTAGGGTTAGGATTAACTTTAGTGTTAGGGTTAGGGTTAGGGTTAGGGATAGGATAAGTTTTAGGGTTAAGGTTGAGTGTTGGGGTTAAGGTTAGGGTTAGGGTAAGGGTTACGGTTAGGGTTGGGGTAAGGGTTACGGTTAGGGGTTAGAATTAGTGTTAGGGTTAGGTTAAGGGTTAGGTTAGGGTTAGGTTTAAGGTGAGGGTTAGGATAAGGTTTAGGGTTAGGGTCAGGTTTAGGGTAAGGGTAAGGGTTAGGGTTAGGACTAGGTTTAGGGTTAGGTTAAGGGTTAGGGTTAGGGTTAGGGTTAGCGTTAGGTTTAGTGTTTGGGTTAAGGTGAGGGTTAGGGTAAGGGTAAGGGTTACGGTTACGGTTAGGGTAAGGGTTAGGGTTAAGGTTAGGGTTAGGGTTAGGGTTAGGGTAAGGGTTAGGTTAGGGTTAGGGTCAGGGTTAGGGTAAGGGTTAGATTTAGGTTTAGGATTAAGGTGAGGGTTAGGGTTAGGGTAAGGGTAATGGTTAGCATTAGGTTTAGGGTTAGGGTTAGGGTAAGTGTAAGGTATAGGGTTAGGGATAGGGATAGGGTTAGGGTTAAGTTTAGGGTTATGGTTAGGGTAAGGGTAAGGGTTAGGGTTAGGGTTAGGTGTAGGGTTAGGGTTAAGGTGAGGGTTAGGTTTAGGGTAAGGGTAAGGGTTAGGGTTAGGTTTAGGGTTAGGGTTAGGGTAAGGTTAAGGTATAGGGTTAGGGTTAGGTTTTGGGTTAGGTTTAAGTTTAGGGTTAGGGTTAGGGTAAGGGTAAGGGTTAGGGTTAGAGTTAGAGTTAGGGTTAGGGTTAGGGTTAGGGTTAGGGTTAGGTTAGCGTTAAGGTTAGGGTTACTGTTAAGGTAAGGGTAAGGTTTAGGTTAGGGTTAGGGTTAAGGTAAGGATAAGGGATAGGGTTAGGGTTAGGGCTAGGGTTAGGATGAGGGTTAGGGTTAGGGTTAAGGTTAGGGCTAGGGTTAGAATTACTGTTAGGTTTAGGGTTAAGATAAGGGGAAGTTTAAGGTTAGGGTTAGGGTTAGGGTTAGGTTTAGGGTTAGGATTAACTTTAGGGTTAGTGTTAGGGTTAGTGTTAGGGAAATGATACTGGTTAGGGTTAAGGTTGAGTGTTGGGGTTAAGGTTAGGGTTAGGGTCAGGGTTACGGTTAGGGTTGGGGTAAGGGTAAGGGTTAGGGGTTAGAGTTAGTGTTAGTGTTAGGTTAAGGGTTAGGTTAGGGTTAGGTTTAAGGTGAGGATTAGGATAAGGGTAAGGGTTAGGGTCAGATTTAGGGTAAAGGTAAGGTTTAGGATTAGAACTAGGGTTAGGTTTAGGTTAAGGGTTAGGGTTAGGGTAAGGATTAGGTTTAGTGTTTGAGTTAAGGTGAGGGTTAGGGTAAGGGTTAGGTTTAGGGTTAGGGTAAGGGTAAGGGTTACGGTTACGGTTAGGGTAAGGGTTAGGGTTAAGGTTAGGGTTAGCGTTAGGGTTAGGGTAAGGGTTAGGTTAGGGTTAGGGTCAGGGTAGGGTAAGGGTTAGGTTTAGGTTTAGGGTTAAGGTGAGGGTTATTGTTAGGGTAAGAGTAAGGATTAGGGTTAGGTTTAGGGATAGGGTTAGGGTAAGTGTAAGGTATAGGGTTAGGGATAGGGTTAGGGTTAGGGTTAAGTTGAGGGTTATGGTTAGGGTAAGGGTAAGGGTTAGGGTTAGGGTTAGGGGTAGGGTTAGGATAAAGGTGAGGGTTAGGCTTAGGGTAACGGTAAGGGTTAGGGTTAGGTTAGGGTTAGAGTTAGGGTTAGAGTAAGGGTAAGGGTTAGGGTTAAGTTTAGGGTTAGGGTTAGGGTTAGGGTTAGAGTAAGGGTAAGGGTTAGGGTTAAGGTTAGGTTTAGGGTTAGGGTTAGCGTTAGGGTAAGGCTAATGGTTAGGGTTAGGTTTACGGTTAGGGTTAGGGTAAGTGTAAGTGTTAGATTTAGGATTAGGGTTAGGTTATGGTTAGGGTTAGGGTTAGGGGAAGGATAAGTGTTAGGGTTAAGTATAGGTTTAGGGTTAGGGGTAGGGTTAGGGTTAAGGTGAGGGTTAGGTTTAGGTTAAGGGTAAGGGTTAGGATTAAGTTTAGGGTTAGGGTTAGGGTAAGGGTAAGGGTTAGGGTTAGGGTTAGGGTTAGGGTTAAGTTGAGGGTTAGGGTTAGGGTAAGGGTAAGGGTTAGGTTTAGGGTTAGGGTTAGGGTAAGGGTAATGTATAGGGTTAGGGTTAGGGTTAGGGTTATTTTTAAGTTTAGGGTTAGGGTTAGGGTAAGGGGAAGGGTTAGGTTTAGGGTTAGGGTTAGGGTTTAGGTTAGGGTTAGGGTTAAGGTAAGGGTAAGATTTAGGTTAGGGTTAGGGTAAGGGTAAGGGTTAGGTTTAGGCTTAGGGTTAGGTTTAGGGTTAGGGTTAGGGTTAGGGAAAGAATAAGGGTTAGGGTTAAGTTTAGGTTTGGGGTTAGGGTTAGGGTTAAGGTGAAGTTTAGAGTTAGGGTAAGGGTTAGGGTTAGGTTTAGGTTTAGGGTTAGGGTTAGGGTAATGGTAAGTTTTACGGTTAGTGTTAGGGTTAGGTTTAAGGTTAGGGTTAGGGTTATGGTTAGGGTAATTGTAAGGGTTAGTGTTAAGGTTAGGGTTAGATTTAGGTTTAGGTTTAGGTTTAGTGTTAGGGTTAGGGTAAGGGTAAGGATTAGGGTTAGGATTAGGGTTAGGGTTAGGGTAAGGGTAAGGTTTAGTTTTAGGGTTGCGGTTAGGGTTAGGGTAAGGTTAAGGGTTAGGGTTAGGGTTAGGGTAAGTGTTAGGGTTATGGTTAGGGATAGAGTTACGATTAGGGTTAGGTTAAGGGTGTGGGTTAGGGTTAGGGTTAGGGTTAGGGTAAGGGTTAGGGTTAGGGGTTAGGGTTAGGGTAAGGTTTAGGGTTAGTGTTAGGGTTCGGCTTAGGGTAAGGGTAAGAGTTATTGTTAGGGTTAGGGTTTGGGTTAGGGTAAGGATTAGGGTTAGGTTTAGGGTTAGGGTAGTGGTTAATGTAAGAGTAAGTCTTATGGTTAGGGTTAGGTTTAAGGCAAGTGTAAGAGTTAGGGTTAGGGTTAGGGTTAGGGTTAGGGGTTAGTGTTGGGGTTAGGGTTACGGTTAGGGGTTAGGATTAGGGTTAGGGTAAGGGTTAGGGTTAGGGTTAGGGTTAGGGTTATGATAAGGGTTAGGGTTAGGGTTAGGGTAAGGGTTACGGTTAGTGTTGGGGTTAGGGTTAGGGTAAGTGTTGAGGTTAGGGTCAGGGTTAGGGTTAGGGTTAGGGTAAGGTTTAGTGTTAGGTTTAGGGTTAGGTTTAGGGTTAGGTTTAGGTTTAGGTTTATGGTCAGAGTTAGGGTAAGGGTAAGGGTTAGTGTTAGAATTAGGGTTAGGGTTAGTGTAAGGGTAAGGTTTAGGTTTAGGTTTGGGGTTAGGGTTAGGGTAAGGTTAAGGTTTAGGCTTAGGGTTAGGATAAGGTTTAGGGTTAGGGTTAGGTTTAGGATAACGGTTAGGGTTAGGGTTAGGGTTAGGGTTATGGTTAAGGTTAGGGGTAGGGTTAGGGTTAGGGTTAGGGTTAGGGTAAGGGTAAGGGTTATGGTTAGGGTTAGGGTAAGGGTTAGGGTTAAGGTTAGGGGTAGGGTTAGGGTAAGGGTAGGGGTTGGGTAAGGGTAGGGGTTAGATTAGGGTTAGGGTTAGGGTAAGGGTAAGGGTTAGGGTTAGGTTTAGGGTTAGGTTTAGGGTAAGGGTAACGTATAGGGTTAGGGAGAGGATTAGGTTTAGGGTTAAGTTTAGGGTTAGGGTAAGGGTAAGTGTTAGGGTTAGGGTTAGGGTTAAGGTGAGGGGTAGGGTTAGGGTAAGAGTAAGGGTTAGGTTTAGGTTTAGAGTTAGGGTTAGGGTAAGGTTAAGCTATAGGGTGAGGTTTAGGGTTAGGGTTAGGGTTAAGTTTAGGGTTAGGGTGAGGGTAAGGGTAAAGGGTAGGGTTAGGGTTAGGGTTAAGGTTAGGGTTAGGGTGAGGGTAAGGAAAAGGGTTAGGTTAGGGTTAGGGTTAGGGTTAGAGTAAGGGTAAGGGTTAGGGTTAAGGTTAGGGTTAGTGTTAGGCTTAGGGTTAGGGTAAGGGTAAGGGTGAGGTTAGGTTTAGGGTTAGGGTTAGGGTAAGGGTAATGGTTAGGTTTAGGGTTAGGGTTAAGGTGAGGGTTAGGGTTAGGATTAGTGTTAGGTTAAGGGTATGGGTTAGGGTTAGGGTTAGGGTTAGGGGTTAGGATTAGTGTAAGGGTAAAGTTTAGGTTTAGGGTTAAGGTTACGTTAGGGTTAGTTTTAAAGTTATGGTTAGGGTTATGTTAAGGGTAAGGGTTAGGTTTAGGATTAGGGTTAGGGTTAAGGTAAGGGTTAGGGATAGGTTGAGGGTTAGGGTTAGGTTTAGTGTTACGGTCAGGGTAAGGATAAGGGTTAGGATTAGGGTTACAGTTAGGTTTAGTCTTGGGGTTAAGGTTAGGGTTAGGGTAACGGTTAGTTTTAGGCTTAGGGTTAGGTTTAGGGTTTTGTTAAGGGTTACGGTTAGGGTTAGGGTTAGGAATAGTGTAAGGGTATTGTTAGGGTATGTGTTATTGTTAGGGTTAGGGTTAGCCTTAGGGTAAGGGGAAGGGGAAGGTTTAGGGTTAGAGTTAGGGTTAAGGTAAGCGTAATGGTTAGGGTTAGGTTTAGGGATAGATTTACGGTAAGGGTTAGGGTTAGGTTTAGAGTAAGGTTTAGGTTTAGGGTTAGGGTTATGGTACGGGTAAGGGTTGGGGTTAGGGTTAGGGTTAGGGTTAGGTTTAGGGTTAAGGTAAGGTAAAGGTTAGGGTTAGGGTTAGGATAAGGGTAAGGGTTAGTTTTAGGGTTAGGGTTAGGGATTAGGGTCAGGGTTAGGGTTAGGGGTTAGGGTTAGGGTTAGGTTTAGGGTAAGGATTAAGGTTAGGGGTTAGAGTTATTGCTAGGGTTAGGTTAAGGGTTAGAGTTATGGTTAGGGTTAGGATAAGGGTTAGCGTTAGGGTTAGGGGTAGGTTTAGGGTTAGGGTAAGGGTTAAGGTTAGGGTTAGGGTAAGGGTTAAGGTTAGGGTTAGGGTTAGGTTTAGGGTTAGGGTAAGTTTTAGGGTTAGAGTTAGGGTTATGGTTAGGGTAAGGTTTAGTGTTAGGGTTAGGGTTAGGGTAAGTGTTCGGGTTAGGGTTAGGGTTAGCTTAAGGTTTAGGGGTAGGGTTAGGGTTAGGGTAAGAGTAAGGGTTAGGGTTAGGCTTAGAGTTAGGTTTAGGGTTAGAGTTAGGGTTAGGGTTAGGATAAGGGTTAGGGTTAGAGTTAGGGTTACGGTATGGTAAGGGTAAGTGTTAGTGTTAGGGTTAGGTTAGGTTTAGGGTTAGGGTAAGGGTTAAGGTTAGGTTAGGGTTAGGATAATGGTAAGGTTTAGGGTAAGGGGTAGGGTTAGGTTAGGGTGAGGGTTAGGGTAAGGGTAAGGGTTAGGGTTATGTTTAGGGTTAGGTTTAGGGTAAGGGTAACGTATAGGGTTAGGGAGAGGGTTAGGTTTAGGGTTAAGTTTAGGGTTAGTGTAAGGGTAAGTGTTAGGGTTAGGGTTAAGGTGAGGGGTAGGGTTAGGGTAAGAGTAAGGGTTAGGTTTAGGTTTAGAGTTAGGGTTAGGGTAAGGTTAAGGTATAGGGTGAGGTTTAGGGTTAGGGTTTGGGTTAAGTTTAGGGTTACGGTGAGGGTAAGGGTAAAGGGTAGGTTTAGGATTAGGGTTAGGGTTAGGGTTAGGGTTAGGGTAAGGGTTAGGGTTAGGTTTAGGGTTAGGGTTAGGGTTAGGGTTAGAGTAAGGGTAAGGGTTAGGGTTAAGGTTAGGGTTAGTGTTAGGCTTAGGGTTAGGGTAAGGGTAAGGGTGAGGTTAGGTTTAGGGTTCGGGTTAGGGTAAGGGTAATGGTTAGGTTTAGGGTTAGGGTTAGGGTTAGGGTTAAGGTGAGGGTTAGGGTTAGGATTAGGGTTAGGTTAAGGGTATGGGTTAGGGTTAGGGTTAGGTTTAGGGTAAGGGTTAGGGTTAGGGGTTAGGGTTAGGGTAAGGGTTAGGGTTAGGTTTAGGGTTAGGTTTAGGGTTAGGGTAAGTGTAAGGGTTAGGGTTAGGGTTAGGGTTAGGGTTAGGGTTAGGGTTAGGGTAAGGTTTAGGCTTAGGGATTAGGGTTCGTGTTAGGGTTGGTTTAAGGGTTAGGGTTAGGGTTAGATTTAAGATAAGGGTAAGGGTTAAGTTTAGGGATAGGGTAACGTAAGTGTTAGTGTTAGGGTTAGCGTTGGGGTTAGGGTAAGGGTTAGGTTTAGGGTTAGGGTTAGGTTTAGGTTTGGGTTTAAGGTTAGGGTTATGGTAAGTGTAAGGGTTAGGTTAGGGTTAGGGTTAGGATTAGGGTAAGGGTAAGTGTTAGGTTTAGGTTTAGGGGTAGGATTAGGGTTAGGGTTAGGGTAAGGGTAAGGGTTATGGTTAAGGTTAGAGTTAGGGTAAGGGTTAGGGGTAGGGTTAGGGTAAGGGTAAGTGTTAGGTTTAGGATTAGATTAAGGGTAAGTGTTAGGGTTAGGGTTTGGGTTAGGTTTAGGGTTAGGGTAAGGGTAAGTGTTACGGTTAGGGTTAGGTTTAGGGTTAGGGTTAATGTAAGTGTAAGGGTTGGGGTTAAGATTAGGCTTGGGTTAGTTTTAGGGTTAGGGTTATTGTTATGGTAAGGGTAAGGGTTAGGGTTAGGAAAAGAGTTAGGGTTAAGGTAAGGGTTAGGGAGAGGGTGAGGGTTAGGGTTAGGTTTAGGGTTAGGTTTAGTGTAAGGGTAAGGGTTAGGATTAGGATTAGGGTTAGGTTTAGTGTTGGGGTTAAGGTTAGGGTTAGGGTAACGGTCAGTTTTAGGGTAAGGGTTAGGTTTTGGGTTAGATTTAGGGTAAGGGTTAGGGTTAGGTTTAAAGTAAGGGTTAGGTTTAGGGTTAAGGTTAGGGTTAGGGATAGGGTAAGGGTAAGGGTTAGGGTTAGGTTTAGGTTTAGGTTTACGTTTCGGGTTAGGGTAAGGGTAAGTGTTAGGGTTAGGGTTCGGGTTAGGGTAAGGTTAGGGTTAGGTTAAGGGTAAGTGTTAGGGTTAGTGTTAGGGTTAGGATAAGTGTAAGGGTTAGGTTTAGGGTTAGGGATTAGGGTTAGGGTTAGGTTTAGGATAATGGTTAGCGTTAGGTTTAGGGTTAGGGTTAGGATTAGGGTAAGTTTAGGGTTATAGTTAGGGTTAGGGTTAGGGTAAGTTTTAGGATTAGGGTTAGGGTAAGTGTTAGGGTTAGGGTTAGGGTAAGATTTAGGCTTAGGGTTACGGTTAGGGTAAGAGTAAGTGTTAGGGTTAGGGTTAGGGTAAGGTTTAGGGTTAGAGTTAGGGTTAGGGTTAGGATAAGGGTTAGGGTTAGGGTTAGGGTTAGGGTAAGGGTACGGGTTAGGGTTAGGATTAGTGTTAATGGTTAGGGTTAGGGTTACGGTTAGGTAAGGGTAAGGGTTAGGGTTAGTGTTAGGGTTAGGGTTAGGGTTAGGGTAAGGGTTAGGGTTAGGTTAGGGTTAGGTTTAGGGTTGGGGTTAAGTTTAGGGTTAGCGTTAGAGTAAGGGTAAGGGTTAGGGTTAGGGTTAGGGTTAGGGTTAGGATAAATGTTAGGGTTAGGTAAGGGTAAGTGTTAGGTTTACGGTTAGGTAAGGGCAAGGGTAAGTGTTAGGGTTAGGTTTAGGGTTAGGTTTAGGGTTAGGGTAAGGGTAAGGGTAAGGGTTAGCGTTAGGTTTAGGGTTAGGATAAGGGTAAGGGTTAGGGTTAGGGTTAGGTTTAGGGGTTAGGGGTAGTTTAGGGTTAGGGGTTAGGGTTAGGCTTAGGGTTAGGGTTAGGTTAAGGGTTAGGGTTAGGGTTAGGGTTAGTGTTAGGTTTAGGTTAAGGGTTAGGTTTAGGGTTAGCGATAGGGTAAGGGTAAGTGTTAGTGTTAGGGTTAGTGTTAGGGTTAGGGTAAGGGTTAGGGTTACGGTTAGGTTTAGGTTTAGGGTAGGATTAAGGTTAGGGTTAGGGTAAAGGTAAGGGTTAGGTTAGGGTTAGGGTTAGGATAAGTGTTAGGGTTAGGGTTAGGTTTAGGGTTAGGGTTAGGGTTAAATTTAGGGTTAGGGATATGGTAAGGGTAAGGGTTAGGGTTAGGTTTAGGGTTATTGTTAGTGTAAGGATAAGGGTTAAGGTTAGGGTTAGGGTTAGTGTTAGGGTTAGGGTAAGGGTTAGGGTTAGGTTAAGGGTTATGGTTATGGTTAGGGTTAGGGTTAGGGTTAGAGTAAGGTTAAGTGTTAGTGTTAGGGTTAGGGTTAAGGTAAGGGTAAGGGTTAGGGTTAGGATTAGGGTTAGGTTTATTGTTAGGGTAAGGGTTAGGGGTTAGGGTTAGGGTTAGGGTTACTGTTAGTGTTAGAGTTAGGTTAAGGGTTAGAGTTAGGGTTAGGGTTAGGTTAAGGATAAGTGTTATGGTTAGCGTTAGGGTTAGGGTTAGGGTAAGGGTAAGTGTTAGGGTTAGGTTTAGGGTTAGGGTTAGGGTTAGGGTTAGGGTTAGGATAAGGATAAGGGTTAGGGTTAAGTTTAGGGTTAGGTTTAGGGTTAGGGTTACGGTAAGGGTAAGGTTTAGGTTTAGGGTTAGGGTTAGGGTTAGGGTAAGGGTAATGGTTAGGTTTAGGGTTAGGATTAGGTTTAGGGTTATGGTTAGGGTTAGGGAAAGGATAAGGGTTAGGGTTAAGGTTAGGTTTAGGGTTAGGGTTAGGGTTAGGATAAGCGTAGGAGTTAGGGTTATGGTTAGAGTTAGGGTTAGGGTTAATATAAGGTTTAGCATTAGGGTTAGGGTTAGGGTTAGGATAAGGGTTAGGGTTAGGGTTAGGGTAAGTGTTCGGGTTAGGGTTAGTTTTAGGGTAAGGGTTAGGGTTAGTGTAAGTGTTAGGGTTAGGGTTAGGGTTAGGTTTAGGATTAGGATAAGGGTAAGGGTTAGGGTTAGTGTAAGTGTTAGGGTTAGGGTTAGGGTTAAGTTTAGGGTTAGGGTGAGGGTAAGGGTAAAGGGTAGGGTTAGGGTTAGGGTTAAGATTAGGGTTAGGGTGAGGGTAAGGAAAAGGGTTAGGTTAGGGTTAGGGTTAGGGTTAGAGTAAGGGTAAGGGTTAGGGTTAAGGTTAGGGTTAGTGTTAGGCTTAGGGTTAGGGTAAGGGTAAGGGTGAGGTTAGGTTTAGGGTTAGGGTTAGGGTAAGGGTAATGGTTAGGTTTAGGGTTAGGGTTAAGGTGAGGGTTAGGGTTAGGATTAGTGTTAGGTTAAGGGTATGGGTTAGGGTTAGGGTTAGGGTTAGGGGTTAGGATTAGTGTAAGGGTAAAGTTTAGGTTTAGGGTTAAGGTTACGTTAGGGTTAGTTTTAAAGTTATGGTTAGGGTTATGTTAAGGGTAAGGGTTAGGTTTAGGATTAGGGTTAGGGTTAAGGTAAGGGTTAGGGATAGGTTGAGGGTTAGGGTTAGGTTTAGTGTTACGGTCAGGGTAAGGATAAGGGTTAGGATTAGGGTTACAGTTAGGTTTAGTCTTGGGGTTAAGGTTAGGGTTAGGGTAACGGTTAGTTTTAGGCTTAGGGTTAGGTTTAGGGTTTTGTTAAGGGTTACGGTTAGGGTTAGGGTTAGGAATAGTGTAAGGGTATTGTTAGGGTATGTGTTATTGTTAGGGTTAGGGTTAGCCTTAGGGTAAGGGGAAGGGGAAGGTTTAGGGTTAGAGTTAGGGTTAAGGTAAGCGTAATGGTTAGGGTTAGGTTTAGGGATAGATTTACGGTAAGGGTTAGGGTTAGGTTTAGAGTAAGGTTTAGGTTTAGGGTTAGGGTTATGGTACGGGTAAGGGTTGGGGTTAGGGTTAGGGTTAGGGTTAGGTTTAGGGTTAAGGTAAGGTAAAGGTTAGGGTTAGGGTTAGGATAAGGGTAAGGGTTAGTTTTAGGGTTAGGGTTAGGGATTAGGGTCAGGGTTAGGGTTAGGGGTTAGGGTTAGGGTTAGGTTTAGGGTAAGGATTAAGGTTAGGGGTTAGAGTTATTGCTAGGGTTAGGTTAAGGGTTAGAGTTATGGTTAGGGTTAGGATAAGGGTTAGCGTTAGGGTTAGGGGTAGGTTTAGGGTTAGGGTAAGGGTTAAGGTTAGGGTTAGGGTAAGGGTTAAGGTTAGGGTTAGGGTTAGGTTTAGGGTTAGGGTAAGTTTTAGGGTTAGAGTTAGGGTTATGGTTAGGGTAAGGTTTAGTGTTAGGGTTAGGGTTAGGGTAAGTGTTCGGGTTAGGGTTAGGGTTAGCTTAAGGTTTAGGGGTAGGGTTAGGGTTAGGGTAAGAGTAAGGGTTAGGGTTAGGATTAGAGTTAGGTTTAGGGTTAGAGTTAGGGTTAGGGTTAGGATAAGGGTTAGGGTTAGAGTTAGGGTTACGGTATGGTAAGGGTAAGTGTTAGTGTCAGGGTTAGGTTAGGTTTAGGGTTAGGGTAAGGGTTAAGGTTAGGTTAGGGTTAGGATAATGGTAAGGTTTAGGGTAAGGGGTAGGGTTAGGTTAGGGTGAGGGTTAGGGTAAGGGTAAGGGTTAGGGTTATGTTTAGGGTTAGGTTTAGGGTAAGGGTAACGTATAGGGTTAGGGAGAGGGTTAGGTTTAGGGTTAAGTTTAGGGTTAGTGTAAGGGTAAGTGTTAGGGTTAGGGTTAAGGTGAGGGGTAGGGTTAGGGTAAGAGTAAGGGTTAGGTTTAGGTTTAGAGTTAGGGTTAGGGTAAGGTTAAGGTATAGGGTGAGGTTTAGGGTTAGGGTTTGGGTTAAGTTTAGGGTTACGGTGAGGGTAAGGGTAAAGGGTAGGTTTAGGGTTAGGGTTAGGGTTAGGGTTAGGGTTAGGGTAAGGGTTAGGGTTAGGTTTAGGGTTAGGGTTAGGGTTAGGGTTAGAGTAAGGGTAAGGGTTAGGGTTAAGGTTAGGGTTAGTGTTAGGCTTAGGGTTAGGGTAAGGGTAAGGGTGAGGTTAGGTTTAGGGTTCGGGTTAGGGTAAGGGTAATGGTTAGGTTTAGGGTTAGGGTTAGGGTTAGGGTTAAGGTGAGGGTTAGGGTTAGGATTAGGGTTAGGTTAAGGGTATGGGTTAGGGTTAGGGTTAGGTTTAGGGTAAGGGTTAGGGTTAGGGGTTAGGGTTAGGGTAAGGGTTAGGGTTAGGTTTAGGGTTAGGTTTAGGGTTAGGGTAAGTGTAAGGGTTAGGGTTAGGGTTAGGGTTAGGGTTAGGGTTAGGGTTAGGGTAAGGTTTAGGCTTAGGGATTAGGGTTCGTGTTAGGGTTGGTTTAAGGGTTAGGGTTAGGGTTAGATTTAAGATAAGGGTAAGGGTTAAGTTTAGGGATAGGGTAACGTAAGTGTTAGTGTTAGGGTTAGCGTTGGGGTTAGGGTAAGGGTTAGGTTTAGGGTTAGGGTTAGGTTTAGGTTTGGGTTTAAGGTTAGGGTTATGGTAAGTGTAAGGGTTAGGTTAGGGTTAGGGTTAGGATTAGGGTAAGGGTAAGTGTTAGGTTTAGGTTTAGGGGTAGGATTAGGGTTAGGGTTAGGGTAAGGGTAAGGGTTATGGTTAAGGTTAGAGTTAGGGTAAGGGTTAGGGGTAGGGTTAGGGTAAGGGTAAGTGTTAGGTTTAGGATTAGATTAAGGGTAAGTGTTAGGGTTAGGGTTTGGGTTAGGTTTAGGGTTAGGGTAAGGGTAAGTGTTACGGTTAGGGTTAGGTTTAGGGTTAGGGTTAGGGTTAGAGTAAGGTTAAGTGTTAGTGTTAGGGTTAGGGTTAAGGTAAGGGTAAGGGTTAGGGTTAGGATTAGGGTTAGGTTTATTGTTAGGGTAAGGGTTAGGGGTTAGGGTTAGGGTTAGGGTTACTGTTAGTGTTAGAGTTAGGTTAAGGGTTAGAGTTAGGGTTAGGGTTAGGTTAAGGATAAGTGTTATGGTTAGCGTTAGGGTTAGGGTTAGGGTAAGGGTAAGTGTTAGGGTTAGGTTTAGGGTTAGGGTTAGGGTTAGGGTTAGGGTTAGGATAAGGATAAGGGTTAGGGTTAAGTTTAGGGTTAGGTTTAGGGTTAGGGTTACGGTAAGGGTAAGGTTTAGGTTTAGGGTTAGGGTTAGGGTTAGGGTAAGGGTAATGGTTAGGTTTAGGGTTAGGATTAGGTTTAGGGTTATGGTTAGGGTTAGGGAAAGGATAAGGGTTAGGGTTAAGGTTAGGTTTAGGGTTAGGGTTAGGGTTAGGATAAGCGTAGGAGTTAGGGTTATGGTTAGAGTTAGGGTTAGGGTTAATATAAGGTTTAGCATTAGGGTTAGGGTTAGGGTTAGGATAAGGGTTAGGGTTAGGGTTAGGGTAAGTGTTCGGGTTAGGGTTAGTTTTAGGGTAAGGGTTAGGGTTAGTGTAAGTGTTAGGGTTAGGGTTAGGGTTAGGTTTAGGATTAGGATAAGGGTAAGGGTTAGGGTTAGTGTAAGTGTTAGGGTTAGGGTTAGGGTTAAGTTTAGGGTTAGGGTGAGGGTAAGGGTAAAGGGTAGGGTTAGGGTTAGGGTTAAGGTTAGGGTTAGGGTGAGGGTAAGGAAAAGGGTTAGGTTAGGGTTAGGGTTAGGGTTAGAGTAAGGGTAAGGGTTAGGGTTAAGGTTAGGGTTAGTGTTAGGCTTAGGGTTAGGGTAAGGGTAAGGGTGAGGTTAGGTTTAGGGTTAGGGTTAGGGTAAGGGTAATGGTTAGGTTTAGGGTTAGGGTTAAGGTGAGGGTTAGGGTTAGGATTAGTGTTAGGTTAAGGGTATGGGTTAGGGTTAGGGTTAGGGTTAGGGGTTAGGATTAGTGTAAGGGTAAAGTTTAGGTTTAGGGTTAAGGTTACGTTAGGGTTAGTTTTAAAGTTATGGTTAGGGTTATGTTAAGGGTAAGGGTTAGGTTTAGGATTAGGGTTAGGGTTAAGGTAAGGGTTAGGGATAGGTTGAGGGTTAGGGTTAGGTTTAGTGTTACGGTCAGGGTAAGGATAAGGGTTAGGATTAGGGTTACAGTTAGGTTTAGTCTTGGGGTTAAGGTTAGGGTTAGGGTAACGGTTAGTTTTAGGCTTAGGGTTAGGTTTAGGGTTTTGTTAAGGGTTACGGTTAGGGTTAGGGTTAGGAATAGTGTAAGGGTATTGTTAGGGTATGTGTTATTGTTAGGGTTAGGGTTAGCCTTAGGGTAAGGGGAAGGGGAAGGTTTAGGGTTAGAGTTAGGGTTAAGGTAAGCGTAATGGTTAGGGTTAGGTTTAGGGATAGATTTACGGTAAGGGTTAGGGTTAGGTTTAGAGTAAGGTTTAGGTTTAGGGTTAGGGTTATGGTACGGGTAAGGGTTGGGGTTAGGGTTAGGGTTAGGGTTAGGTTTAGGGTTAAGGTAAGGTAAAGGTTAGGGTTAGGGTTAGGATAAGGGTAAGGGTTAGTTTTAGGGTTAGGGTTAGGGATTAGGGTCAGGGTTAGGGTTAGGGGTTAGGGTTAGGGTTAGGTTTAGGGTAAGGATTAAGGTTAGGGGTTAGAGTTATTGCTAGGGTTAGGTTAAGGGTTAGAGTTATGGTTAGGGTTAGGATAAGGGTTAGCGTTAGGGTTAGGGGTAGGTTTAGGGTTAGGGTAAGGGTTAAGGTTAGGGTTAGGGTAAGGGTTAAGGTTAGGGTTAGGGTTAGGTTTAGGGTTAGGGTAAGTTTTAGGGTTAGAGTTAGGGTTATGGTTAGGGTAAGGTTTAGTGTTAGGGTTAGGGTTAGGGTAAGTGTTCGGGTTAGGGTTAGGGTTAGCTTAAGGTTTAGGGGTAGGGTTAGGGTTAGGGTAAGAGTAAGGGTTAGGGTTAGGGTTAGAGTTAGGTTTAGGGTTAGAGTTAGGGTTAGGGTTAGGATAAGGGTTAGGGTTAGAGTTAGGGTTACGGTATGGTAAGGGTAAGTGTTAGTGTCAGGGTTAGGTTAGGTTTAGGGTTAGGGTAAGGGTTAAGGTTAGGTTAGGGTTAGGATAATGGTAAGGTTTAGGGTAAGGGGTAGGGTTAGGTTAGGGTGAGGGTTAGGGTAAGGGTAAGGGTTAGGGTTATGTTTAGGGTTAGGTTTAGGGTAAGGGTAACGTATAGGGTTAGGGAGAGGGTTAGGTTTAGGGTTAAGTTTAGGGTTAGTGTAAGGGTAAGTGTTAGGGTTAGGGTTAAGGTGAGGGGTAGGGTTAGGGTAAGAGTAAGGGTTAGGTTTAGGTTTAGAGTTAGGGTTAGGGTAAGGTTAAGGTATAGGGTGAGGTTTAGGGTTAGGGTTTGGGTTAAGTTTAGGGTTACGGTGAGGGTAAGGGTAAAGGGTAGGTTTAGGGTTAGGGTTAGGGTTAGGGTTAGGGTTAGGGTAAGGGTTAGGGTTAGGTTTAGGGTTAGGGTTAGGGTTAGGGTTAGAGTAAGGGTAAGGGTTAGGGTTAAGGTTAGGGTTAGTGTTAGGCTTAGGGTTAGGGTAAGGGTAAGGGTGAGGTTAGGTTTAGGGTTCGGGTTAGGGTAAGGGTAATGGTTAGGTTTAGGGTTAGGGTTAGGGTTAGGGTTAAGGTGAGGGTTAGGGTTAGGATTAGGGTTAGGTTAAGGGTATGGGTTAGGGTTAGGGTTAGGTTTAGGGTAAGGGTTAGGGTTAGGGGTTAGGGTTAGGGTAAGGGTTAGGGTTAGGTTTAGGGTTAGGTTTAGGGTTAGGGTAAGTGTAAGGGTTAGGGTTAGGGTTAGGGTTAGGGTTAGGGTTAGGGTAAGGTTTAGGCTTAGGGATTAGGGTTCGTGTTAGGGTTGGTTTAAGGGTTAGGGTTAGGGTTAGATTTAAGATAAGGGTAAGGGTTAAGTTTAGGGATAGGGTAACGTAAGTGTTAGTGTTAGGGTTAGCGTTGGGGTTAGGGTAAGGGTTAGGTTTAGGGTTAGGGTTAGGTTTAGGTTTGGGTTTAAGGTTAGGGTTATGGTAAGTGTAAGGGTTAGGTTAGGGTTAGGGTTAGGATTAGGGTAAGGGTAAGTGTTAGGTTTAGGTTTAGGGGTAGGATTAGGGTTAGGGTTAGGGTAAGGGTAAGGGTTATGGTTAAGGTTAGAGTTAGGGTAAGGGTTAGGGGTAGGGTTAGGGTAAGGGTAAGTGTTAGGTTTAGGATTAGATTAAGGGTAAGTGTTAGGGTTAGGGTTTGGGTTAGGTTTAGGGTTAGGGTAAGGGTAAGTGTTACGGTTAGGGTTAGGTTTAGGGTTAGGGTTAGGGTTAGGGTTAATGTAAGTGTAAGGGTTGGGGTTAAGATTAGGCTTGGGTTAGTTTTAGGGTTAGGGTTATGGTTATGGTAAGGGTAAGGGTTAGGGTTAGGAAAAGAGTTAGGGTTAAGGTAAGGGTTAGGGAGAGGGTGAGGGTTAGGGTTAGGTTTAGGGTTAGGTTTAGTGTAAGGGTAAGGGTTAGGATTAGGATTAGGGTTAGGTTTAGTGTTGGGGTTAAGGTTAGGGTTAGGGTAACGGTCAGTTTTAGGGTAAGGGTTAGGTTTTGGGTTAGATTTAGGGTAAGGGTTAGGGTTAGGTTTAAAGTAAGGGTTAGGTTTAGGGTTAAGGTTAGGGTTAGGGATAGGGTAAGGGTAAGGGTTAGGGTTAGGTTTAGGTTTAGGTTTACGTTTCGGGTTAGGGTAAGGGTAAGTGTTAGGGTTAGGGTTCGGGTTAGGGTAAGGTTAGGGTTAGGTTAAGGGTAAGTGTTAGGGTTAGTGTTAGGGTTAGGATAAGTGTAAGGGTTAGGTTTAGGGTTAGGGATTAGGGTTAGGGTTAGGTTTAGGATAATGGTTAGCGTTAGGTTTAGGGTTAGGGTTAGGATTAGGGTAAGTTTAGGGTTATAGTTAGGGTTAGGGTTAGGGTAAGTTTTAGGATTAGGGTTAGGGTAAGTGTTAGGGTTAGGGTTAGGGTAAGATTTAGGCTTAGGGTTACGGTTAGGGTAAGAGTAAGTGTTAGGGTTAGGGTTAGGGTAAGGTTTAGGGTTAGGGTTAGGGTTAGGGTTAGGATAAGGGTTAGGGTTAGGGTTAGGGTTAGGGTAAGGGTACGGGTTAGGGTTAGGATTAGTGTTAATGGTTAGGGTTAGGGTTACGGTTAGGTAAGGGTAAGGGTTAGGGTTAGTGTTAGGGTTAGGGTTAGGGTTAGGGTAAGGGTTAGGGTTAGGTTAGGGTTAGGTTTAGGGTTGGGGTTAAGTTTAGGGTTAGCGTTAGAGTAAGGGTAAGGGTTAGGGTTAGGGTTAGGGTTAGGGTTAGGATAAATGTTAGGGTTAGGTAAGGGTAAGTGTTAGGTTTACGGTTAGGTAAGGGCAAGGGTAAGTGTTAGGGTTAGGTTTAGGGTTAGGTTTAGGGTTAGGGTAAGGGTAAGGGTAAGGGTTAGCGTTAGGTTTAGGGTTAGGATAAGGGTAAGGGTTAGGGTTAGGGTTAGGTTTAGGGGTTAGGGGTAGTTTAGGGTTAGGGGTTAGGGTTAGGCTTAGGGTTAGGGTTAGGTTAAGGGTTAGGGTTAGGGTTAGGGTTAGTGTTAGGTTTAGGTTAAGGGTTAGGTTTAGGGTTAGCGATAGGGTAAGGGTAAGTGTTAGTGTTAGGGTTAGTGTTAGGGTTAGGGTAAGGGTTAGGGTTACGGTTAGGTTTAGGTTTAGGGTAGGATTAAGGTTAGGGTTAGGGTAAAGGTAAGGGTTAGGTTAGGGTTAGGGTTAGGATAAGTGTTAGGGTTAGGGTTAGGTTTAGGGTTAGGGTTAGGGTTAAATTTAGGGTTAGGGATATGGTAAGGGTAAGGGTTAGGGTTAGGTTTAGGGTTATTGTTAGTGTAAGGATAAGGGTTAAGGTTAGGGTTAGGGTTAGTGTTAGGGTTAGGGTAAGGGTTAGGGTTATGGTTAGGGTTAGGGTTAGGGTTAGAGTAAGGTTAAGTGTTAGTGTTAGGGTTAGGGTTAAGGTAAGGGTAAGGGTTAGGGTTAGGATTAGGGTTAGGTTTATTGTTAGGGTAAGGGTTAGGGGTTAGGGTTAGGGTTAGGGTTACTGTTAGTGTTAGAGTTAGGTTAAGGGTTAGAGTTAGGGTTAGGTTTAGGTTAAGGATAAGTGTTATGGTTAGCGTTAGGGTTAGGGTTAGGGTAAGGGTAAGTGTTAGGGTTAGGTTTAGGGTTAGGGTTAGGGTTAGGGTTAGGGTTAGGATAAGGATAAGGGTTAGGGTTAAGTTTAGGGTTAGGTTTAGGGTTAGGGTTACGGTAAGGGTAAGGTTTAGGTTTAGGGTTAGGGTTAGGGTTAGGGTAAGGGTAATGGTTAGGTTTAGGGTTAGGATTAGGTTTAGGGTTATGGTTAGGGTTAGGGAAAGGATAAGGGTTAGGGTTAAGGTTAGGTTTAGGGTTAGGGTTAGGGTTAGGATAAGCGTAGGAGTTAGGGTTATGGTTAGAGTTAGGGTTAGGGTTAATATAAGGTTTAGCATTAGGGTTAGGGTTAGGGTTAGGATAAGGGTTAGGGTTAGGGTTAGGGTAAGTGTTCGGGTTAGGGTTAGTTTTAGGGTAAGGGTTAGGGTTAGTGTAAGTGTTAGGGTTAGGGTTAGGGTTAGGTTTAGGATTAGGATAAGGGTTAGGGTTAGTGCTAAGGTTAGGGTAAGAGTTATGTTTAGGGTTTTGTTTAGGTTTAGGGTTAGGGTTAGGTTTAGGATACGGATTAGTGTTAGGGATAGGGTTAGGGTTAGAGTAAGGGTAAGTGTTAGTTTTAGGGTTAGTGTTAGGGTTAGGGTAATGGTTAGGGTTAGGGTTAGGTTTAGGATAAAGTTAAGGGTTACGGTTAGGATTAGGGTAAGGGTTAGGGTTAGGGTTAGGGTTAGGGTAAGTGTAAGTGTTAGGGTTAGATTTAGGTTAAGGGTAAGTTATAGGGTTAGGGATAGGGTTAGGGTTAGGGTTAAGTTTAGTGTTAGGGTTAGGGAAAGGGTAAGGTTTAGGGTTATGGTTAGGGTTAGGGTTAAAGTGAGGGGTAGGGTTAAGTTAAGAGTAAAGGTTAGATTTAGGTTTAGGTTTAGGTTTAGGGTAAGGGTAAGGTATAGGGTTAGGGTTAGGGTTAGGCTTAGGTTTAAGTTTAGGGTTAGGGTTATGGTAAGGGTAAGGGATAGGGTTAGGGTTAGGGTTAGGGTTAAGGTTAGGGTTAGGGTTATGGTAAGGTAAGGCTTAGGTTAGGGTTAGGGTTTGGGTTAGGGTAAGGGTTAGGGTTAGGGTTAGGTTTAGGGTTAGGGTTAGGGTTAGGGTTAGAGTAAGGGTAAGCGTTAGGGTTAAGGTTAGGGTTAGTGTTAGGCTAGGGTTAGGGTAAGGGTAACTGTGAGGGTTAGGTTTAGGGTTAGGGTTAGAGTAAGGGTAATGAGTAGGTTTAGGGTTAGGGTTAGGGTTAGGGTTAAGGTGAGGGTTAGGGTTAGGGTAAGGGTAAGGGTTAGGGTTAGGTTTAGGGTTAGTGTTAGGGTAAGGGTAAGGGTTACGTTAGGGTTAGGGTTAAGGTAAGGGTTAGGGTTAGGGTTAGGGTTAGGGTAAGGGTTAGGGTTAGGGTTAAGGTTAAGGTTAGGGTTAGGTTTAGGGTTAAGGTTAGGGTTAGGGTTAAGGTAAGGGTAAGGGTTAGGGTTAGGGTTAGGGTTAGGTTTAGGTTTAGGGTTAAGGTTAGGGTTAGGGTTAGGGAAAGGATAAGGGTTAGGGTTAGGGTTAGGTTTAGGTTTAGGATTAGGATTAAGTTTAGGGTTAGGGTTAGGGTTAGGGAAAGGATAAGGTTTAGGGTTAGGGTTTAGTGTTGGGGTTAAGGTTAGGGTTAGGGTAAGGGTTAGGGGTAGGGTTGGGTAAGAGTTATGTTTAGGAGTTAGAGTTAGTGTTAGGGTTAGTTTAAGGATTAGGTTAGGGTTAGGTTTAAGGTTAGGGTTAGGATAAGGGTTAGGGTTATGGTCTAGTTTAGGGTAAGGGTTAGGGTTAGGGTTGAGGTTAGGGTTTGTTTTAGGGTTAGGGTGAGGGTTAGGGTAAGGGTAAGGGTTAGGTTAAGGACTAGGGTTAGGGTTAGGTTAAGGGTTAAGGTTAGGGTTATGGTTAGGGTTAGGTTTAGTGTTTGGGTTAAGGTGAGGGTTAGGGTAGGGTTAGGTTTAGGGTTAGGGTTAGGGTTAGAGTTAGGGTAAGGGTATGTGTAAGGGTTAGGGTTAGGGTTGGGGTTAGCATTAGGGTAAGCGTAAGTTTAGGGTTAGAGTTAGGGTTAAGGTAAGGGTAAGGGTAAGGGTTAGGTTAGGGTTAGGGTTATTGTTAGGGTTAGGTTTAGGGTTAGGGTAAGGGTAAGAGTTACGGTTAGGGTTAGTGTTAGGATAAGGGTTAGGTTAGGTTAGGGTCAGGGTTAGGGTAAGGGTTCAGTTTAGGGTTAGGGTTAAGGTGAGGGTTAGGGTTAGGGTTAGGGTAAGTGTAAGGTTTAGGGTTAGGGATAGGGTTATGGTTAAGGTTAAGTTTATGGTTATACTTAGGGTAAGGGTAAGGGTTAGGGTTAGGTTTAGGGTTAAGGTGAGGGTTATGGTTAGGGTAAGGGTAAGCGTTAGGGTTAGGTTTAGGGTTAGGGTTAGGGTATGGGTAAGGGTTAGGGTTAGGGTTAGGGTTAAGGTTAGGGTTAGGGTTAGGGTTAGGTTTAGGGTTAGGTTTAGTGTAAGGGTAAGGGTTAGGGTTAGGTTTAGGGTTAGGGTTAAGGTTACGGTTAGGGTTAGGGTTTGGGTTAGGATAAGGGTTAGGGTTAGGGTTAGGGTAAGTGTTAGGGTTAGGGTTAGGGTTAGGGTTAGGTTTACGGTTAGGGTAAGGGTAAGGGTTATTGTTAGGGTTAGGGTTGGTTAAGGTTTAGGTTTAGGGGTTAGGTTTAGGGTTAGGGTTAGGGTAAGGATAAGTGTTAGGGTTAGGGTTAGGGTTCAGGTTAGGGTTAGGGTAAGGGTTAGGGATAGGGTTAGGGTTAGGGTAAGGGTAAGTGTTAGGGTTAGGGTTAGGGTTAGGGTAAGTGTTAGGGAATTGGTTAGGGTTAGGGTTAAGGTTAGGGTTGGGGTTAAGGTTAGGTTTAGGGTTAGGGTAAGGTTAAGGTTTAGGGTTAGGGTTAGGGCAAGTGTTAGGGTTAGGTTAGGCTTATGGTTAGGGTTAGGGTAAGGGTTAGGGTTAGGGTTAGGGTTGGGGTTAGGGTAAGGTTAAGTGTTAAGGTTAGGGTTACGGTTAGGATAAGGGTAAGGTTTAGGCTTAGGGTTAGGGGTTAGGGTTAGGGTTAGGTTAGGGTTACGGTTAGGGTTATAGTTAGGGTAAGCTTTAATGTTAGGGTTAGGGTTAGGGTTAGGGTTAGGTTTAGGGTTAGCGTTAGGGTTAAGGTGAGGGTTAGTGTTAGCGTAAGGGTATGGGTTAGAATTATTTTTAGGGTTAGGGTTAGGGTAAGGGTAAGGGTTATTGTTAGTGTTAGGGTTAGGTTTAGGTTTACGGTTAGCATTAAGGTTAGGGTAAGGGTTAGGTTTAGGGTTAGGTTTAGGGTTACGGTTAGCATTAAGGTTAGGGTAAGGGTTAGGTTTAGGGTTAGGGTTAGGTATAAGGTTAGGGTTATTGTTAGGGTAAGGGTTAGGTTAGGGATATGGTTAGGGTTAGGGTAAGGGTAAGGGTTAGGTTTAAGGTTAGGGTTATGTTTAGGGTTAGGGTAAGGGTAAAGGTTAGGGTTAGGTTTAGGGTTAGGGTTACGGTTAGGGTAATGTTAAGGGTTAGGGTTAGGTTAAGGGTAAGTTTTAGGGTCAGGATTAGGGTTAGGTTTAGGGTAAGTGTTAGTTAAAGTGTTAGGGTTAGGGTTAGGGTAAGGGTAAGGTTTAGGGTAAGGGTTAGGGTTAGGGTTCGGGTTAGGGTAAGGATTAGGGTTAGGTTTAGGGGTTATGGTTGGGGTTAGGGTTAGGGTTAGGGTTAGGGTAATTTTAGGTTTAGGGTTAGGGTAAAGGTTAGGGTTAGGGTTAGGTTTAGGATAAGGATTAGTGTTAGGGTTAGGGTTAGAGTAAGGGTTAGGATTAGGTTAGGATTAGGGTTCGGGTTAGGGTAAGGGTTAGGTTTAGGGTTAGGGTTAGGGTTAAGGTGAGGGTTAGGGTTAGGGTAAGATTAAGGGTTAGGGTTAGGTTTAGGGTTAGGGTTAGTGTAAGGGTAATGTATAGGGTTATTGATAGGGTTAGGGTTAAAGTTAAGTGTAGGGTTGGAGTTAGGGGAAGGGTAAGGGTTAGGGTTAGGGTTAGGGTTAGGGTTAAGGTGAGGGGTAGGGTTAGGGTAAGGTTAAGGGTTAGGTTTCGGTTAAAGGTTAGATTTAGGATAAGGGTAAGGTATAGGGTTAGGGTTAGGGTTAGGGTTAAGTTTAGGGTTAGGGTTAGGATAAGGGTAAGGTTTAGGGTTAGGTTTAGGGTTAGGGTTAAGGTTAGGGTAAGGGTTAGGGTCAGGGTTAGGGTTAGAGTTAGGGTTAGGGTTAGGTTTAGGTTTAGGGTTAGGGGAAGGGTAATGGTTAGGTTTAGGTTTAGGGTTAGGTTTAGGGTTAGGGTTAGGGTTACTGTTAAGGAAAGGATAAGGGTTAGGGTTAAGTGTAGGTTTAGGGTTAGGGTTAGGGTTAAGGTGAGGGTTAGGGTTAGGGTAAGACTAAGGTTTAGGGTTAGGGTTAGGGTAATGGTTAGGGTTAGGGTTAGGGTTAAGGTAGGGGTTAGGGTAAGGGTAAGTGTTAGGGTTAGGGTTAGGATAAGGGTAAGGGTTAGGGTTAGGGTTAGGGGTTAGGGGTTAGGGTTAGGGTTAGGGTTAGGGGTTAGAGTTAGTGTTAGGGTTAGTTTAAGGTTGAGGGTTAGGGTTAGGGTAAGGGTTAGGATAAGGGTTAGGGTTAGTATTAGGGTTAGTGTTAGGGTAAGGGTAAGGTTTAGGGGTAGAGGTAGGGTTAGGGTAAGGGTTAGGGGTAGGGGTAGGGTTAGGTTTAGGATTATGGTTAGGGTTAAGCGTAGGGTAAGGTTAAGTATTAGGGTTAAGTTCAGGGTTAGGTTTAGGTTTAGGTTTAGGGTTAGAGTTAGGGTTAGGGTAAGGGTATGTGTTAGTGTTAGGGTTAGGGTTAAGCTAAGGGTTAGGGTTAGGGTTAGGTTTAGGGTAAAGGTTAGGGTTATGTTTAGGGTAAGGGTAAGGGTTAGGGTTAGGGTAAGAGTTAGGGTTAGGGTTAGGGTTAGGGTATGGGTTAGGATAATGGTAATTGTTAGGGTTAGGGTTAGGATAAGCATGAGTTTTAGGGTTAGGGTTAGGGTTGGGGGTTAGGGTTAGGTTTAGGGTTACGGTTAGGGTTAGGGTTAGGGTAAGGGTGAGAGTTAGGGATAGGGTTAGGTTTAGCTTTGGGGTTAAGAATAGGGTTACGGTAAGTGTAAGGATGAGGATTAGGGTTAGGGTTAGGGTAAGGATTAGGGTTAGGTTTAGGGTAAAGGTTAGGGTTAGGGTTAGGGTTAGGGTTAGGGTAAGGTTTAGGGTTAGGGTTAGGGTAGGGTAAAGGTAAGTGTTAGGGTTAGGGATAGGGTTAGGGTTAAGGTTAGGGTTAGGGTTTGGGTAAGGGTAAAGGTTAGGTTAGGGCTGGGGTTAGGGTTAGGATAAGGGTTAGGGTTAGGGTTAGGTTTAGGTTTAGGGTTAGGATTAGGGTAAGGGTTAGGGTTAGGATTGGGGTTAGGGTTAGGGTAAGGGTTAGGGTTAGGGTAAGGGTAAGGCTTAGGTTTAGTGTTAGGGTTAGGTTTAGATTTAGGGTTAGGTTTAGGGTTACGGTTAGGGTTAGGGTTAGGGTAAGGGTATGTGTTAGGGTTAGAGTTAGGGTTAGGGTAAGGGTTAGAGTTAGGGGAAGGGTAAGAGTTAGGGTTAGGATTAAGGTAAGGGTAAGGGTTAGGGTTAGGGTTAGGGTTAGGTTTAGGTTAAGGGATTGGGTTATTTATGGCCAGGGAAATGTTTCCTGTTAGGGTTAGGGTTAGGGTAAGGGTAAGGGTAAGGGTTAGGGTTAGGGATTAGGTTAGGGTAAGGGATAGGGTTAGGGTTGGGGTTAGGGTAAGGGTAAGTGTTAAGGTTAGGGTTAGGATAAGGGTAAGGGTTAGGGTTATGGTTAGGTTTAGGGGTTAGTTTTAGGGTTAGGGTTAGGGTTAGTGTTTGTGTTAGGGGTTATGGTGTGGTTAGGGTTAGGGTTAGGGTAAGGGTTAGGGTTAGGGATTAGGGTTAGTGTTAGGGTTATGTTAAGGGTTATGGTAGGGTTAAGGTTAGGATAAGGACTAGGGTCAGGGTTAGCGTAAGGGTAAGTGTTAGGGTTAGGGTAAGGGTTAGGGTCAGGGTTAGGGTTAGGGTTATGGTTAGGGTAAGGGTAAGTGTTAGGGTTATGGTTAGGGTTTATGGTTAGGGTTCGGTTTAGGATTACTGTTAGGGTAAGAGCAAGTGATAGCGTTAGTGATAGGGTTACGGTTAGGGTTAATTTTAGGGTTAGGGTTAGGGTAAGGGTAAGGGTTAAGGTTAGGGTTACGGTTAGGGTTAAGGTTAGGGTTAGGGTTAGGGTTAGGGTAAGGGTATGGGTTAGGTTAGAGGTAGGGTTAGGTTTAGGGTAATGGTTAGGTTTAGGGTTAGGCTTAGGGTTAGTGTTAGAGTTAGGATAAGGGTAAGGATTAGGGTTAAGGTTTGGGTTAGGTTTAGGATTAGGGTTAGGGTAAGGGTAAGGGTTAGTGTTAGGTTTCGGTTTAGGATTAGGGTAAGGGTAAGGTTTAGAGTAAGGATTAGGGTTAGGGTTAGGGTTAGGTTTAGTGTTGGGGTTAAGTTTAGGGTTAGAGTAAGGGTTAGGGTTAGGGTTAGGGTTCGGTTTAGGGTTAGGTTTCGGGTTACGGTTAGGGTTAGGGTTAGGGTAAGGGTATGTGTAAGGGTTAGGGTTAGGGTTAGGGTTAGGGTGAGCATTAGGGGAAGGGGAAGATTTAGGGTTAGGGTTAAGGTAAGGGTAAGGGTTAGGTTTAGGGTAAGAGATAGGGTTATTTAGGGCCAGGGTCAGGTTTAGGATTAGGGTTAGGGTTAGGGTAAGGGTAAGGGTAAGGGTTAGGGTTAGGGTTAGGTTTAGAGTAAGGGTTAGGGTTAGGGTTGGGGTTAGGATAAGGGTAAGGGTTAGGTGTAGGGTTAGGATTAGGGTAAGGGTTAGGTTTAGGGTTAGGGTTAGGGTAAGGGTAAGGGTAAGGGGTAGGGTTAGGGTTAGGTTTAGGGTTAGATTTAGGGTTAGGGTAAGGGTAATGGTTAGGGTTAGTGTTAGGGTTAGTGTAAGGGTTAGGGTTAGGGTTGGGGTTAGGGTAAGGGTAAGGTTTAGGGGTGGGGTTAGGATAAGGGTAAGGATTAGGGTTATGGTTAGGGTTAGGGGTTAGGAAAAGGGTTAGGATTAGGTTTAGTGTTTTGATTAGGGGTTATGGTTAGGTTAGGGTTAGGGTAAGGGTTAGGGTTAGGGGTTAGGGTTAGGGTTAGAGTTAGTTTTAGGTTTAGGGTTATGGTAAGGCTAAGTGTTAGGGTTAGGGTTAGGGTTATGTTAGGGTTAGGGTTAGGGTAAAGGTAAGGGTTAGAGTTAGGGTTAGGGTAAGGGTTAGGGTTAGGTTTAGGTTTTCTGTTTAAGTTTAGGGTTAGGGTTAGGTTAAGGGTAAGGGTTAGGGTCAGGGTTAGGTTTAGGGTTATGGTTAGGGTAACGGTAAGGGTTAGGGTTAGGGTCAGGGTTTACGGTTAGGGTTAGGTTTAGGGTTACTGTTAGGGTAAATGCAAGGGATAGGGTTAGGGATAGGGTTACTGTTAGGGTTAATTTCACGGTTATGGTTAGGGTAAGGGTTAGGGTTAAGGATAGGGTTGGGGTAATGGAAAGGGTATGGGTTAGGTTAGGGTTAGGGTTAGGGTTAGGGTAAGGGTTACGGTTAGGTTTAGGTTTAGGGTTAGGGTTAGCTTTAGGGTAAGGGTAAGGGTTAGGGATAAGGTTAGGGTTAGGGTTAAGGTTAGGGTTAGGGTAAGGGTAAGGGTTAGGCTTAGGTTTGGAGTTAGCGTTAGGGTAAGGGTAAGGGTTAGGGTTAGGGTTAGGGTGATGTTTAGGGTTAGGGTTAGGGTTAATTTAGGGGTAAGGGTTAGGGTTAAGTTTAGGGTTAGGTTTATGTTTAGTGTTAGTGTTAGGGTTAGGGTAAGCGTAAGTGTTAGGGTTAGGATTAGGGTTAGGTTTAAAAGTAAGGTTAGTGTTAGGGTTAGGGTTCGGTTTAGGGTTAGGTTTAGTGTAAGGGTAAGGGTTATGTTTAGGGTTAGGTTTAGGGTTAGGGTAAGGGTAAGGGTTAGGGTTATGGTTAGGGTTATGGTAAGAGTTAGGGAAGGGTTAGAGTTAGGGTTAGGGTTAGATTAAGGGTTAGGTTTAGGATTAGGGTAAGGTTTAGGTTTAGGTTTAGGGTTAGGGTAAGAGTTAGGGTTAGGTTTATGGTTACTGTTAGGGTAAAGGCAAGGGATAGGGTTAGGGATAGGGTTATGGTTAGGGTTAATTTTAGGGTTACGGTTAGGGTAAGGGTAAGGGTTAGGGTTAGGTTTACGGTTAGGGCTAAGATTAGGGTTAGGGTTGTAGTAAGGGTATGTTTTAGGATGGGTTAGGGTTAGGGTGAGGGTAAGGGTTAGGGTTAGGGTAAGGTTTAGGGTTAGGGTTAGGGTTAGGGTAAGGGTAAGGGTTAGGGTTAAGGTTAGGGTTAGGGTTAGGGTTAGGGTTAGGGTAAGGGTAAGGGTTAGGTTTAGATTTCGGGTTAGGATTAGGGTAAGGGTAAGGGTTAGGGTTAGATTTAGGGTATGGGTTAGGGTAGGGTTAGAGTTAGGGTTAGGGTTAGGTTAAGGGTTAGGTTTAGGTTTAGGGTTAGGGTTAGGGTAAGAGTTAGGGTTAGGGTTAAGTTTCGGGTTAGGTTAAGGGTTAGGTTTAGGGGTTAGGTTTAGGGATAGGGTTAGGTTTAGGGTTAGGGTTAGTGTTAGGTTAGGGTAAGGGTTAGGGTTAGGTTTAGGGTTAGGGTAAGTGTTACGGTTAGAGTTAGGGTTAGGGTTAGGATTAGGGTAAGGGTTAGGGTTAGGGTTAGGGTTAGGGTAAGGGTAAGTGTTAGGGATAGGGTTACGGTTAGGGTTAGGGTAAGTGTTAGGGTAAGGGTCAGGGTTAGGTTTAGGTTTAGGTTTGGGGTTAAGTTTAGGGTTAGGGTTAGGGAAAGGGTTAATGTAAGGGTTAGGGTCAGTGTAAGTGTTAGTGTTAGGGTAGGGATAGGGTTAGGATAAGGGTACGGGTTTGGGTTAGGATTAGGGTTAGGGGTTTGGGTTAGGGTTAGGTTTAGGGTTAGGGTTAGGGTAAGGGTAAGGATTAGGGTTAGGGTTAGGTTTAGGGTTAGGGTTAGGGTTAGGTTTAGGGTTAGTGTAAGGGTAAGGGTTAGGGCTAGGGTTAGGGTTAGGGTAAGGGTTAGGGTTAGGTTTAGGTTTAGGGTTAGGGTAAGGGTAAGGGTTACGTTTAAATTTAGGGTTAAGGTTATGGTAAGGGTAAGGGTTAGGGTTAGGTTTAGGGTTAGGGCTAAGTTTAGGGTTAGGATTATGGTTACGGTTAGGGTTAGGGTTAGGATAGGGATAAGGTTTAGGGTTAAGTTTCGGGATAGGGTTAGGGTTGGGGTTAGGTTTAAGGTTAGGGTTAGGGTAAGGGTAAAGGTTAGGGTTGGGTTTAGGGTTAGGTTTAGGGTTAGGGTTAGGATTATGGTTAGGGAAAGGGTAAGGGTTAGGGTTAAGGTTAGGATTAGTGTTAGGTTTAGGATTAGGGTTAGTGTTAGGGTAAGGGTAAGGGTTAGTGTAAGGGTTAGGGTTAGGTTTAGGGTTAGGGTTAGGGGAAGGGTAAGGGTTAGGTTTAGGGTAAGTGTTAAGTTTAGTGTTGGGGTTAAGGTTAGGGTTTGGGTAAGTTTTAGGGTAAGGTTAGGTTTAGGTTTAGGGTTATGTTTAGGGTTAGGATTAGGGTAAGGGTATGTGTTAGGGTTACGGTTAGGGTTGGTGTTAGTGTTAGCGTTAGGGTAAGGTTAAGGGTTAGGGTTAGGGTTAGGTTTAAGGTAAGGGTAAGGTTTAGGGTTAGTGTTAGGGTTAGATTTAGGGTAAGGGTTAGTGTTAGATTTATGGTTAGGGTAAGTTGTCCGGGTAGGGTTAGTGCTAGGGTTAGCGTTAGGGTAAGGGTTAGGGTTAGGATTAGGGTTAGGGTAAAGGTAATGTTAAGGGTTAGGGTTAGGGTTAGGTTTAATGTAAGGGTTTGGGTTATGTTTAGGGTAAGTGTAAGGTTTAGGGTTAGGGTTAGGGTTAGGGTTAGGGTAAGGGTAACAGTTAGGGTAAGGGTTAGGGTTAGGGTTAGGTTTAGGTTTAGGGTAAGGGTAAGGGTTAGGGTTAGGGTTAGTTTAGGGTAAGGGTAAGGGTTAGGGTTAGGGTTAGGGTTAGGGTATGGGTTAAGGTAGGGGTAAGTGCTAGGGTTAGGGTTAGGGTTAGGATAAGGATAAGGGTTAGGATTAGGGATAGGGTTAGGGGTTAGTGTTAGGATTAGGGTTAGGGGTGATGGTTAGTGTTATGGTTAGGTTAAGGGTTAGGGTTAGGGTTATGGTTAGGATAAGGGTTAGGGTTAGGATTAGGGTTAGGGTAAGGGTAAGTGTTAGGGTTAGGATAAGGGTTAGGTTAAGCCTTAGGGTTAGGGTTAGGTTTAGGGTTGGGGTTAAGGTTAGGGTTTGGTTATGGTAAGGGTAAGGGTAAGGGTTAGCATTAGGGTTACGGTTAGGGTTAGGGTTAGGGTTAAGTTTAGGGTAAGGGTTAGGGTTAGAGTTCGGGTTAGGGTTAGGGAAAGGGTAAGGGTTAGGGTTAGGGTTAGTGTTAGTGTAAGGATTAGGGATAGGTTTAGTGTTAGGGTTAGGGTTAGGGTTAGGGTTAGGGTAAGGGTTAGGTTTGGGGTGATGGTTAGTGTTATGTTTATGTTAAGGGTAGGGTTAGGTTTAGGTTTAGGGTTAGGGCTAAGGCAAGGGTAAGGGTTATGGTTAGGTTGAGGGTTAAGGTTAGGGTTAGGGTTAGGGTTAGGGTAGGTTAGGGTAAGGGTTAGGGTAAGGGTTAGGTTTAGGGTTAGGTTTAGAGTTACGTTTAGGGTTAGGTTAAGGGTAAGGGTTAGGGTTAGGGTTAGGTTAAGTGTTCGGGTAGGGTTAGGGTTAGGATAAGGTTTAGGGTTAGGGTTATGGTTAGGATAAGGTTTAGGGTTAGGGTTAGTGTTAGGGATAGGGTAAGGGTTAGGGTTAGGATGAGGGTTAGGGTTATGGTTAGGGTAAGGGTAAGGGTTAGGGTAAGGTTTAGGGTTAGGGTTTACGGTTAGGGTTAGTTTTAGGGTTACTGTTACGGTAAAGACAAGGGATAGTGTTAGGGATAGGTTTACGGTTAGGGTTAATTTTAGGGTTATGGAGAGGGTAAGGGTAATGGTTAGGGCTAGGGTTACGGTTAGGGTTAAGGTTAGGGTTAGGGTTATAGTAAGGGTATGGGTTAGGTTAGGGTTAGGGTTAGGGTTATGGTTAGGGTAAGGGTAAGGTTTAGGGTTAGGGTTAGGGTTTACGGTTAGGGTTAGGTTTAGGGTTAATGTTACGGTAAAGACAAGGGATAGGGTTAGGGATAGGGTTACGGTTAGGGTTAATTTTAGGATTATGGAGAGGGTAATGGTAAGGGTTAGGGCTAGGGTTACGGTTAGGGTTAAGGTTAGGGTTAGGGTTATAGTAAGGGTAAGGGTTATGTTAGGGTTAGGGTTAGGGTTAGGGTAAGGGTTAGGGTTAGGGTTAGGTTTAGGGTTAGGGTTAGGGTAAGGGTAAGGGTTAGGGTTAAGGTTAGGGTTAGGGTTAGGGTTAGGGTTAGGGTTAGGGTTAGGGTTAGGGTTAGATTTCGGGTTAGGGTTAGGGTTAGGGTAAGGCTTAAGTTTAGTGTTAGGGTTAGGTTTAGGGTTAAGGTTAGGATTAGGGTTTGGGAAAGGATAAGGTTTAGGGTTAAGGTTAGGTTAAGGGATAGGGTTCGGGTTAGGGTTAGGTTTAGGGTAAGGGTTAGGGTTAGGTTTAGGGTAAGGGTAAGGGTTAGGTTTAAGGTTAGGGTTAGGAGTTTGGGTTAGGGTTAGGTTTAGGTTTAGAGTTAGGGTTAGGGTAATGGGTAGGGTTAGGGATTAGGGTTAGGTTTAAGGTTAGGGTTACTGTTAGGGTAAGGGTAAGTGTTAGGTTAGGGCTAGGGTTAGGGTTAGGGTAAGGGTTAGGTTTAGGGTTAGGGTAGGGATTAGGGTAAACGTAAGTGTTAGGGTTAGGATAAGGGTAAGGTTTAGTGTTAGGGTTAGGGTAAGGGTAAGTGTTAGGGTTAGGGTTAGTAATAGGGTAAGGGTTAGGATTATGATTAGGGTTAGGTTTAGGGTTGGGGTTAAGGTTAGGGTTAGGGTTAGGTTAAGGGTAAGGGTGAGGGTCAGGGTTAGGGTTAGGTTTATGGTTAGGGTAAGAGTAAGGGTTAGGGTTAGGGTTAGGGTTACGGTTTACGGTTAGGGTTAGGTTTAGGGTTACTGTTATGGTATAGGCAAGGGATAGGGTTAGGGATAGGGTTACGGTTAGGGTTAATTTTAGGGTTAGGGTGAGGGTAAGGGTTAGGTTTAGGGTAAGGTTAGGGTTAGGGTTAGGGTTAGGGTTAGGGTTAAGGTAAGGTTAAGGGTTAGGGTTAGGGTTAGGGTTAAGGTTAGGGTTAGGGTTAGATTTCGGGTTAGGATTAGGGTAAGGGTAAGGCTTAGGTTTAGGGTTAGGGTTAAGTTTAGGGTTAGGGTTAGGGTTAGGTTTAGAGTTAGGGTTAGCGGAAGGGGAAGGGTTAGGGTTAGGGATTATGGTTAGGTTTAAGGTTAGGGTTACTCTTAGGGTAAGGGTAAGTGTTAGGTCAGGGTTAGGGTTAGGGTTAGGGTTAGGGTATGGGTTAGGGTTAGGGTAAGGTGTAGGGGTAGGGTTAGGGTTAGGCTTAAGGTTTAGTGTTAGGGTTAGGGTTAGGTTTAGGGTAGGGGTAAGGTTTAGGGTTAGGGTTAGGGTTAGGGTTACGTTTAGGGTTAGGTTTACGGTATGGGTTAAGGTAAGGGTAAGTGTTAGGGTTAGGGTTAGGGTTAGGATAAGGGTAAGGGTTAGGGTTAGGCTTAGGGTTAGGGGTTAGGGTTAGGGTTAGGTTTAGGGTTAGGGGTTAGGTTTAGGGTTAGGGGTAGGATTAGGGTTAGGGGTTAGTGTTAGGGTTAGGTTTAGGGATAGTGTTAGGGTAAGCTTTAGGGCTAGGGGTGATGGTTAGTGTTAGGGTTAGTTTAAAGGTTAGGGTTAGGGTTATGGTTAGGATGAGGGTTAGGGTTAGGGTAAGGGTTAGGGTTAGGGTTAGGGTTAGGGGTGATGGTTAGTGTTATGGTTAGGTTAAGGGTTAGGGTTAGGGTTAAGGTTAAGATAAGGGTTAGGGTTAGGATTAGGGTTAGGGTAAGGGTAAGGGTAAGTGTTAGGGTTAGGGTTATGGTTAGGGTAAGGGCTAGAGTTAGGGTAAGGGTAAGGGTTAGGGTTAGGCTTAGTTTAGGGTTAGGGTAAGTGATAGGGTTAGGGTTAGGATTAGTTTAGGGTTAGGGTAAGGGTAAGTGCTAGGGTTAGGGTTAGGGTTAGGATAAGGATAATGGTTAGGATTAGGGTTAGGGTTGGGGGTTAGGGTTAGGGTTGGGGTTAGGGTTAGGATTAGGGGTGATTGTTAGTGTTAGGGTTAGGTTAATGGTTAGGGTTATGGTTATGGTTAAGATAAGGGTTAGGGTTAGGATTAGGGTTAGGGTAAGGGTAACTGTTAGGGTTAGGGTTAGGGTTGGGGTAAGGGTTAGGGTTAGGGTTAGGTTTACGGTTAGGGTTAGGGTTAAGGTTAGGGTTAGGCTCTAGGTAAGGTTAAGGTTTACAGTTAGGTTTAGGGTTAGGGTTAGGTTAAGAGTAAGGGTTAGGGTTAGGTTTAGGTTTAGGGTTAGGGTTATTTTTGGGTTAATGTAAGGGTAAGGGTTAGGGTTAAGTTTAGGGTTAGAGTTAGGGTTAGGGTAAGGGTAATGGTTAGGGTTAGGATTACGGTTAGGTTTAGGGTAAGGGTTAGCGTTAGGGTTAGGTTTAGAGTTACGGTTAGGGTAAGTGTAAGGGTTAGTTTTTGGGTTACGTTTACGGTTAGGGTAAGGTAAGGTTTAGGGTTAGGTTTAGGGTTAGGGTTATGGTTAGGTTTAGGGTTAGGGTAAGGTGTAGGGGTAGGGTTAGGTTTAGGGTTAGGGTTAGCGTTAGGGTAAGGGTAAGGGTTAGGATTGGGGTTAGGGTTAGGTTTAGGGTAAGGGTTAGGATTAGGTTTAGGGTAAGGGTAAGGTTTAGGGTTAGGGTTAGGGTTAGGGTAAGGGTAATATTTAGGGTAGGGTTAGGGTTAGGGTTAGTTTAGGGTAAGGGTAAGGGTTAGGGTTAGGGTTAGGATAAGGGTAAGGTTTAGGGTTAGGGTTAGGGTTAGGGGTTAGGATTAGTGTTAGGGGTTAGGGTTAGGGTTAGGGGTAGGGTTAGGATTAGGGTTAGGGGTTAGTGTTAGGGTTAGGGTTAGGTATAGGGTTAGGGTAAGGGTTAGGTTTATGGGGGATGGTTAGTGTTAGGGTTAGATTAAGGGTTAGGGTTAGGGTTAGGATAAGGGTTAGGGTTAGGATTACGGTTAGGGTAAGTGTAAGTCTTAGGGTTAGGGTTAGGGCTTGGTTTAGGGTAAGGGTTAGGGTTAGGGTTAGGGTTAGATTTAGGGTTGGGGTTAAGTTTAGGGTTTGGTTACGGTAAGGGTAAGGGTAAGTGTTAGGGTTAGGGTTACGGTTAGGGTTAGGGTTAGGGTTAGGTTATGGGTAAGGGTTAGAGTTAGAGTGAGGGTTAGGTTTAGGGAAAGGGTGAGGGTTAGGGTTAGGTTTAGGGTTAGGGTAAGGATTAGGGTTAGGGTTAGGGTTAGGATAAGAGTAGGGTTAGGGTTAGGGTTAAGGTTATGGTTACAGTTAGGGTTAGGGTTAGGTTTAGGGTTAGGGTTAGGGTTAGGTTAAGGGTAAGTGTTAGGGTTACAGTTAGGGTTAGGGTTGGTGAGAGGGTTAGGGTAAGGGTAGGGTTAGGGTTAGGGTTAGGATTAGGGTTAGAATTAAGGTTAGGGTTAGAGTTAGGGTAAGGGTAAGGGTTAGGGTTAAGGTTAGGGTTAGGGGTTACCGTTAGTGTTAGGTTTAGGGTTAGGGTTATGGTAAGGGTAAGGTTTCAGGTTAGGGATAGGGTTAGGGTTAGGGTTAGGGTTAGGTTTAGTGTTAAGGTTAGGGTAGGGTAAGGGTTAGGGTTAGGGATTAGGGTTAGGTTTAAGGTTAGGGTTACTGTTAGGGTAAGGGTAAGTGTTAAGTCAGGGTTAATGTTAGGGTTAGGGTTAGGGTAAGGATTAGGGTTATGGTTATGGTAAGGTGTAGGGGTAGGGTTAGGGTTATTGTTAGGGTTAGCTTTAGGGTAAGTGTAAGGGTTAGGGGTAGGGTTAGGGTTAAGGTAAGGTTAATTTTTAGTGTTAGGTTTAGGGTTAGGTTTAGGGTAGGGGTAAGTTTTAGGGTTAGGGTTAGGGTTAGCGTTAGGGGTTAGGGTTAGGGTTAGGGTTAGGATTAAGGTTAGGGGTTAGTGTTAGGGTTAGGTTTAGGGAAGGTGTTAGGGTAAGCTTTAGGGTTAGGGGTGATGTATAATGTTAGGGTTAGGTTAAGGGTTAGGGTTAGGGTTATGGTTAGGATGAGGGTTAGTGTTAGGGTTAGGGTTAGGGTAAGGGTAAGTGTTAGTGTTAGTGTTAGGGTTAGGGTTAGGGTAATGGTTAGGATTAAGGTTAGGGTTTGGGTACGGGTTAAGGTAAGGGTAAGTGTTAGGGTTAGGGTTAGGGTTAGAATAAGGGTAAGGTTTAGGGTTAGGGTTAGGGTTAGGGTTAGGACTAGGGTTAGGGGTTAGTGTTAGGGTTAGGTTTAGGGATAGTGTTAGGGTAAGCTTTAGGGTTAGGGGTGATGGTTAGTGTTAGGGTTAGTTTAGGAGTTAGGGTTAGGGTTATGGTTAGGATGAGTGTTAGGGTTAGGGTTAGGGTTAGGGTAACGGTAAGTGTTAGTGTTAGGTTTAGGGTTAGGGTTAGTGTAAGGGTTAGGGTTAGGGTTAGGGTTAGGGTTAGTTTAGGGTTAGGGTAAGGGTTAGGGTTAAGGTTAGGGTTAGGGTATGGGTTAGGGTAAGGGTAAGTGCTAGGGTTAGGGTTAGGTTTAGGATAAGGATAAGGGTTAGGATTAGGGTTAGGTTTAGGGGTTAGGGTTAGGGTTAGGGTTAGGGGTGATGGTTAGTGTTAGGGTTAGGTTAAGGGTTAGGGTTAGGGTTAAGGTTAAGATAAGGGTTAGGGTTAGGATTAGGGTTAGGGTAAGGGTAAGTGTTAGGGTTAGGGTGAGGGTTAGGTTAAGGGTTAGGGTTAGGGTTAGGTTTAGGGTTAGGGTAAGGGTAAGGTTTAGGGTTAGGGTTAGGGTTAGGGTAAGGGTAAGGGTTAGGGTTAGGGGTTAGTGTTAGGGTTAGGTTTAGGGATAGTGTTAGGGTAAGCTTTAGGGTTAGAGGTGATGGTTAGTGTTAGGGTCAGTTTAAGGGTTAGGGTTAGGGTTATGGTTAGGATGAAGGTTAGGGTTAGGGTTATGGTTAGGGTAAGTGTAAGTGTTAGTGTTAGTGTTAGGGTTAGGGTTAGGGTAAGGGTTAGTGTTAGGGTTAGTGTTAGGGTTAGGGTTAGTTTAGGGTTAGGGTAAGGGTTAGGGTTAGGGTTAGGGTATGGGTTAGGGTAAGGGTAAGTGCTAGGGTTAGGGTTAGGTTTAGGATAAGTCCAAGGGTTAGGATTAGGGTTAGGGTTAGAGGTGATGGTTAGTGTTAGGGTTAGGTTAAGGGTTAGGGTTAGGGTTAAGTTTAAGATAAGGGTTAGGGTTAGGATTAGGGTTAGGGTAAGGGTAAGTGTTAGGGTTAGGGTTAGGGTTAGGGTAAGGGTTAGGGTTAGGGTTAGGTTTAGGTTTAGGGTAATGGTAAGGGTTAGGGTTAGGGTTAGTTTAGGGTTAGGGTATGGGTTAGGGTTATGGTTAGGGTTAGGGTATGGTTTAGGTAAGGGTAAGTGCTAGGGTTAGGGTTAGGGTTAGGATAAGGATAATGGTTAGGATTAGGGTTAGGGTTAGGGGTTAGGGTTAGGGTTGGGGTAAGAGTTAGGGTTAGGTTTAGGGTTAGGGTTAGGGTTAAGGTTAGGGTTAGGCTTAAGTTAAGGTTAAGGGTTACGGTTAGGTTTAGGGTTAGGGTTAGGTTAAGAGTAAGGGTTAGGGTTAGGTTTAGGGTTAGGGTAAGGGTAAGGTTTAGGGTTAGGGTTAGGGTTAGGGTTAGGGTAAGGGTAAGGGTTAGGGATAGGGGTTAGTGTTATGGTTAGGTTTAGGGATAATGTTAGGGTAAGCTTTAGGGTTAGAGGTGATGGTTAGTGTTAGGGTCAGTTTAAGGGTTAGGGTTAGGGTTATGGTTAGGATGAAGTTTAGGGTTAGGGTTATGGTTAGGGTAAGTGTAAGTGTTAGTGTTAGGGTTAGGGTTAGGGTTAGGGTAAGGGTTAGTGTTAGGGTTAGTGTCAGGGTTAGGGTTAGTTTAGGGTTAGGGTAAGGGTTAGGGTTAGGGTTAGGGTTAGGGTATGGGTTAGGCTAAGGGTAAGTGCTAGGGTTAGGGTTAGGTTTAGGATAAGTCCAAGGGTTAGGATTAGGGTTAGGGTTAGAGGTGATGGTTAGTGTTAGGGTTAGGTTAAGGGTTAGGGTTAGGGTTAAGGTTAAGATAAGGGTTAGGGTTAGGATTAGGGTTAGGGTAAGGGTAAGTGTTAGGGTTAGGGTTAGGGTTAGGGTAAGGGTTAGGGTTAGGGTTAGGTTTAGGTTTAGGGTTAGGGTTAGGGTTAGGGTTAGGGTTAGGGTTAGGGTTAGTTTAGGGTTAGGGTAAGGGTTAGGGTTATGGTTAGGGTTAGGGTATGGTTTAGGTAAGGGTAAGTGCTAGGGTTAGGGTTAGGGTTAGGATAAGGATAATGGTTAGGATTAGGGTTAGGGTTAGGGGTTAGGGTTAGGGTTGGGGTAAGAGTTAGGGTTAGCTTTAGGGTTAGGGTTAGGGTTAAGGTTAGGGTTAGGCTTAAGTTAAGGTTAAGGGTTACGGTTAGGTTTAGGGTTAGGGTTAGGTTAAGAGTAAGCGTTAGGGTTAGGTTTAGGTTTAGGGTTAGGGTTATTTTTGGATTAATGTAAGGGTAAGGGTTAGGGTTAAGTTTAGGGTTAGAGTTAGGGTTAGGGTAAGGGTAATGGTTAGGGTTAGGATTACGGTGAGGTTTAGGGTAAGTGTTAGGGTTAGGGTTAGGGTTAGGTTTAGAGTTAGGGTTAGGGTAAGTGTAAGGGTTAGTTTTAGGGTTACGGTTACGGTTAGGGTAAGGTAAGGTTTAGGGTTAGGTTTAGGGTTAGGGTTACGGTTAGGTTAAGGGTTAGGGTAAGGTGTAGGGGTAGGGTTAGGGTTAGGATAAGGGTTAGCGTTAGGGTAAGGGTAAGGGTTAGGGTTGGTGTTAGGGTTAGGTTTAGGGTAAGGGTTAGGATTAGCTTTAGGGTAAGTGTAAGGTTTAGGGTTAGGGTTAGGATTAGGGTTAGCTAATATTTAGGGTAGGGTTAGGGTTAGGGTTAGTTTAGTGTAAGGGTAAGGGTTAGGGTTAGGTTTAGGATAAGGGTAATGGTTAGGGTTAGGGTTAGGGTTAGGGTAAGTGTTAGGGTTAGGGTTAGGGTTAGGGTAAGTTGTAGGGGTAGGGTTAGGGTTAGGGTTAGGGTTAGGGTTAAGGTAAGGTTAAGGTTTAGTGTTAGGTTTAGGGTTAGGTTCAGGGTAGGGGTAAGGTTTAGGGTTAGGTTTAGGGTTAGGTTTAGGGTTAGGGTTAGGGTTAGGGTATGGGTTAACGTAAGTGTAAGTGTTAGGGTTAGGGTTAGGGTTAGGATAAGGGTAAGGGTTAGGGTTAGGCTTAGGGGTTAGGGATAGGGTTAGGGTTAGGATTAGGGTTAGGGGTTAGTGTTAGGGTTAGGTTTAGGGATAGTGTTAGGGTAAGCTTTAGGTTTAGGGGTGATGGTTACTGTTAGGGTTAGGTTTAGGGTTAGGGTTAGTGTTATGGTTAGGATGAGGGTTAGGGTTAGGTTAGGGTTAGGGTAAGGGTAAATTCTAGGGTTAGGGTTAGCTTTAGGATAAGGATAAGGGTTAGGATTAGGGTTAGGGTTAGGGGTTAGGGTTAGGGTTAGGGTTAGGGGTGATGGTTAGTGTTAGGGTTAGGTTAAGGGTTAGGGTTAGCGTTAAGGTTAAGATAAGGGTTAGGGTTAGGGTAAGTGTTAGGGTTAGGGTTAGGGTTAGGGTTAGGGTTAGGTTTAGGTTTACGGTAAGGGTAAGGCTTAGGGTTAGGGTTAGTTTAGGTTTAGGGTAAGGGTTAGGGTTAGGGTTAGGATTAGGGTATGGTTTAGGGTAAGGGTAAGTGCTAGGGTTAGGGTTAGAGTTAGGATAAGGATATTGGTTAGGATTAGGGTTAGGGTTAGGGGTAAGGGTTAGGGTTGGGGTTAGGGTTAGGGTTAGGGGTGATTGTTAGTGTTAGGGTTAGGTTAACGGTTAGGGTTAGGGTTATGGTTAAGATAAGGGTTAGGGTTAGTATTAGAGTTTGTGTAAGGGTAAGTGTTAGTGTTAGGGTTAGGGTTGGGGTAAGTGTTAGGGTTAGCGTTAGGTTTAGGGTTAGGGTTAGGGTTAGGGTTAGGGTTAAGGTTAGGGTTAGGCTTAAGGTAAGGTTAAGGGTTACGGTTAGGTTTAGGGTTAGGGTTAGGTTAAGAGTAAGGGTTAGGGTTAGGTTTAGGTTTAGGGTTAGGGTTATTTTTGGGTTAATGTAAGGGTAAGGGTTAGGGTTAACTTTAGGGTTAGAGTTAGGGTTAGGGTAAGGGTAATGGTTAGGGTTAGGATTACGTTTAAGGTTAGGGTAAGGGTTAGGGTTAGGGTTAGGGTTAGGTTTAGGGTTAGGGTTAGGGTAAGTGTAAGGGTTAGGTTTAGGGTTACGGTTACGGTTAGGCTAAGATAAGATTTAGGGTTAGGTTTCGGGTTAGGGTAAGGGTTAGGGTTAGGGTTAGGGTTAGAGTTAGGGTTAGAGTTAGGTTAAGGGTAAGAGTTAGGGTTAGGGTTAGGGTTAGAGTAAGGGTTAACTTAGGTGTTAGGGTTAGGTTTAGGGTAAGGGTTAGGGTTAGTGTTAGGTTTAGTGTTAGGGTAAGGTTTAGGGTTAGGTTTAGTGTTAGGGTAAGGGTTAGGGTTAGGGTTAGGTTAAGGGTAAGTGTTAGGGTTATGGTTAGGGTTAGGGTAAGTGTTAGGGTTAGAGTTAGGGTTATGGTTAGGGTTAGGGTAAGGGATAGGGTTAGGGTTAGGGTAAGGGTAAGTGTTAGGGTTAGGGTTAGGGTTAGGGTAAGTGTTAGGGTAAAGGTCAGGGTTAGGAATAGGTTTAGATTTTGGGTTAAGTTTAGGGTTAGGGTTAGTGTAAGGGTAAGGGTTAAGGTTAGGGTTAGGGGTAGGATAAGTTTTAGGGTTAGGGTTAGGGTTAGGGTAAGGTTACGGGTTAGGGTTAGGATTAGTGTTAGGGGTTAGGGTTAGGGATAGGTTTAGGGTTAGGGTTAGGGTAAGGGTAAGGGTTAGGTTTAGGGTGAGGTTTAGGGTTAGGGTTAGGGTAAGGGTAAGAGTTAGGGCTAGGGTTAGGATTAGGGTAAGGGTAAGTGTTAGGGTTAGGGTTAGGGTTAGGGTAAGGGTTAGGTTTAGGGTTAGGGTTAAGATTAGGGTAAGGGTAAGTGTTAGGGTTAGGTTTAGGGTTAGGGTTAAGGTAAGGGTACGGGTTAAGTTTAGGGTTAGGTTTAGGATTAGGGTTACAGTTAGGGTTAGGGTTAGGATAGGGATAAGTTTTAGGGTTAAGGTTAGGGTTAGGGTTAGGGTTAGGGTTAGGTTTAAGGTTAGGTTTAGGGTGAGGGTAAGGATAAGTGTTAGGGTTAGATTTAGTGTTAGGGTTAGGGTAAGGGTAAAGGTTAGCGTTGGGGTTAGGGTTAGGTTTATGTTTAGGGGTAGGATTATGGTTAGGGTAAGCGTAAGGGTTAGGGTTAAGGTTAGGGGTAGTGTTAGTTTTAGAATTAATGTTAGCGTTAGGGTAAGGGTAAGGGTAAGGGTTAGGGTTAGGGTTAGGTTTAGGGGAAGGGTAAGGGTTAGGTTTATTGTTAGGGTTAGGTTTAGTGTTGGGGTTAAGGTTAGGGTTAGGGTAAGGGTTAGGGTAAGGATAGGGTTAGGTTTAGGGTTATGTTTAGGGTTAAGGTTATGGTAAGGGTATGTGTTAGGGTTACGGTTAGGGTTAGGGTTAGGGTTAGCGTTAGGGTAACGTTAAGGTTTAGGGTTAGGGTTAAGATTAAGGTAAGGGTAAGGGTTAGGGTTAGGGTTAGGGTTAGATTTAGGGTAAGGGTTAGGATTAGGTTTAGGGTAAGGGTAAGGTTAAGGGTTATGGTTGGGGTTGGGGTTAGGTTTAGGGTAAGGGTTAGGGTTAGGTTTAGGGTAAGGGTAAGGTTTAGGGTTAGGGTTAGGTTAAGGGTTATGGTTAGGATTATGGTTAGGATAAGGGTTAGGGTTAAGATTAGGGTTAGGGTAAGGGTAAGTGTTAGGGTTAGGGTTAGGGTAAGGGTTAGGGTTAGGTTTAGGGTTGGGGTAAGGTTAGAGTTTGGTTACGGTAAGGGTAAGGGTAAGGGTTAGGGTTAGGGTTACGGTTAGGTTTAGGGTTAGTGTTAGGGTTAGGGTAAGGGTTAGTTTTGGTGTTGGGTTAGGGTTAGTGTAAGGATTAGGTTTAGGGTTAGTGTTAGGGTAAGGGTAGGGTTAGGGTTAGCGTTAGGGTTAGGGTAAGGGTTAGGGTTAGGGGTGATGGTTAGTGTTAGGGTTAGGTTAAGGGTTAGGGTTAGGGTTAGGTTTAGGATAAGGGTTAGGTTTAAAATTAGGGTTAGGGTTAGGGTAAGGGTAAGGTTTAGGGTTAGGGTTAGGGTTAGGGTTAGGGTTAGGGGTCAGGGTTAGTGTTAGGTTTAGGTTAAGTGTTAGGGTTAGGGTTAGGGTGAGTATAAGGGGTTGGGTTAGTGTAAGGGTACTTGTTAGGGTTAGGGTTAGGGTTAGGGTAAAGATTAGGGTTAGGCTTAGGGTTAGGTTTAGGGTTGGGGTTAGGGTTAGGGTAAGTGTAAGGATTAGGGTTAAGGTAAGGGTTAGGTTTAGGTTTAGGGATAGGGTAAGCATAAGGGTTAGGGTTAGGGTTAGGGTAAGGTTAAGGGTTAGGATTAGCGTTAGGGTTAGGTTTAGGGTTAAGGTTGGGGTTAGGGTAAGTATAAGGATTAGGGTTAAGGTTAGGGTTAGGTTTAGGGTTAGGGTTAGGGTTATTGTAAGAGTAAGTGTTTGGGTTAGGTTTAGTGTTAGCGTTAGGGTAAGGATAAGGGTTAGGTTTAGGTTTAGAGTTAGGGTTAAGGTTAGGGTTAGGCTTAGGGTAAGAGCAAGGGTTACCGTTAGGTTTAGGGTTAGGGTTAGGTTAAGAGTAAGGGTTAGGGTTAGGTTTAGGTTTAGGGTTAGGGTTAGGGTTTGGGTTACTGTAAGGGTAAGGGTTAGGGTTAAGGTTAGGGTTAGAGTTAGGTTTAGGGTAAGGGTAAGGGTTAGGGTTAGGGTTAGGGATAGGTTTAGGGTTAGGGTGAGGTGTATTGGTAGTTTTAGGGTTAGGGTTAGCGTTAGGGTAAGGGTAAGGGTTACGGTTGGGGTTAGGGTTAGGTTTAGGGAAAGAGTTATGGTTAGGTTTAGTTTAGGGTAAGGGTAAGGGTTAGGGTTAGGTTTAGGATAAGGGTAAGGGATAGGGTTAGGGGTTAGGGTTAGCGTTAGGGGTTAGGGTTAGGGTTAGGGATAGGGTTAGTACTAGGGTTAGGGGTTAGTGTTAGGATTAGGGTTAGGTACAGGGTTAGGGTACGGGTTAGGTTTCTGGGGGATGGTTAGTGTTAGGGTTAGATTAAGGGTTATGGTTAGGGTTAGGGTTAGGATAAGGGTTAGGGTTAGGATTAGGGTTAGGGGTGAGTGTTAGGGTTAGGTTTAGGGATAGTGTTAGGGTAAGCTTTAGGGTTAGGGGTGATGGTTAGTGTTAGGGTTAGGTTAAGGGTTAGGGTTAGGGTTATGGTTAGGACGAAGGTTAGGTATAGGGTTAGGGTTAGGGTAAGGGTAAGTGTTAGTGTTAGTGTTAGGGTTAAGGTTAGGGTAAGGATTAGGGTTAGGGTTAGGGTTAGGGTTGGGGTTAGGGTTAGGGTATGGGTTAGGGTAAGGTAAGGTTTAGGGTTAGGTTAAGGTTAGGGTTATGGTTAGGTTTAGGGTTAGGGTAAGGTGTAGGGGTAGGGTTAGGGTTAGGGTTAGGGTTAGGTTTAGGGTAAGGGTAAGGTTTCGGGTTAGGATTAGGGTTAGGGTTAGGGTTAGGTTTAGAGTTAGGGTTAGGGTAAGGGTAAGGGTTAGGGTTAGGGATTAGGGTTAGGTTTAAGGTTAGGGTTACTGTTAGGGTAAGGGTAAGTGTTAAGTCAAGGTTAGGGTTAGGGTTAGGGTTAGGGTAAGGATTAGGGTTAGGGTTAGGGTAAGGTGTAGTTGTAGGGTTAGGGTTATTGTTAGGGTTAGCTTTAGGGTAAGGGTAAGGGTTAGGGTTAGGGTTAGGGTTAAGGTAAGGTTAAGGTTTAGTGTTAGGGTTAGGGTTAGGTTTAGGGTTGGGGTAAGGTTTAGGGTTAGGGTTAGGGTTAGGTTTAGGGTTAGGGTTAGGGTATGGGTTAAGGTAAGGGTAAGTGTTAGGGTTAGGGTTAGGGTTAGGATAAGGGTAAGAGTTAGGGTTAGGTTTAGGGTTAGGGGTTAGGGTTAGGGTTAGGGTTAGGATTAGGGTTAGGGGTTAGTGTTAGGGTTAGGTTTAGGGATAGTGTTAGGGTAAGCTTTAGGGTTAGGGGTGATGGTTAGTGTTAGGGTTAGGTTAAGGGTTAGGGTTAGGGTTATGGTTAGGATGAGGGTTAGGGTTAGGGTTAGGGTTAGGGTAAGGGTAAGTGTTAGTGTTAGTGTTAGGGTTAGGGTTAGGGTAAGGGTAAGTGGTAGGGTTAGGGTTAGGTTTAGAATAAGGATAAGGATTAAGATTAGGGTTAGGGTTAGGGGTTAGGGTTAGGATTAGGGTTAGGGGTGATGGTTAGTGTTAGGTTTAGGTTAAGGGTTAGGGTTAGGGTTAAGGTTAAGATAAGGGTTAGGTTTTGGATTAGGTTTAGGGAAAGGGTAAGTGTTAGGGTTAGGGTTAGTGTTAGGGTAACGGTTAGGGTTAGGGTTAGGTTTAGGGTTAGGGTAAGGGTAAGGGTAATAGTTAGGGTAGGGTTAGGGTTAGGGTTTGTTTAGGGTAAGGGTGAGGGTTAGGGTTAGGTTTAGGATAAGGTTAAGGGTTAGGGTTAGGGTTAGGGTTAGGGGTTAGTGTTAGGGTTAGGGGTAGGGTTAGGATTAGGGTTAGGGGTTAGTGTTAGGGTTAGGGTTAGGTATAGGGTTAGGGTAAGGGTTAGGTTTATGGGGGATGGTTAGTATTAGGGTTAGATTAAGGGTTAGGGTTAGGGTTACGGTTAGGATAAGGGTTAGGGTTAGGATTACGGTTAGGGTAAGTGTAAGTCTTAGTGTTAGGGTTAGGGCTACGTTTAGGGTAAGGGTTAGGGTTAGGGTTAGGGTTAGACTTAGGGTTGGGGTTAAGTTTAGGGTTTGGTTACGGTAAGGGTAAGGGTAAGGCTTAGGGTTAGGGTTACGGTTAGGGTTAGGTTTAGGGTTAGGGTTAGGATAAGAGTAGGGTTAGGGTTAGGGTTAGAATTAGGGTTAAAGTTATGGTTACAGTTAGGGTTAGGGTTAGGTTTAGGTTTAGGGTTAGGGTTAGGTTAAGGGTAAGTGTTAGGGTTACAGTTAGGGTTAGGGTTAGTGAGAGGGTTAGGGTAAGGGTAGGGTTAGGGTTAGGGTTAGGATTAGGGTTAGAATTAGGATTAGGGTTAGCGTTAGGGTAAGGGTAAGGGTTAGGTTTAAGGTTAGGGTTAGGGGTTACGGTTAGGGTTAGGGTTAGGTTTAGGGTTAGGGTTATGGTAAGGGTAAGGTTTCGGGTTAGGGATAGGGTTAGGGTTAGGGTTAGGCTTAGAGTTAGGGTTAGGGTAAGGGTAAGGGTTAGGGTTAGGGATTAGGGTTAGGTTTAAGGTTAGGGTTACTGTTAGGGTAATGGTAAGTGTTAAGTCAAGGTTAGGGTTAGGGTTAGGGTTAGGGTAAGGATTAGGGTTAGGGTTAGGGTTAGGGTAAGGTGTAGTTGTAGGGTTAGGGTTATTGTTAGGGTTAGCTTTAGGGTAAGGGTAAGGGTTAGGGTTAGGGTTAGGGTTAAGGTAAGGTTAAGGTTTAGTGTTAGGGTTAGGGTTAGGTTTAGGGTAGGGGTAAGGTTTAGGGTTAGGGTTAGGGTATGGGTTAAGGTAAGGGTAAGTGTTAGGGTTAGGGTTAGGGTTAGGATAAGGGTAAGAGTTAGGGTTAGGGTTAGGGTTAGGGGTTAGGGTTAGGGTTAGGGTTAGGATTAGGGTTAGGGGTTAGTGTTAGGGTTAGGTTTAGGGATAGTGTTAGGGTAAGCTTTAGGGTTAGGGGTGATGGTTAGTGTTAGGGTTAGGTTAAGGGATCGGGTTAGGGTTATGGTTAGGATGAGGGTTAGGGTTAGGGTTAGGGTTAGGGTTAGGGTAAGGGTAAGTGTTAGTGTTAGTGTTAGGGTTAGGGTTAGGGTAAGGGTAAGTGGTAGGGTTAGGGTTAGGTTTAGAATAAGGATAAGGATTAGGATTAGGGTTAGGGTTAGGGGTTAGGGTTAGGATTAGGGTTAGGGGTGATGGTTAGTGTTAGGGTTAGGTTAAGGGTTAGGGTTAGGGTTAAGGTTAAGATAAGGGTTAGGTTTTGGATTAGGTTTAGGGAAAGGGTAAGTGTTAGGGTTAGGGTTAGTGTTAGGGTAACGGTTAGGGTTAGGGTTAGGTTTAGGGTTAGGGTAAGGGTAAGGGTTAGGGTAAGGTTTAGGGTAAGGGTAAGGTTTAGGGTTAGGGTTAGGGTTAGGGTTAGGGTAAGGGTAATAGTTAGGGTAGGGTTAGGGTTAGGGTTTGTTTAGGGTAAGGGTGAGGGTTAGGGTTAGGTTTAGGATAAGGGTAAGGGTTAGGGTTAGGGTTAGGGTTAGGGGTTAGTGTTAGGGTTAGGGGTAGGGTTAGGATTAGGGTTAGGGGTTAGTGTTAGGGTTAGGGTTAGGTATAGGGTTAGGGTTAGGGTTAGGGTTAGGGTTAGGGTTAGGGGTTAGGGTTAGGGTTAGGATAAGGGTTAGGGTTAGGGTTAGGGTTAGGTTTAGGGTTAGGGTTAGGGTTAAAGTAAGGGTAAGGGTTAGGGTTAGGGTTAGTTTAGGGTTAGGGTAAGGTTTAGGGTTAGGGTTAGGATTAGGGTATGGTTTAGGGTAAGGGTAAGTGCTAGGGTTAGGGTTAGGGTTAGGATAAGGATAATGGTTAGGATTAGGGTTAGGGTTAGGCGTTAGGATTAGGGTTGGGGTTAGGGTTAGGGTTAGGGGTCATTGTTTGTGTTAGGGTTAGGTTAAGGGTTAGGGTTAGGGTTATGGTTAAGATAAGGGTTAGGGTTAGTATTAGAGTTAGGGTAAGGTTAAGTGTTACTGTTAGGGTTAGGGTTGGGGCAAGGGTTAGGGTTAGCGTTAGGTTTAGGGTTAGGGTTAGGGTTAAGGTTAGGGTTAGGCTTAAGGTAAGGTTAAGGGTTACGGTTAGGTTTAGGGTTAGGGTTAGGTTAAGAGTAAGGGTTAGGGTTAGGTTTAGGTTTAGGGTTAGGGTTATTTTTGGTTTAATGTAAGGGTAAGGGTTAGGGTTAAGTTTAGGGTTAGGGTAAGGGTAATGGTTAGGGTTAGGATTACGGTTAGGGTTAGGGTAAGGGTTAGGGTTAGGGTTATGGTTATTGTTAGGGTTAGGGTAAGTGTAAGGGTTAGGTTTAGGGTTACGGTTACGGTTAGGGTAAGATAAGGTTTAGGGTTAGGTGTCGGGTTAGGGTAAGGGTTAGGGTTAGTGTTAGGGTTAGCGTTAGGGTTAGGGTTAGGTTAAGGTTAAGAGTTAGGGTTAGGGTTAGGGTTAGGGTAAGGGTTAACTTAGGGGTTAGAGTTAGGTTTAGGGTAAGGGTTAGGGTTAGTGTTAGGGTTAGGGTTAGGGTAAGGGTTAGGGTTAGGTTTAGTGTTAGGGTAAGGGTTAGGGTTAGGGTTAGGTTAAGGGTTAGGGTTAGGGTTAGGGTTAGGGTTAGGGTAAGTGTTAGGGTTAGAGTTAGGGTTAGGGTTAGGGTTAGGGTAAGGGTTAGGGTTAGGGTTAGGGTTAGGGTTAGGGTTAGGGTAAGGATAAGGGTTAGGTTTAGGTTTACAGTTAGGGTTAAGGTTAGGGTTAGGCTTAGGGTAAGGGTAAGGGTTACCGTTAGGTTTAGGGTTAGGGTTAGGTTAAGAGTAAGGGTTAGGGTTAGGTTTAGGTTTAGGGTTAGGGTTAGGGTTTGGGTTACTGTAAGGGTAAGGGTTAGGTTTAAGGTTAGGGTTAGAGTTAGGTTTAGGGTAGGGTAAGGGTTAGGGTTGGGGTTAGGGTTAGGTTTAGGGTTATGGTGAGGTGTATGGGTAGGGTTAGGGTTAGGGTTAGCGTTAGGGTAAGGGTAAGGGTTACGGTTGGGGTTAGGGTTAGGTTTAGGGAAAGGGTTAGGGTTAGGTTTAGTTTAGGGTAAGGGTAAGGGTTAGGGTTAGGTTTAGGATAAGGGTAAGGGTTAGGGTTAGGGGTTAGGGTTAGCGTTAGGGGTTAGGGTTAGTGTTAGGGATAGGGTTAGTACTAGGGTTAGGGGTTAGTGTTAAGGTTAGGGTTAGGTATAGGGTTAGGGTAAGGGTTAGGTTTCTGGTGGATGGTTAGTGTTAGGGTTAGATTAAGGGTTATGGTTAGGGTTAGGGTTAGGATAAGGGTTAGGGTTAGGATTAGGGTTAGGGGTGTGTGTTAGGGTTAGGTTTAGGGATAGTGTTAGGGTAAGCTTTAGGGTTAGGGGTGATGGTTAGTGTTAGGGTTAGGTTAAGGGTTAGGGTTAGTGTTATGGTTAGGACGAGGGTTAGGTATAGGGTTAGGGTAAGGGTAAGGGTAAGTGTTAGTGTTAGTGTTAGGGTTAGGGTTAGGGTAAGGGTTAGGGTTAGGGTTAGGGTTAGGGTTAGGGTTAGTTTAGGGTTAGGGTAAGGGTTAGGGTTGGGGTTAGGGTTAGGGTATGGGTTAGGGTAAGGTAAGGTTTAGGGTTAGGTTTAGGGTTAGGGTTATGGTTAGGTTTAGGGTTAGGGTAAGGTGGAGGGGTAGGGTTAGGGTTAGGGTTAGGGTTAGGTTTAGGGTAAGGGTAAGGTTTAGGGTTAGGATTAGGGTTAGGGTTAGGGTAAGGGTAATAGTTAGGGTAGGGTTAGGGTTAGAGTTTGTTTAGGGTAAGGGTGAGGGTTAGGGTTAGGTTTAGGATAAGGGTAAGGGTTAGGGTTAGGGTTAGGGTTAGGGGTTAGTGTTAGGGTTAGGGGTAGGGTTAGGATTAGGGTTAGGGGTTAGTGTTAGGGTTAGGGTTAGGTATAGGGTTAGGGTAAGGGTTAGGTTTATGGGGGATGGTTAGTATTAGGGTTAGATTAAGGGTTAGGGTTAGGGTTACGGTTAGGATAAGGGTTAGGGTTAGGATTACGGTTAGGGTAAGTGTAAGTCTTAGTGTTAGGGTTAGGGCTACGTTTAGGGTAAGGGTTAGGGTTAGGGTTAGGGTTAGACTTAGGGTTGGGGTTAAGTTTAGGGTTTGGTTACGGTAAGGGTAAGGGTAAGGGTTAGGGTTAGGGTTACGGTTAGGGTTAGGGTTAGGGTTAGGGTTAGGATAAGAGTAGGGTTAGGGTTAGGGTTAGAATTAGGGTTGAAGTTATGGTTACAGTTAGGGTTAGGGTTAGGTTTAGGTTTAGGGTTAGGGTTAGGTTAAGGGTAAGTGTTAGGGTTACAGTTAGGGTTAGGGTAGGGTTAGGGTTAGGGTTAGGATTAGGGTTAGAATTAGAATTAGGGTTAGGGTTAGGGTAAGGGTAAGGGTTAGGGTTAAGGTTAGGGTTAGGGGTTATGGTTAGGGTTAGGTTTAGGGTTAGGGTTATGGTAAGGGTAAGGTTTCGGGTTAGGGATAGGGTTAGGGTTAGGGTTAGGTTTAGAGTTAGGGTTAGGGTAAGGGTAAGGGTTAGGGTTAGGGATTAGGGTTAGGTTTAAGGTTAGGGTTACTGTTAGGGTAAGGGTAAGTGTTAAGTCAAGGTTAGGGTTAGGGTTAGGGTTAGGGTAAGGATTAGGGTTAGGGTTAGGGTAAGGTGTAGTTGTAGGGTTAGGGTTATTGTTAGGGTTAGCTTTAGGGTAAGGGTAAGGGTTAGGGTTAGGGTTAGGGTTAAGGTAAGGTTAAGGTTTAGTGTTAGGGTTAGGGTTAGGTTTAGGGTTGGGGTAAGGTTTAGGGTTAGGGTTAGGGTTAGGTTTAGGGTTAGGGTTAGGGTATGGGTTAAGGTAAGGGTAAGTGTTAGGGTTAGGGTTAGGGTTAGGATAAGGGTAAGAGTTAGGGTTAGGTTTAGGGTTAGGGGTTAGGGTTAGGGTTAGGGTTAGGATTAGGGTTAGGGGTTAGTGTTAGGGTTAGGTTTAGGGATAGTGTTAGGGTAAGCTTTAGGGTTAGGGGTGATGGTTAGTGTTAGGGTTAGGTTAAGGGTTAGGGTTAGGGTTATGGTTAGGATGAGGGTTAGGGTTAGGGTTAGGGTTAGGGTAAGGGTAAGTGTTAGTGTTAGTGTTAGGGTTAGGGTTAGGGTAAGGGTAAGTGGTAGGGTTAGGGTTAGGTTTAGAATAAGGATAAGGATTAAGATTAGGGTTAGGGTTAGGGGTTAGGGTTAGGATTAGGGTTAGGGGTGATGGTTAGTGTTAGGTTTAGGTTAAGGGTTAGGGTTAGGGTTAAGGTTAAGATAAGGGTTAGGTTTTGGATTAGGTTTAGGGAAAGGGTAAGTGTTAGGGTTAGGGTTAGTGTTAGGGTAACGGTTAGGGTTAGGGTTAGGTTTAGGGTTAGGGTAAGGGTAAGGGTTAGGGTAAGGTTTAGGGTAAGGGTAAGGTTTAGGGTTAGGGTTAGGGTTAGGGTTAGGGTAAGGGTAATAGTTAGGGTAGGGTTAGGGTTAGGGTTTGTTTAGGGTAAGGGTGAGGGTTAGGGTTAGGTTTAGGATAAGGTTAAGGGTTAGGGTTAGGGTTAGGGTTAGGGGTTAGTGTTAGGGTTAGGGGTAGGGTTAGGATTAGGGTTAGGGGTTAGTGTTAGGGTTAGAGTTAGGTATAGGGTTAGGGTAAGGGTTAGGTTTATGGGGGATGGTTAGTATTAGGGTTAGATTAAGGGTTAGGGTTAGGGTTACGGTTAGGATAAGGGTTAGGGTTAGGATTACGGTTAGGGTAAGTGTAAGTCTTAGTGTTAGGGTTAGGGCTACGTTTAGGGTAAGGGTTAGGGTTAGGGTTAGGGTTAGACTTAGGGTTGGGGTTAAGTTTAGGGTTTGGTTACGGTAAGGGTAAGGGTAAGGCTTAGGGTTAGGGTTACGGTTAGGGTTAGGTTTAGGGTTAGGGTTAGGATAAGAGTAGGGTTAGGGTTAGGGTTAGAATTAGGGTTAAAGTTATGGTTACAGTTAGGGTTAGGGTTAGGTTTAGGTTTAGGGTTAGGGTTAGGTTAAGGGTAAGTGTTAGGGTTACAGTTAGGGTTAGGGTTAGTGAGAGGGTTAGGGTAAGGGTAGGGTTAGGGTTAGGGTTAGGATTAGGGTTAGAATTAGGATTAGGGTTAGCGTTAGGGTAAGGGTAAGGGTTAGGTTTAAGGTTAGGGTTAGGGGTTACGGTTAGGGTTAGGGTTAGGTTTAGGGTTAGGGTTATGGTAAGGGTAAGGTTTCGGGTTAGGGATAGGGTTAGGGTTAGGGTTAGGCTTAGAGTTAGGGTTAGGGTAAGGGTAAGGGTTAGGGTTAGGGATTAGGGTTAGGTTTAATGTTAGGGTTTCTGTTAGGGTAAGGGTAAGTGTTAAGTCAAGGTTAGGGTTAGGGTTAGGGTTAGGGTAAGGATTAGGGTTAGGGTTATGGTAAGGTGTAGTTGTAGGGTTAGGGTTATTGTTAGGGTTAGCTTTAGGGTAAAGGTAAGGGTTAGGGTTAGGTTTAGGGTTAAGGTAAGGTTAAGGTTTAGTGTTAGGGTTAGGGTTAGGTTTAGGGTAGGGGTAAGGTTTAGGGTTAGGGTTAGGGTTAGGTTTAGGGTTAGGGTTAGGGTATGGGTTAAGGTAAGGGTAAGTGTTAGGGTTAGGGTTAGGGTTAGGATAAGGGTAAGAGTTAGGGTTAGGGTTAGGGTTAGGGGTTAGGGTTAGGGTTAGGGTTAGGATTAGGGTTAGGGGTTAGTGTTAGGGTTAGGTTTAGGGACAGTGTTAGGGTAAGCTTTAGGGTTAGGGGTGATGGTTAGTGTTAGGGTTAGGTTAAGGGTTAGGGTTAGGGTTATGGTTAGGATGAGGGTTAGGGTTAGGGTGAGGGTTAGGGTTAGGGTAAGGGTAAGTGTTAGTGTTAGTGTTAGGGTTAAGGTTAGGGTAAGGGTTAGGGTTAGGGTTAGGGTTAGGGTTGGGGTTAGGGTTAGGGTATGGGTTAGGGTAAGGTAAGGTTTAGGGTTAGGTTAAGGTTAGGGTTATGGTTAGGTTTAGGGTTAGGGTAAGGTGTAGAGGTAGGGTTAGGGTTAGGGTTAGGGTTAGGTTTAGGGTAAGGGTAAGGTTTAGGGTTAGGATTAGGGTTAGGGTTAGGGTAAGGGTAATAGTTAGGGTAGGGTTAGGGTTAGGGTTTGTTTAGGGTAAGGGTGAGGGTTAGGGTTAGGTTTAGGATAAGGGTAAGGGTTAGGGTTAGGGTTAGGGTTAGGGGTTAGTGTTAGGGTTAGGGGTAGGGTTAGGATTAGGGTTAGGGGTTAGTGTTAGGGTTAGGGTTAGGTATAGGGTTAGGGTAAGGGTTAGGTTTATGGGGGATGGTTAGTATTAGGGTTAGATTAAGGGTTAGTGTTAGGGTTACGGTTAGGATAAGGGTTAGGGTTAGGATTACGGTTAGGGTAAGTGTAAGTCTTAGTGTTAGGGTTAGGGCTACGTTTAGGGTAAGCGTTAGGGTTAGGGTTAGGGTTAGACTTAGGGTTGGGGTTAAGTTTAGGGTTTGGTTACGGTAAGGGTAAGGGTAAGGGTTAGGGTTAGGGTTACGGTTAGGTTTAGGGTTAGGGTTAGGGTTAGGATAAGAGTAGGGTTAGGGTTAGGGTTAGAATTAGGGTTGAAGTTATGGTTACAGTTAGGGTTATGGTTAGGGTTAGGTTTAGGGTTAGGGTTATGGTAAGGGTAAGGTTTCGGGTTAGGGATAGGGTTAGGGTTAGGGTTAGGTTTAGAGTTAGGGTTAGGGTAAGGGTAAGGGTTAGGGTTAGGGATTAGGGTTAGGTTTAAGGTTAGGGTTACTGTTAGGGTAATGGTAAGTGTTAAGTCAAGGTTAGGGTTAGGGTTAGGGTTAGGGTAAGGATTAGGGTTAGGGTTAGGGTTAGGGTAAGGTGTAGTTGTAGGGTTAGGGTTATTGTTAGGGTTAGCTTTAGGGTAAGGGTAAGGGTTAGGGTTAGGGTTAGGGTTAAGGTAAGGTTAAGGTTTAGTGTTAGGGTTAGGGTTAGGTTTAGGGTAGGGGTAAGGTTTAGGGTTAGGGTTAGGGTTAGGTTTAGGGTTAGGGTTAGGGTATGGGTTAAGGTAAGGGTAAGTGTTAGGGTTAGGGTTAGGGTTAGGATAAGGGTAAGAGTTAGGGTTAGGGTTAGGGTTAGGGGTTAGGGTTAGGGTTAGGGTTAGGATTAGGGTTAGGGGTTAGTGTTAGGGTTAGGTTTAGGGATAGTGTTAGGGTAAGCTTTAGGGTTAGGGGTGATGGTTAGTGTTAGGGTTAGGTTAAGGGATCGGGTTAGGGTTATGGTTAGGATGAGGGTTAGGGTTAGGGTTAGGGTTAGGGTTAGGGTAAGGGTAAGTGTTAGTGTTAGTGTTAGGGTTAGGGTTAGGGTAAGGGTAAGTGGTAGGGTTAGGGTTAGGTTTAGAATAAGGATAAGGATTAGGATTAGGGTTAGGGTTAGGGGTTAGGGTTAGGATTAGGGTTAGGGGTGATGGTTAGTGTTAGGGTTAGGTTAAGGGTTAGGGTTAGGGTTAAGGTTAAGATAAGGGTTAGGTTTTGGATTAGGTTTAGGGAAAGGGTAAGTGTTAGGGTTAGGGTTAGTGTTAGGGTAACGGTTAGGGTTAGGGTTAGGTTTAGGGTTAGGGTAAGGGTAAGGGTTAGGGTAAGGTTTAGGGTAAGGGTAAGGTTTAGGGTTAGGGTTAGGGTTAGGGTTAGGGTAAGGGTAATAGTTAGGGTAGGGTTAGGGTTAGGGTTTGTTTAGGGTAAGGGTGAGGGTTAGGGTTAGGTTTAGGATAAGGGTAAGGGTTAGGGTTAGGGTTAGGGTTAGGGGTTAGTGTTAGGGTTAGGGGTAGGGTTAGGATTAGGGTTAGGGGTTAGTGTTAGGGTTAGGGTTAGGTATAGGGTTAGGGTTAGGGTTAGGGTTAGGGTTAGGGTTAGGGGTTAGGGTTAGGGTTAGGATAAGGGTTAGGGTTAGGGTTAGGGTTAGGTTTAGGGTTAGGGTTAGGGTTAAAGTAAGGGTAAGGGTTAGGGTTAGGGTTAGTTTAGGGTTAGGGTAAGGTTTAGGGTTAGGGTTAGGATTAGGGTATGGTTTAGGGTAAGGGTAAGTGCTAGGGTTAGGGTTAGGGTTAGGATAAGGATAATGGTTAGGATTAGGGTTAGGGTTAGGCGTTAGGATTAGGGTTGGGGTTAGGGTTAGGGTTAGGGGTCATTGTTTGTGTTAGGGTTAGGTTAAGGGTTAGGGTTAGGGTTATGGTTAAGATAAGGGTTAGGGTTAGTATTAGAGTTAGGGTAAGGTTAAGTGTTACTGTTAGGGTTAGGGTTGGGGCAAGGGTTAGGGTTAGCGTTAGGTTTAGGGTTAGGGTTAGGGTTAAGGTTAGGGTTAGGCTTAAGGTAAGGTTAAGGGTTACGGTTAGGTTTAGGGTTAGGGTTAGGTTAAGAGTAAGGGTTAGGGTTAGGTTTAGGTTTAGGGTTAGGGTTATTTTTGGTTTAATGTAAGGGTAAGGGTTAGGGTTAAGTTTAGGGTTAGGGTAAGGGTAATGGTTAGGGTTAGGATTACGGTTAGGGTTAGGGTAAGGGTTAGGGTTAGGGTTATGGTTATTGTTAGGGTTAGGGTAAGTGTAAGGGTTAGGTTTAGGGTTACGGTTACGGTTAGGGTAAGATAAGGTTTAGGGTTAGGTGTCGGGTTAGGGTAAGGGTTAGGGTTAGTGTTAGGGTTAGCGTTAGGGTTAGGGTTAGGTTAAGGTTAAGAGTTAGGGTTAGGGTTAGGGTTAGGGTAAGGGTTAACTTAGGGGTTAGGGTTAGGTTTAGGGTAAGGGTTAGGGTTAGTGTTAGGGTTAGGGTTAGGGTAAGGGTTAGGGTTAGGTTTAGTGTTAGGGTAAGGGTTAGGGTTAGGGTTAGGTTAAGGGTTAGGGTTAGGGTTAGGGTTAGGGTTAGGGTAAGTGTTAGGGTTAGAGTTAGGGTTAGGGTTAGGGTTAGGGTAAGGGTTAGGGTTAGGGTTAGGGTTAGGGTTAGGGTAAGGATAAGGGTTAGGTTTAGGTTTACAGTTAGGGTTAAGGTTAGGGTTAGGCTTAGGGTAAGGGTAAGGGTTACCGTTAGGTTTAGGGTTAGGGTTAGGTTAAGAGTAAGGGTTAGGGTTAGGTTTAGGTTTAGGGTTAGGGTTAGGGTTTGGGTTACTGTAAGGGTAAGGGTTAGGTTTAAGGTTAGGGTTAGAGTTAGGTTTAGGGTAGGGTAAGGGTTAGGGTTGGGGTTAGGGTTAGGTTTAGGGTTATGGTGAGGTGTATGGGTAGGGTTAGGGTTAGGGTTAGCGTTAGGGTAAGGGTAAGGGTTACGGTTGGGGTTAGGGTTAGGTTTAGGGAAAGGGTTAGGGTTAGGTTTAGTTTAGGGTAAGGGTAAGGGTTAGGGTTAGGTTTAGGATAAGGGTAAGGGTTAGGGTTAGGGGTTAGGGTTAGCGTTAGGGGTTAGGGTTAGGGTTAGGGATAGGGTTAGTACTAGGGTTAGGGGTTAGTGTTAGGGTTAGGGTTAGGTATAGGGTTAGGGTAAGGGTTAGGTTTCTGGTGGATGGTTAGTGTTAGGGTTAGATTAAGGGTTATGGTTAGGGTTAGGGTTAGGATAAGGTTTAGGGTTAGGATTAGGGTTAGGGGTGTGTGTTAGGGTTAGGTTTAGGGATAGTGTTAGGGTAAGCTTTAGGGTTATGGGTGATGGTTAGTGTTAGGGTTAGGTTAAGGGTTAGGGTTAGTGTTATGGTTAGGACGAGGGTTAGGTATAGGGTTAGGGTAAGGGTAAGGGTAAGTGTTAGTGTTAGTGTTAGGGTTAGGGTTAGGGTAAGGGTTAGGGTTAGGGTTAGGGTTAGGGTTAGGGTTAGTTTAGGGTTAGGGTAAGGGTTAGGGTTGGGGTTAGGGTTAGGGTATGGGTTAGGGTAAGGTAAGGTTTAGGGTTAGGTTTAGGGTTAGGGTTATGGTTAGGTTTAGGGTTAGGGTAAGGTGGAGGGGTAGGGTTATGGTTAGGGTTAGGGTTAGGTTTAGGGTAAGGGTAAGGTTTAGGGTTAGGATTAGGGTTAGGGTTAGGGTAAGGGTAATAGTTAGGGTAGGGTTAGGGTTAGAGTTTGTTTAGGGTAAGGGTGAGGGTTAGGGTTAGGTTTAGGATAAGGGTAAGGGTTAGGGTTAGGGTTAGGGTTAGGGGTTAGTGTTAGGGTTAGGGGTAGGGTTAGGATTAGGGTTAGGGGTTAGTGTTAGGGTTAGGGTTAGGTATAGGGTTAGGGTAAGGGTTAGGTTTATGGGGGATGGTTAGTATTAGGGTTAGATTAAGGGTTAGGGTTAGGGTTACGGTTAGGATAAGGGTTAGGGTTAGGATTACGGTTAGGGTAAGTGTAAGTCTTAGTGTTAGGGTTAGGGCTACGTTTAGGGTAAGGGTTAGGGTTAGGGTTAGGGTTAGACTTAGGGTTGGGGTTAAGTTTAGGGTTTGGTTACGGTAAGGGTAAGGGTAAGGGTTAGGGTTAGGGTTACGGTTAGGGTTAGGGTTAGGGTTAGGGTTAGGATAAGAGTAGGGTTAGGGTTAGGGTTAGAATTAGGGTTGAAGTTATGGTTACAGTTAGGGTTAGGGTTAGGTTTAGGTTTAGGGTTAGGGTTAGGTTAAGGGTAAGTGTTAGGGTTACAGTTAGGGTTAGGGTAGGGTTAGGGTTAGGGTTAGGATTAGGGTTAGAATTAGAATTAGGGTTAGGGTTAGGGTAAGGGTAAGGGTTAGGGTTAAGGTTAGGGTTAGGGGTTATGGTTAGGGTTAGGTTTAGGGTTAGGGTTATGGTAAGGGTAAGGTTTCGGGTTAGGGATAGGGTTAGGGTTAGGGTTAGGTTTAGAGTTAGGGTTAGGGTAAGGGTAAGGGTTAGGGTTAGGGATTAGGGTTAGGTTTAAGGTTAGGGTTACTGTTAGGGTAAGGGTAAGTGTTAAGTCAAGGTTAGGGTTAGGGTTAGGGTTAGGGTAAGGATTAGGGTTAGGGTTAGGGTAAGGTGTAGTTGTAGGGTTAGGGTTATTGTTAGGGTTAGCTTTAGGGTAAGGGTAAGGGTTAGGGTTAGGGTTAGGGTTAAGGTAAGGTTAAGGTTTAGTGTTAGGGTTAGGGTTAGGTTTAGGGTTGGGGTAAGGTTTAGGGTTAGGGTTAGGGTTAGGTTTAGGGTTAGGGTTAGGGTATGGGTTAAGGTAAGGGTAAGTGTTAGGGTTAGGGTTAGGGTTAGGATAAGGGTAAGAGTTAGGGTTAGGTTTAGGGTTAGGGGTTAGGGTTAGGGTTAGGGTTAGGATTAGGGTTAGGGGTTAGTGTTAGGGTTAGGTTTAGGGATAGTGTTAGGGTAAGCTTTAGGGTTAGGGGTGATGGTTAGTGTTAGGGTTAGGTTAAGGGTTAGGGTTAGGGTTATGGTTAGGATGAGGGTTAGGGTTAGGGTTAGGGTTAGGGTAAGGGTAAGTGTTAGTGTTAGTGTTAGGGTTAGGGTTAGGGTAAGGGTAAGTGGTAGGGTTAGGGTTAGGTTTAGAATAAGGATAAGGATTAAGATTAGGGTTAGGGTTAGGGGTTAGGGTTAGGATTAGGGTTAGGGGTGATGGTTAGTGTTAGGTTTAGGTTAAGGGTTAGGGTTAGGGTTAAGGTTAAGATAAGGGTTAGGTTTTGGATTAGGTTTAGGGAAAGGGTAAGTGTTAGGGTTAGGGTTAGTGTTAGGGTAACGGTTAGGGTTAGGGTTAGGTTTAGGGTTAGGGTAAGGGTAAGGGTAATAGTTAGGGTAGGGTTAGGGTTAGGGTTTGTTTAGGGTAAGGGTGAGGGTTAGGGTTAGGTTTAGGATAAGGTTAAGGGTTAGGGTTAGGGTTAGGGTTAGGGGTTAGTGTTAGGGTTAGGGGTAGGGTTAGGATTAGGGTTAGGGGTTAGTGTTAGGGTTAGGGTTAGGTATAGGGTTAGGGTAAGGGTTAGGTTTATGGGGGATGGTTAGTATTAGGGTTAGATTAAGGGTTAGGGTTAGGGTTACGGTTAGGATAAGGGTTAGGGTTAGGATTACGGTTAGGGTAAGTGTAAGTCTTAGTGTTAGGGTTAGGGCTACGTTTAGGGTAAGGGTTAGGGTTAGGGTTAGGGTTAGACTTAGGGTTGGGGTTAAGTTTAGGGTTTGGTTACGGTAAGGGTAAGGGTAAGGCTTAGGGTTAGGGTTACGGTTAGGGTTAGGTTTAGGGTTAGGGTTAGGATAAGAGTAGGGTTAGGGTTAGGGTTAGAATTAGGGTTAAAGTTATGGTTACAGTTAGGGTTAGGGTTAGGTTTAGGTTTAGGGTTAGGGTTAGGTTAAGGGTAAGTGTTAGGGTTACAGTTAGGGTTAGGGTTAGTGAGAGGGTTAGGGTAAGGGTAGGGTTAGGGTTAGGGTTAGGATTAGGGTTAGAATTAGGATTAGGGTTAGCGTTAGGGTAAGGGTAAGGGTTAGGTTTAAGGTTAGGGTTAGGGGTTACGGTTAGGGTTAGGGTTAGGTTTAGGGTTAGGGTTATGGTAAGGGTAAGGTTTCGGGTTAGGGATAGGGTTAGGGTTAGGGTTAGGCTTAGAGTTAGGGTTAGGGTAAGGGTAAGGGTTAGGGTTAGGGATTAGGGTTAGGTTTAATGTTAGGGTTTCTGTTAGGGTAAGGGTAAGTGTTAAGTCAAGGTTAGGGTTAGGGTTAGGGTTAGGGTAAGGATTAGGGTTAGGGTTATGGTAAGGTGTAGTTGTAGGGTTAGGGTTATTGTTAGGGTTAGCTTTAGGGTAAAGGTAAGGGTTAGGGTTAGGTTTAGGGTTAAGGTAAGGTTAAGGTTTAGTGTTAGGGTTAGGGTTAGGTTTAGGGTAGGGGTAAGGTTTAGGGTTAGGGTTAGGGTTAGGTTTAGGGTTAGGGTTAGGGTATGGGTTAAGGTAAGGGTAAGTGTTAGGGTTAGGGTTAGGGTTAGGATAAGGGTAAGAGTTAGGGTTAGGGTTAGGGTTAGGGGTTAGGGTTAGGGTTAGGGTTAGGATTAGGGTTAGGGGTTAGTGTTAGGGTTAGGTTTAGGGACAGTGTTAGGGTAAGCTTTAGGGTTAGGGGTGATGGTTAGTGTTAGGGTTAGGTTAAGGGTTAGGGTTAGGGTTATGGTTAGGATGAGGGTTAGGGTTAGGGTGAGGGTTAGGGTTAGGGTAAGGGTAAGTGTTAGTGTTAGTGTTAGGGTTAGGGTTAGGGTAAGGGTAAGTGCTAGGGTTAGGGTTAGGTTTAGAATAAGGATAAGGATTAGGATTAGGGTTAGGGTTAGGGGTTAGGGTTAGGATTAGGGTTGGGGTGATGGTTAGTGTTAGGGTTAGGTTAAGGGTTAGGGTTAGGGTTAAGGTTAAGATAAGGGTTAGGTTTTGGATTAGGTTTAGGGAAAGGGTAAGTGTTAGGGTTAGGGTTAGTGTTAGGGTAACGGTTAGGGTTAGGGTTAGGTTTAGGGTTAGGGTAAGGGTAAGGGTTAGGGTTAGGGTTAGTTTAGGGTTAGGGTAAGGGTTAGGGTTAGGGTTAGGATTAGGGTATGGTTTAGGGTAAGGGTAGGTGCTAGGGTTAGGGTTAGGGTTAGGATAAGGATAATGGTTAGGATTAGGGTTAGGGTTAGGGGTTAGGATTAGGGTTGGGGTTAGGGTTAGGGTTAGGGGTCATTGTTAGTGTTAGGGTTAGGTTAAGGGTTAGGGTTAGGGTTATGGTTAAGATAAGGGTTAGGGTTAGTATTAGAGTTAGGGTAAGGTTAAATGTTAGTGTTAGGGTTAGGGTTGGGGTAAGGGTTAGGGTTAGCGTTAGGTTTAGGGTTAAGGTTAAGGTTAGGGTTAGGCTTAAGGTAAGGTTAAGGGTTACGGTCAGGTTTAGGGTTAGGGTTAGGTTAAGAGTAAGCGTTAGGTTTAGGTTTAGGTTTAGGGTTAGGGTTATTTTTGGGTTAATGTAAGGGTAAGGGTTAGGGTTAGGGATAGGGTTAGGATAAGGGTAAGGGTTAGGGTTAGGGTTAGGGGTTAGGGTTAGGGTTAGGGTAAGGGTTAGGGTTAGGGTTATGGTTGGGTTTAGGGTTAGGGTTAGGGTAAGGGTAAGTGTTAGTGTTAGGGTTAGGGTTAGGGTAAGGGTAAGTGCTAGGGTTAGGGTTAGGTTTAGAATAAGGATAATGGTTAGGATTAGGGTTAGGGTTAGGTGTTAGGATTAGTGTTGGTGTTAGGGTTAGGGTTAGGGGTCATTGTTTGTGTTAGGGTTAGGTTAAGGGTTAGGGTTAGGGTTATGGTTAAGATAAGGGTTAGGGTTAGTATTAGAGTTAGGGTAAGGTTAAGTGTTAGTGTTAGGGTTAAGGTTGGGGCAAGGGTTAGGGTTAGCGTTAGGTTTAGGGTTAGGGTTAGGGTTAAGGTTAGGGTTAGGGTAAGGGTTAGGGTTAGGGTTATGGTTAGGTTTAGGGTTAGGGTTAGGGTAAGTGTAAGCGTTAGGTTTAGGGTTACGGTTACGGTTAGGGTAAGATAAGGTTTAGGGTTAGGTGTCGGGTTAGGATAAGGGTTAGGGTTAGTGTTAGGGTTAGCGTTAGGGTTAGGGTTAGGTTAAGGGTAAGAGTTAGGGTTAGGGTTAGGGTTAGGGTAAGGGTTAACTTAGGGGTTAGGGTTAGGTTTAGGGTAAGGGTTAGGGTTAGTGTTAGGGTTAGGGTTAGGGTAAGGGTTAGGGTTAGGTTTAGTGTTAGGATAAGGGTTAGGGTTAGGGTTAGGTTAAGGGTTAGGGTTAGGGTTAGGGTTAGGGTTAGGGTAAGTGTTAGGGTTAGAGTTAGGGTTAGGGTTAGGGTTAGGGTAAGGGTTAGGGTTAGGGTTAGGGTTAGGGTAAGGGTAAGTGTTAGGGTTAGGGTTAGGGTTAGGGTTAGGGTAAGTGTTATGGTAAAGGTCAGGGTTAGGCTTAGGTTTAGGTTTTGGGTTAAGTTTAGGGTTAGGGTTAGTGTAAAGGTAAGGGTTAACGTTAGGGTTAAGGGTAGGGTAAGTGTTAGGGTTAGGGTTAGGGTTAGGGTTAGGGTAAGGGTACGGGTGAGGGTTAGGATTAGTGTTAGGGGTTAGGGTTAGGGTTAGGTTTAGGGTTAGGGTAAGGGTAAGGGTAAGGTTTAGGTTTAGGGTGAGGTTTAGGTTTAGGGTTAGGGTAAGGGTAAGGGTTAGGGCTAGGGTTAGGATAAGGGTAAGGTAAGGGTAAGGGTTAGGGTTAGGGTTAGGGTTATGGTTAGGTTTAGGGTTAGGGTAAGGTGTAGGGGTAGGGTTAGGGTTAGGGTTAGGGTTAGGTTTAGGGTAAGGGTAAGGTTTAGGGTTAGGGTTAGGGTTAGGGTTAGGGTAAGGGTAATAGTTAGGGTAGGGTTCGGGTTAGGGTTTGTTTAGGGTAAGGGTAAGGGTTAGGGTTAGGTTTAGGATAAGGGTAAGGGTTAGGGTTAGGGTTAGGGTTAGGGGTTAGGGTTAGGGTTAGGGGTAGGGTTAGGATTAGGGTTAGGGGTTAGTGTTAGGGTTAGGGTTAGGTATAGGGTTAGGGTAAGGGTTAGGTTTATGGGGGATGGTTAGTGTTAGTGTTAGATTAAGGGTTAGGGTTAGGGTTACGGTTAAGATAAGGGTTAGGGTTAGGATTACGGTTAGGGTAAGTGTAAGTCTCAGTGTTAGGGTTAGGGCTACGTTTAGGGTAAGGTTTAGGGTTAGGGTTAGGTTTAGATTTAGGGTTGGGGTTAAGTTTAGGGTTTGGTTACAGTAAGGGTAAGGGTAAGGGTTAGGGTTAGGGTTACGGTTAGGGTTAGGGTTAGGGTTAGGTTAAGGGTAAGGGTTAGAGTTAGAGTTAGGGTTAGGGTTAGGGAAAGGGTAAGGATTAGGGTTAGGTTTAGGGTTAGGGTAAGGATTAGGGTTAGGGTTAGGGTTAGGATAAGAGTAGGGTTAGGGTTAGGGTTAGAATTAGGGTTAAAGTTATGGTTACAGTTAGGGTTAGGGTTAGGTTTAGGTTTAGGGTTAGTGTTAGGTTAAGGGTAAGTGTTATGGTTACAGTTAGGGTTAGGGTTAGTGAGAGGGTTAGGGTAAGGGTAGGGTTAGGTTTTGGGTTAGGATTAGGGTTAGAATTAAGATTAGGGTTAGGGTTAGGGTAAGGGTAAGGGTTAGGGTTAAGGTTAGGGTTAGGGTTTATGGTTAGGGTTAGGTTTAGGGTTAGGGTTATGGTAAGGGTAAGGTTTCGGGTTAGGGATAGGGTTAGGGTTAGGGTTAGGTTTAGAGTTAGGGTTAGGGTAAGGGTAAGGATTAGGGTTAGGTATTAGGGTTAGGTTTAAGGTTAGGGTTACTGTTAGGGTAAGGGTAAGTGTTAAGTCAAGGTTAGGGTTAGGGTTAGGGTTAGGGTAAGGATTAGGGTTAGGGTTAGGGTAAGGTGTAGGGGTAGGGGTAGGGTTATTGTTAGGGTTAGCTTGAGGGTAAGGGTAAGGGTTAGGGTTAGGGTTAGGGTTAAGGTAAGGTTAAGGTTTAGTGTTAGGGTTAGAGTTAGGTTTAGGGTAGGGGTAAGGTTTAGGGTTAGGGTTAGGGTTAGGTTTAGGGTTAGGGTTAGGGTTTGGGTTAAGGTAAGGGTAAGTGTTAGGGTTAGGGTTAGGGTTAGGATAAGGGTAAGAGTTAGGGTTAGGTTTAGGGTTAGGGGTTAGGGTTAGGGTTAGGGTTAGGGTTAGGATTAGGGTTAGGGGTTAGTGTTAGGGTTAGGTTTAGGGATAGTGTTAGGGTAAGCTTTAGGGTTAGGGGTGATGGTTAGTGTTAGGGTTAGGTTAAGGGTTAGGGTTAGGGTTATGGTTAGGATGAGGGTTAGGGTTAGGGTTAGGGTTATGGTAAGGGTAAGGGTTAGGTTTAAGGTTAGGGTTAGAGTTAGGTTTAGGGTAAGGGTAAGGGTTAGGGTTGGGGTTAGGGTTAGGTTTAGGGTTATGGTGAGGTGTATGGGTAGGTTTAGGGTTAGGGTTATCGTTAGGGTAAGGGTAAGGGTTACGGTTGGGGTTAGGGTTAGGTTTAGGGAAAGGGTTAGGGTTAGGTTTAGTTTAGGGTAAGGGTAAGGGTTAGGGTTAGGTTTAGGATAAGGGTAAGGGTTAGGGTTAGGGGTTAGGGTTAGCGTTAGGGGTTAGGGTTAGGGTTAGGGATAGGGTTAGTACTAGGGTTAGGGGTTAGTGTTAGGGTTAGGGTTAGGTATAGGGCTAGGGTAAGGGTTAGGTTTCTGGGGGATGGTTAGTGTTAGGGTTAGATTAAGGGTTAGGGTTAGGGTTAGGGTTAGGATAAGGGTTAGGGTTAGGATTAGGGTTAGGGGTGAGTGTTAGGGTTAGGTTTAGGGATAGTGTTAGGGTAAGCTTTAGGGTTAGGGGTGATGGTTAGTGTTAGGGTTAGGTTAAGGGTTAGGGTTAGTGTTATGGTTAGGACGAGGGTTAGGTATAGGGTTAGGGTTAGGGTAAGGGTAAGTGTTAGTGTTAGTGTTAGGGTTAGGGTTAGGGTAAGGGTTAGGGTTAGGGTTAGGGTTAGGGTTAGTGTTAGGGTTAGCGTTAGGGTTAGGGTTAGGTTAAGGGTAAGAGTTAGGGTTAGGGTTAGGGTTAGGGTAAGGGTTAACTTAGGGGTTAGGGTTAGGTTTAGGGTAAGGGTTAGGGTTAGTGTTAGGGTTAGGGTTAGGGTAAGGGTTAGGGTTAGGTTTAGTGTTAGGGTAAGGGTTAGGGTTAGGGTTAGGTTAAGGGTTAGGGGTAGGGTTAGGGTTAGGGTTAGGGTAAGTGTTAGGGTTAGAGTTAGGGTTAGGGTTAGGGTTAGGGTAAGGGTTAGGGTTAGGGTTAGGGTTAGGGTTAGGGTAAGGATAAGGGTTCGGTTTAGGTTTACAGTTAGGGTTAAGGTTAGGGTTAGGCTTAGGGTAAGGGTAAGGGTTACCGTTAGGTTTAGGGTTAGGGTTAGGTTAAGAGTAAGGGTTAGGGTTAGGTTTAGGGTAAGGGTTAGGGTTAGTGTTAGGGTTAGGGTTAGGGTAAGGGTTAGGGTTAGGTTTAGTGTTAGGGTAAGGGTTAGGGTTAGGGTTAGGTTAAGGGTTAGGGGTAGGGTTAGGGTTAGGGTTAGGGTAAGTGTTAGGGTTAGAGTTAGGGTTAGGGTTAGGGTTAGGGTAAGGGTTAGGGTTAGGGTTAGGGTTAGGGTTAGGGTAAGGATAAGGGTTCGGTTTAGGTTTACAGTTAGGGTTAAGGTTAGGGTTAGGCTTAGGGTAAGGGTAAGGGTTACCGTTAGGTTTAGGGTTAGGGTTAGGTTAAGAGTAAGGGTTAGGGTTAGGTTTAGGTTTAGGGTTAGGGTTAGGGTTTGGGTTACTGTAAGGGTAAGGGTTAGGTTTAAGGTTAGGGTTAGAGTTAGGTTTAGGGTAAGGGTAAGGGTTAGGGTTAGGGTTAGGGTTAGGTTTAGGGTTATGGTGAGGTGTATGGGTAGGGTTAGGGTTAGGGTTAGCGTTAGGGTAAGGGTAAGGGTTACGGTTGGGGTTAGGGTTAGGTTTAGGGAAAGGGTTAGGGTTAGGTTTAGTTTAGGGTAAGGGTAAGGGTTAGGGTTAGGTTTAGGATAAGGGTAAGGGTTAGGGTTAGGGGTTAGGGTTAGCGTTAGGGGTTAGGGTTAGGGTTAGGGATAGGGTTAGTACTAGGGTTAGGGGTTAGTGTTAGGGTTAGGGTTAGGTATAGGGTTAGGGTAAGGGTTAGGTTTCTGGGGGATGGTTAGTGTTAGGGTTAGATTAAGGGTTATGGATAGGGTTAGGGTTAGGATAAGGGTTAGGGTTAGGATTAGGGTTAGGGGTGAGTGTTAGGGTTAGGTTTAGGGATAGTGTTAGGGTAAGCTTTAGGGTTAGGGGAGATGGTTAGTGTTAGGGTTAGGTTAAGGGTTAGGGTTAGTGTTATGGTTAGGACGAGGGTTAGGTATAGGGTTAGGGTTAGGGTAAGGGTAAGTGTTAGTGTTAGTGTTAGGGTTAGGGTTAGGGTAAGGGTTAGGGTTAGGGTTAGGGTTAGGGTTAGTTTAGGGTTAGGGTAAGGGTTAGGGTTGGGGTTAGGGTTAGGGTATGGGTTAGGGTAAGGTAAGGTTTAGGGTTAGGTTTAGGGTTAGGTTTATGGTTAGGTTTAGGGTTAGGGTAAGGTGGAGGGGTAGGGTTAGGGTTAGGGTTAGGGTTAGGTTTAGGGTAAGGGTAAGGTTTAGGGTTAGGATTAGGTTTAGGGTTAGGGTAAGGGTAATAGTTTGGGTAGGGTTAGGGTTAGGGTTTGTTTAGGGTAAGGGTGAGGGTTAGGGTTAGGTTTAGGATAAGGGTAAGGGTTAGGGTTAGGGTTAGGGTTAGGGGTTAGTGTTAGGGTTAGGGGTAGGGTTAGGATTAGGGTTAGGGGTTAGTGTTAGGGTTAGGGTTAGGTATAGGGTTAGGGTAAGGGTTAGGTTTATGGGGGATGGTTAGTATTAGGGTTAGATTAAGGGTTAGGGTTAGGGTTACGGTTAGGATAAGGGTTAGGGTTAGGATTACGGTTAGGGTAAGTGTAAGTCTTAGTGTTAGGGTTAGGGCTACGTTTAGGGTAAGGGTTAGGGTTAGGGTTAGGGTTAGACTTAGGGTTGGGGTTAAGTTTAGGGTTTGGTTACGGTAAGGGTAAGGGTAAGGGTTAGGGTTAGGGTTAGGGTTAGGGTTAGGGTTAGGGTTAGGATAAGAGTAGGGTTAGGGTTAGGGTTAGAATTAGGGTTGAAGTTATGGTTACAGTTAGGGTTAGGGTTAGGTTTAGGTTTAGGGTTAGGGTTAGGTTAAGGGTAAGTGTTAGGGTTACAGTTAGGGTTAGGGTAGGGTTAGGGTTAGGGTTAGGATTAGGGTTAGAATTAGAATTAGGGTTAGGGTTAGGGTAAGGGTAAGGGTTAGGGTTAAGGTTAGGGTTAGGGGTTATGGTTAGGGTTAGGTTTAGGGTTAGGGTTATGGTAAGGGTAAGGTTTCGGGTTAGGGATAGGGTTAGGGTTAGGGTTAGGTTTAGAGTTAGGGTTAGGGTAAGGGTAAGGGTTAGGGTTAGGGATTAGGGTTAGGTTTAAGGTTAGGGTTACTGTTAGGGTAAGGGTAAGTGTTAAGTCAAGGTTAGGGTTAGGGTTAGGGTTAGGGTAAGGATTAGGGTTAGGGTTAGGGTAAGGTGTAGGGGTAGGGTTAGGGTTATTGTTAGGGTTAGCTTTAGGGTAAGGGTAAGGGTTAGGGTTAGGGTTAGGGTTAAGGTAAGGTTAAGGTTTAGTGTTAGGGTTAGGGTTAGGTTTAGGGTAGGGGTAAGGTTTAGGGTTAGGGTTAGGGTTAGGTTTAGGGTTAGGGTTAGGGTATGGGTTAAGGTAAGGGTAAGTGTTAGGGTTAGGGTTAGGGTTAGGATAAGGGTAAGAGTTAGGGTTAGGTTTAGGGTTAGGGGTTAGGGTTAGGGTTAGGATTAGGGTTAGGGGTTAGTGTTAGGGTTAGGTTTAGGGATAGTGTTAGGGTAAGCTTTAGGGTTAGGGGTGATGGTTAGTGTTAGGGTTAGGTTAAGGGTTAGGGTTAGGGTTATGGTTAGGATGAGGGTTAGGGTTAGGGTTAGGGTTAGGGTAAGGGTAAGTGTTAGTGTTAGTGTTAGGGTTAGGGTTAGGGTAAGGGTAAGTGGTAGGGTTAGGGTTAGGTTTAGAATAAGGATAAGGATTAGGATTAGGGTTAGGGTTAGGGGTTAGGGTTAGGATTAGCGTTAGGGGTGATGGTTAGTGTTAGGGTTAGGTTAAGGGTTAGGGTTAGGGTTAAGGTTAAGATAAGGGTTAGGTTTTGGATTAGGTTTAGGGAAAGGGTAAGTGTTAGGGTTAGGGTTAGTGTTAGGGTAACGGTTAGGGTTAGGGTTAGGTTTAGGGTTAGGGTAAGGGTAAGGGTTAGGGTAAGGTTTAGGGTAAGGGTAAGGTTTAGGGTTAGGGTTAGGGTTAGGGTTAGGGTAAGGGTAATAGTTAGGGTAGGGTTAGGGTTAGGGTTTGTTTAGGGTAAGGGTGAGGGTTAGGGTTAGGTTTAGGATAAGGGTAAGGGTTAGGGTTAGGGTTAGGGTTAGGGGTTAGTGTTAGGGTTAGGGGTAGGTTTAGGATTAGGGTTAGGGGTTAGTGTTAGGGTTAGGGTTAGGTATAGGGTTAGGGTAAAGGTTAGGTTTATGGGGGATGGTTAGTATTAGGGTTAGATTAAGGGTTAGGGTTAGGGTTACGGTTAGGATAAGGGTTAGGGTTAGGATTACGGTTAGGGTAAGTGTAAGTCTTAGTGTTAGGGTTAGGGCTACGTTTAGGGTAAGGGTTAGGGTTAGGGTTAGGGTTAGACTTAGGGTTGGGGTTAAGTTTAGGGTTTGGTTACGGTAAGGGTAAGGGTAAGGCTTAGGGTTAGGGTTACGGTTAGGGTTAGGTTTAGGGTTAGGGTTAGGATAAGAGTAGGGTTAGGGTTAGGGTTAGAATTAGGGTTAAAGTTATGGTTACAGTTAGGGTTAGGGTTAGGTTTAGGTTTAGGGTTAGGGTTAGGTTAAGGGTAAGTGTTAGGGTTACAGTTAGGGTTAGGGTTAGTGAGAGGGTTAGGGTAAGGGTAGGGTTAGGGTTAGGGTTAGGATTAGGGTTAGAATTAGGATTAGGGTTAGCGTTAGGGTAAGGGTAAGGGTTAGGTTTAAGGTTAGGGTTAGGGGTTACGGTTAGGGTTAGGTTTAGGGTTAGGGTTATGGTAAGGGTAAGGTTTCGGGTTAGGGATAGGGTTAGGGTTAGGGTTAGGCTTAGAGTTAGGGTTAGGGTAAGGGTAAGGGTTAGGGTTGGGGATTAGGGTTAGGTTTAATGTTAGGGTTTCTGTTAGGGTAAGGGTAAGTGTTAAGTCAAGGTTAGGGTTAGGGTTAGGGTTAGGGTAAGGATTAGGGTTAGGGTTAGGGTAAGGTGTAGTTGTAGGGTTAGGGTTATTGTTAGGGTTAGCTTTAGGGTAAAGGTAAGGGTTAGGGTTAGGGTTAAGGTAAGGTTAAGGTTTAGTGTTAGGGTTAGGGTTAGGTTTAGGGTAGGGGTAAGGTTTAGGGTTAGGGTTAGGGTTAGGTTTAGGGTTAGGGTTAGGGTATGGGTTAAGGTAAGGGTAAGTGTTAGGGTTAGGGTTAGGGTTAGGATAAGGGTAAGAGTTAGGGTTAGGGTTAGGGTTAGGGGTTAGGGTTAGGGTTAGGGTTAGGATTAGGGTTAGGGGTTAGTGTTAGGGTTAGGTTTAGGGACAGTGTTAGGGTAAGCTTTAGGGTTAGGGGTGATGGTTAGTGTTAGGGTTAGGTTAAGGGTTAGGGTTAGGGTTATGGTTAGGATGAGAGTTAGGGTTAGGGTGAGGGTTAGGGTTAGGGTAAGGGTAAGTGTTAGTGTTAGTGTTATTGTTAGGGTTAGGGTAAGGGTAAGTGCTAGGGTTAGGGTTAGGTTTAGAATAAGGATAAGGATTAGGATTAGGGTTAGGGTTAGGGGTTAGGGTTAGGATTAGGGTTAGGGGTGATGGTTAGTGTTAGGGTTAGGTTAAGGGTTAGGGTTAGGGTTAAGGTTAAGATAAGGGTTAGGTTTTGGATTAGGTTTAGGGAAAGGGTAAGTGTTAGGGTTAGGGTTAGTGTTAGGGTAACGGTTAGGGTTAGGGTTAGGTTTAGGGTTAGGGTAAGGGTAAGGGTTAGGGTTAGGGTTAGTTTAGGGTTAGGGTAAGGGTTAGGGTTAGGGTTAGGATTAGGGAATGGTTTAGGGTAAGGGTAGGTGCTAGGGTTAGGGTTAGGGTTAGGATAAGGATAATGGTTAGGATTAGGGTTAGGGTTAGGGGTTAGGATTAGGGTTGGGGTTAGGGTTAGGGTTAGGGGTCATTGTTAGTGTTAGGGTTAGGTTAAGGGTTAGGGTTAGGGTTATGTTTAAGATAAGGGTTAGGGTTAGTATTAGAGTTAGGGTAAGGTTAAATGTTAGTGTTAGGGTTAGGGTTGGGGTAAGGGTTAGGGTTAGCGTTAGGTTTAGGGTTAAGGTTAAGGTTAGGGTTAGGCTTAAGGTAAGGTTAAGGGTTACGGTTAGGTTTAGGGTTAGGGTTAGGTTAAGAGTAAGCGTTAGGTTTAGGTTTAGGTTTAGGGTTAGGGTTATTTTTGGGTTAATGTAAGGGTAAGGGTTAGGGTTAGGGATAGGGTTAGGATAAGGGTAAGGGTTAGGGTTAGGGTTAGGGTTAGGGGTTAGGGTTAGGGTTAGGGTAAGGGTTAGGGTTAGGGTTATGGTTGGGTTTAGGGTTAGGGTTAGGGTAAGGGTAAGTGTTAGTGTTAGGGTTAGGGTTAGGGTAAGGGTAAGTGCTAGGGTTAGGGTTAGGTTTAGAATAAGGATAATGGTTAGGATTAGGGTTAGGGTTAGGGGTTAGAGTTAGGATTAGGGTTAGGGGTGATGGTTAGTGTTAGGGTTAGGTTAAGGGTTAGGGTTAGGGGTAAGGTTAAGATAAGGGTTAGGTTTAGGATTAGGTTTAGGGAAAGGGTAAGTGTTAGGGTTAGGGTTAGTGTTAGGGTAACGGTTAGGGTTAGGGTTAGGTTTAGGGTTAGGGTAAGGGTAAGGGTTAGGGTTAGGGTTAGTTTAGGGTTAGGGTAAGGGTTAGGGTTAGGGTTAGGGTTAGGCTAAGGGTAAGTGTTAGGGTTAGGGTTAGGGTTAGGGGTTAGGGTTAGGGTTAGGATAAGGGTTAGGGTTAGGGTTAGGGTTAGGTTTAGGGTTAGGGTTAGGGTTAAGGTAAGGGTAAGGGTTAGGGTTAGGGTTAGTTTAGGGTTAGGGTAAGGTTTAGGGTTAGGGTTAGGATTAGGGTATGGTTTAGGGTAAGGGTAAGTGCTAGGGTTAGGGTTAGGGTTAGGATAAGGATAATGGTTAGGATTAGGGTTTGGGTTAGGGGTTAGGATTAGTGTTGGTGTTAGGGTTAGGGTTAGGGGTCACTGTTTGTGTTAGGGTTAGGTTAAGGGTTAGGGTTAGGGTTATGGTTAAGATAAGGGTTAGGGTTAGTATTAGAGTTAGGGTAAGGTTAAGTGTTAGTGTTAGGGTTAGGGTTGGGGCAAGGGTTAGGGTTAGCGTTAGGTTTAGGTTTAGGGTTAGGGTTAAGGTTAGGGTTAGGGTAAGGGTTAGGGTTAGCGTTATGGTTAGGTTTAGGGTTAGGGTTAGGGTAAGTGTAAGGGTTAGGTTTAGGGTTACGGTTACGGTTAGGGTAAGATAAGGTTTAGGGTTAGGTGTCGGGTTAGGATAAGGGTTAGGGTTAGTGTTAGGGTTAGCGTTAGGGTTAGGGTTAGGTTAAGGGTAAGAGTTAGGGTTAGGGTTAGGGTTAGGGTAAGGGTTAACTTAGGGGTTAGGGTTAGGTTTAGGGTAAGGGTTAGGGTTAGTGTTAGGGTTAGGGTTAGGGTAAGGGTTAGGGTTAGGTTTAGTGTTAGGGTAAGGGTTAGGGTTAGGGTTAGGTTAAGGGTTAGGGTTAGGGTTAGGGTTAGGGTTAGGGTAAGTGTTAGGGTTAGAGTTAGGGTTAGGGTTAGGGTTAGGGTAAGGGTTAGGGTTAGGGTTAGGGTTAGGGTAAGGGTAAGTGTTAGGGTTAGGGTTAGGGTTAGGGTTAGGGTAAGTGTTATGGTAAAGGTCAGGGTTAGGCTTAGGTTTAGGTTTTGGGTTAAGTTTAGGGTTAGGGTTAGTGTAAAGGTAAGGGTTAACGTTAGGGTTAGGGGTAGGGTAAGTGTTAGGGTTAGGGTTAGGGTTAGGGTTAGGGTAAGGGTACGGGTGAGGGTTAGGATTAGTGTTAGGGGTTAGGGTTAGGGTTAGGTTTAGGGTTAGGGTAAGGGTAAGGGTAAGGTTTAGGTTTAGGGTGAGGTTTAGGTTTAGGGTTAGGGTAAGGGTAAGGGTTAGGGCTAGGGTTAGGATAAGGGTAAGGTAAGGGTAAGGGTTAGGGTTAGGGTTAGGGTTATGGTTAGGTTTAGGGTTAGGGTAAGGTGTAGGGGTAGGGTTAGGGTTAGGGTTAGGGTTAGGTTTAGGGTAAGGGTAAGGTTTAGGGTTAGGGTTAGGGTTAGGGTTAGGGTAAGGGTAATAGTTAGGGTAGGGTTCGGGTTAGGGTTTGTTTAGGGTAAGGGTAAGGGTTAGGGTTAGGTTTAGGATAAGGGTAAGGGTTAGGGTTAGGGTTAGGGTTAGGGGTTAGGGGTAGGGTTAGGGGTAGGGTTAGGATTAGGGTTAGGGGTTAGTGTTAGGGTTAGGGTTAGGTATAGGGTTAGGGTAAGGGTTAGGTTTATGGGGGATGGTTAGTGTTAGGGTTAGATTAAGGGTTAGGGTTAGGGTTACGGTTAAGATAAGGGTTAGGGTTAGGATTACGGTTAGGGTAAGTGTAAGTCTCAGTGTTAGGGTTAGCGCTACGTTTAGGGTAAGGTTTAGGGTTAGGGTTAGGTTTAGATTTAGGGTTGGGGTTAAGTTTAGGGTTTGGTTACAGTAAGGGTAAGGGTAAGGGTTAGGGTTAGGGTTACGGTTAGGGTTAGGGTTAGGGTTAGGTTAAGGGTAAGGGTTAGAGTTAGAGTTAGGGTTAGGGTTAGGGAAAGGGTAAGGATTAGGGTTAGGTTTAGGGTTAGGGTAAGGATTAGGGTTAGGGTTAGGGTTAGGATAAGAGTAGGGTTAGGGTTAGGGTTAGAATTAGGTTTAAAGTTATGGTTACAGTTAGGGTTAGGGTTAGGTTTAGGTTTAGGGTTAGGGTTAGGTTAAGGGTAAGTGTTATGGTTACAGTTAGGGTTAGGGTTAGTGAGAGGGTTAGGGTAAGGGTAGGGTTAGGGTTTGGGTTAGGATTAGGGTTAGAATTAAGATTAGGGTTAGGGTTAGGGTAAGGGTAAGGGTTAGGGTTAAGGTTAGGGTTAGGGGTTATGGTTAGGGTTAGGTTTAAGGTTAGGGTTAGGGTTATGGTAAGGGTAAGGTTTCGGGTTAGGGATAGGGTTAGGGTTAGGGTTAGGTTTAGAGTTAGGGTTAGGGTAAGGGTAAGGATTAGGGTTAGGTATTAGGGTTAGGTTTAAGGTTAGGGTTACTGTTAGGGTAAGGGTAAGTGTTAAGTCAAGGTTAGGGTTAGGGTTAGGGTTAGGGTAAGGATTAGGGTTAGGGTTAGGGTAAGGTGTAGGGGTAGGGTTAGGGTTATTGTTAGGGTTAGCTTTAGGGTAAGGGTAAGGGTTAGGGTTAGGGTTAGGGTTAAGGTAAGGTTAAGGTTTAGTGTTAGGGTTAGGGTTAGGTTTAGGGTAGGGGTAAGGTTTAGGGTTAGGGTTAGGGTTAGGTTTAGGGTTAGGGTTAGGGTATGGGTTAAGGTAAGGGTAAGTGTTAGGGTTAGGGTTAGGGTTAGGATAAGGGTAAGAGTTAGGGTTAGGTTTAGGGTTAGGGGTTAGGGTTAGGGTTAGGGTTAGGGTTAGGGTTAGGGGTTAGTGGTAGGGTTAGGTTTAGGGATAGTGTTAGGGTAAGCTTTAGGGTTAGGGGTGATGGTTAGTGTTAGGGTTAGGTTAAGGGTTAGGGTTAGGGTTAGGTTTAGGTTTAGGGTTAGGGTTAGGGTTAGGGTTATGGTAAGTGTAAGGGTTAGGTTTAAGGTTAGGGTTAGAGTTAGGTTTAGGGTAAGGGTAAGGGTTAGGGTTGGGGTTAGGGTTAGGTTTAGGGTTATGGTGAGGTGTATGGGTAGGGTTAGGGTTAGGGTTAGCGTTAGGGTAAGGGTAAGGGTTACGGTTGGAGTTAGGGTTAGGTTTAGGGAAAGGGTTATGGTTAGGTTTAGTTTAGGGTAAGGGTAAGGGTTAGGGTTAGGTTTAGGATAAGGGTAAGGGTTAGGGTTAGGGGTTAGGGTTAGCGTTAGGGGTTAGGGTTAGGGTTAGGGATAGGGTTAGTACTAGGGTTAGGGGTTAGTGTTAGGGTTAGGGTTAGGTATAGGGTTAGGGTAAGGGTTAGGTTTCTGGGGGATGGTTAGTGTTAGGGTTAGATTAAGGGTTATGGTTAGGGTTAGGGTTAGGATAAGGGTTAGGGTTAGGATTAGGGTTAGGGGTGAGTGTTAGGGTTAGGTTTAGGGATAGTGTTAGGGTAAGCTTTAGGGTTAGGGGTGATGGTTAGTGTTAGGGTTAGGTTAAGGGTTAGGGTTAGTGTTATGGTTAGGACGAGGGTTAGGTATAGGGTTAGGGTTAGGGTAAGGGTAAGTGTTAGTGTTAGTGTTAGGGTTAGGGTTAGGGTAAGGGTTAGGGTTAGGGTTAGGGTTAGGGTTAGGGTTAGTTTAGGGTTAGGGTAAGGGTTAGGGTTGGGGTTAGGGTTAGGGTATGGGTTAGGGTAAGGTAAGGTTTAGGGTTAGGTTTAGGGTTAGGGTTATGGTTAGGTTTAGGGTTAGGGTAAGGTGGAGGGGTAGGGTTAGGGTTAGGGTTAGGGTTAGGTTTAGGGTAAGGGTAAGGTTTAGGGTTAGGATTAGGGTTAGGGTTAGGGTAAGGGTAATAGTTAGGGTAGGGTTAGGGTTAGGGTTTGTTTAGGGTAAGGGTGAGGGTTAGGGTTAGGTTTAGGATAAGGGTAAGGTTTAGGGTTAGGGTTAGGGTTAGGGGTTAGTGTTAGGGTTAGGGGTAGGGTTAGGATTAGGGTTAGGGGTTAGTGTTAGGGTTAGGGTTAGGTATAGGGTTAGGGTAAGGGTTAGGTTTATGGGGGATGGTTAGTATTAGGGTTAGATTAAGGGTTAGGGTTAGGGTTACGGTTAGGATAAGGGTTAGGGTTAGGATTACGGTTAGGGTAAGTGTAAGTCTTAGTGTTAGGGTTAGGGCTACGTTTAGGGTAAGGGTTAGGGTTAGGGTTAGGGTTAGACTTAGGGTTGGGGTTAAGTTTAGGGTTTGGTTACGGTAAGGGTAAGGGTAAGGGTTAGGGTTAGGGTTACGGTTAGGGTTAGGGTTAGGGTTAGGGTTAGGATAAGAGTAGGGTTAGGGTTAGGGTTAGAATTAGGGTTGAAGTTATGGTTACAGTTAGGGTTAGGGTTATGTTTAGGTTTAGGGTTAGGGTTAGGTTAAGGGTAAGTGTTAGGGTTACAGTTAGGGTTAGGGTAGGGTTAGGGTTAGGGTTAGGATTAGGGTTAGAATTAGAATTAGGGTTAGGGTTAGGGTAAGGGTAAGGGTTAGGGTTAAGGTTAGGGTTAGGGGTTATGGTTAGGGTTAGGTTTAGGGTTAGGGTTATGGTAAGGGTAAGGTTTCGGGTTAGGGATAGGGTTAGGGTTAGGGTTAGGTTTAGAGTTAGGGTTAGGGTAAGGGTAAGGGTTAGGGTTAGGGATTAGGGTTAGGTTTAAGGTTAGGGTTACTGTTAGGGTAAGGGTAAGTGTTAAGTCAAGGTTAGGGTTAGGGTTAGGGTTAGGGTAAGGATTAGGGTTAGGGTTAGGGTAAGGTGTAGTTGTAGGGTTAGGGTTATTGTTAGGGTTAGCTTTAGGGTAAGGGTAAGGGTTAGGGTTAGGGTTAGGGTTAAGGTAAGGTTAAGGTTTAGTGTTAGGGTTAGGGTTAGGTTTAGGGTAGGGGTAAGGTTTAGGGTTAGGGTTAGGGTTAGGTTTAGGGTTAGGGTTAGGGTATGGGTTAAGGTAAGGGTAAGTGTTAGGGTTAGGGTTAGGATAAGGGTAAGAGTTAGGGTTAGGGTTAGGGTTAGGGGTTAGGGTTAGGGTTAGGGTTAGGATTAGGGTTAGGGGTTAGTGTTAGGGTTAGGTTTAGGGATAGTGTTAGGGTAAGCTTTAGGGTTAGGGGTGATGGTTAGTGTTAGGGTTAGGTTCAGGGTTAGGGTTAGGGTTATGGTTAGGATGAGGTTTAGGGTTAGGGTTAGGGTTAGGGTAAGGGTAAGTGTTAGTGTTAGTGTTAGGGTTAGGGTTAGGGTAAGGGTAAGTGGTAGGGTTAGGGTTAGGTTTAGAATAAGGATAAGGATTAGGATTAGGGTTAGGGTTAGGGGTTAGGGTTAGGATTAGGGTTAGGGGTGATGGTTAGTGTTAGGGTTAGGTTAAGGGTTAGGGTTAGGGTTAAGGTTAAGATAAGGGTTAGGTTTTGGATTAGGTTTAGGGAATGGGTAAGTGTTACGGTTAGGGTTAGTGTTAGGGTAACGGTTAGGGTTAGGGTTAGGTTTAGGGTTAGGGTAAGCGTAAGGGTTAGGGTAAGGTTTAGGGTAAGGGTAAGGTTTAGGGTTAGGGTTAGGGTTAGGGTTAGGGTAAGGGTAATAGTTAGGGTAGGGTTAGGGTTAGGGTTTGTTTAGGGTAAGGGTGAGGGTTAGGGTTAGGTTTAGGATAAGGGTAAGGGTTAGGGTTAGGGTTAGGGGTTAGTGTTAGGGTTAGGGGTAGGTTTAGGATTAGGGTTAGGGGTTAGTGTTAGGGTTAGGGTTAGGTATAGGGTTAGGGTAAGGGTTAGGTTTATGGGGGATGGTTAGTATTAGGGTTAGATTAAGGGTTAGGGTTAGGGTTACGGTTAGGATGAGGGTTAGGGTTAGGATTACGGTTAGGGTAAGTGTAAGTCTTAGTGTTAGGGTTAGGGCTACGTTTAGGGTAAGGGTTAGGGTTAGGGTTAGGGTTAGACTTAGGGTTGGGGTTAAGTTTAGGGTTTGGTTACGGTAAGGGTAAGGGTAAGGCTTAGGGTTAGGGTTACGGTTAGGGTTAGGTTTAGGGTTAGGGTTAGGATAAGAGTAGGGTTAGGGTTAGGGTTAGAATTAGGGTTAAAGTTATGGTTACAGTTAGGGTTAGGGTTAGGTTTAGGTTTAGGGTTAGGGTTAGGTTAAGGGTAAGTGTTAGGGTTACAGTTAGGGTTAGGGTAGGGTTAGGGTTAGGGTTAGGATTAGGGTATGGTTTATGGTAAGGATAAGTGCTAGGGTTAGGGTTAGGGTTAGGATAAGGATAATGGTTAGGGTTAGGGTTAGGGTGAGGGGTTAGGGTTAGGGTTAGCGTTAGGGTTAGGGTTAGGTTTAGGATTAAGGTTAGGGTTAGGCTTAAGATAAGGTTAAGGGTTACGGTTAGGTTTAGGGTTAGGGTTAGGTTAAGAGTAAGGGTTAGGGTTAGCTTGAGGTTTAGGGTTAGGGTTATTTTTGGATTAATATAAGGGTAAGGGTTAGGGTTAAGTTTAGGATTAGAGTTAGGGTTAGGGTAAGGGTAATGGTTAGGGTTAGGATTACGGTTAGGGTTAGGGTAAGGGTTAGGGTTAGGGTTATGTTAGGTTTAGGGTTAGGGTTAGGGTAAGTGTAAGGGTTAGGTTTAGGGTTACGGTTACGGTTAGGGTAAGATAAGGTTTAGGGTTAGGTTTCAGGTTAGGGTAAGGGTTAGGGTTAGGGTTAGGGTTAGAGTTAGGGTTAGGGTTAGGTTAAGGGTAAGAGTTAGGGTTAGGGTTAGGGTTAGGGTAAGGGTTAACTTAGGGGTTAGGGTTAGGTTTAGGGTAAGGGTTAGGGTTAGGGTTAAGTTAAGGGAAAGTGTTAGGGTTAGGGTTAGGGTTAGGGTAAGTGTTACTGTTAGAGTTAGGGTTAGGGTAAGGGTTAGGGTTAGGGTTAGCGTAAGGGTAAGTGTTAGGGTTAGGGTTAGGGTTAGGGTAAGTGTTAGGGTAAAGGTCAGGGTTAGGCTTAGGTTTAGGTTTTGGGTTAAGTTTAGGGTTAGGGTTAGGGTAAGGGTAAGGGTTAAGCTTAGGGTTAGGGGTAGGGTAAGTGTTAGGGTTAGGGTTATGGTTAAGGTTAGGGTAAGGGTACGGGTTAGTGTTAGGATTAGTGTTAGGGGTTAGGGTTAGGTTTAGGGTTAGGGTTAGGGTAAGGGTAAGGGTTAGGTTTAGGGTGAGGTTTAGGGTTAGGGTTATGGTAAGGGCAAGGTTTAGGGCTAGGGTTAGTGTTAGGGTAAGGGTAAGGGTTAGGGTTAGGGTTAGGGTAAGTGTAAGGGTTAGGTTTAGGGTTAGGGTTAAGATTAGGGTAAGGGTAAGTGTTAGGGTTAGGTTTAGGGTTAGGGTTAGGATTAGGGTTACAGTTAGCTTTACGGTTAGTATAGGGATAAGGTTTAGGGTTAAGGTTAGGGTTAGGGTTAGGGTTAGGTTTAAGGTTAGGGTTAGGGTGAGGGTAAGGATAAGGGATAGGGTTAGGTTTAGGGTTAGGGTTAGGGTAAGGGTAAAGATTAGGGTTGGGGTTAGGGTTAGGTTTAGGGTTAGGGGTAGGATTATGGTTAGGGTAAGCGTAAGGGTTAGGGTTAAGGTTAGGGGTAGTGTTAGTTTTAGAATTAATGTTAGCGTTAGGGTAAGGGTAAGGGTTAGGCTTAGGGTTAGGGTTAGGGTTAGGGGAAGGGTAAGGGTTAGGTTTAGGGTTAGGGTTAGGTTTAGTGTTGTGGTTAAGGTTAGGGTTAGGGTAATGGTTAGGGTAAGGTTAGGGTTAGGTTTAGGGTTAGGTTTAGGGTTAGGGTTAGGGTAAGGGTATGTGTTAGGGTTACGGTTAGGGTTAGGGTTAGGGTTAGCGTTAGGGTAAGGTTAAGGTTTAGCGTTAGGTTTAGGATTAAGGTAAGGGTAAGGATTAGGGTTAGGGTTAGGGTTAGATTTAGGGTAAGGGTTAGTGTTAGGTGTATGGTTAGGGTAAGGTGTAGGGGTAGGATTAGGGTTAGGGTTAGCGTTAGGGTAAGGGTAAGGGTTAGGGTTAGGTTTAGGGTAATGGTAAGGTTAAGTGTAAGGGTTGGGGATAGGGTTAGGTTTAGGGTAAGGTTAGGGTTAGGTTTAGGGTAAGGGTAAGGTTTAGGATTAGGGTTAGGGTTAGGGTTCTGGTAAGGGTAAGAGTTAGGGTAAGGGTTAGGGTTAGGGTTAGGTTTAGGGTTTGGCTAAGTGGAAGGGTTAGGATTAGGGTTAGTTTAGGGTTAAGGTAAGGGTTAGGGTTATGGTTAGGGTTAGGGTATGTGTTAGGGTAAGGGTAAGTGCTAGGGTTAGGGTTAGGCTTAGGATAAGGATAAGGGTTAGGATTAGGGTTAGGGTTAGGGGTTAGGGTTAGGGTTAGGGTTAGGGTTAGAGTTAGGGGTGATGGTTAGTGTTAGGGTTAGGTTAAGGGTTAGGGTTAGGATTATGGTTAGGATATTGGTTAGGGTTAAGATTAGGGTTAGGGTAAGGGTAATTGTTAGGGTTAGGATTACGGTAAGGGTTAGGGTTAGGTTTAGCGTTGGGGTAAGGTTAGGGTTTGGTTACGGTAAGGGTAAGGGTAAAGTTTAGGGTTAGGGTTACGGTTAGGTTTAGGGTTAGGGTTAGGTTTAGGGTAAGGGTTAGATTTAGGGTTGGGTTAGGGTTAGTGTAAGGATTAGGGTTAGGGTTAGTGTTAGGGTAAGGGTAGGGTTAGGGTTAGGGTTAGGGTTAGGGTAAGCGTTAGGGTTAGGGGTCAGGGTTAGTGTTAGGGTTAGGTTAAGTGTTAGGGTTAGGGTTAGGGTTAGGATAAGGGGTAGGGTTAGTGTAAGGTTATTTGTTAGGGTTAGTGTTAGGGTTAGGGTAAAGATTAGGGTTAGGCTTAGGGTTAGGTTTAGGGTTGGGGTTAGGGTTAGGGTAAGTGTAAGGATTAGGGTTAAGGTTAGGGTTAGGTTTAGGTTTAGGGGGAGGGTAAGGGTAAGGGTTAGGGTTAGGTTTAGGGTTAGGGTTAGGGTTAGGGTAAGGTTAAGGGTTAGGATTAGCGTTAGGGTTAGGTTTAGGGTTAAGGTTAGGGTTAGGGTAAGTGTAAGGATTAGGGTTAAGGTTAGGGTTAGGTTTAGGTTTAGGGTTAGGGTTATTGTAAGGGTACGTGTTAGGGTTAGGTTTAGAGTTAGCGGTAGGGTAAGGGTAAGGGTTAGGTTTAGGTTTAGGGTTAGGGTTAAGGTTAGGGTTAGGCTTAGGGTAAAGGTAAGGGTTACCGTTAGGTTTAGGGTTAGGGTTAGGTTAAGAGTAAGGATAAGGGTTAGGTTTAGGTTTAGGGTTAGGGTTACGGTTTGGGTTACTGTAAGGGTAAGGGTTAGGGTTAAGGTTAGGGTTAGAGTTAGGGTTAGGGTAAGGGTAATGCTTAGGGTTAGGATTAGGGTTAGGGTTAGGTTAAGGGTTAGGGTTAGGTTTAGGGTTAGGTTTAGAGTTAGGGTTAGGGTAAATGTAATGGTTAGGTTTAGGGTTACGTTTACGGATAGGGTAAGGTAAAGTTTAGGGTAAGGTTTAGGGTTAGGGTTAGGGTTAGGTTTAGGGTTAGGGTAAAGTGTATGGGTAGGGTTAGGGTTAGGGTTAGGGTTAGCTTTAGGGTAAGGGTAAGGGTTAGGGTTGGGGTTAGTGTTAGGTTTAGGGAAAGGGTTAGGGTTAGTTTTAGGGTTAGGGTTAGGGTTAGTTTAGGATAAGGGTAAGGGTTAGGGTTAGGTTTAGGATAAGGGTAAGGGTTAGGGTTAGGGGTTATGGTTAGGGTTAGGGGTTAGGGTTAGGGTTAGGGTTAGGGATAGGGTTAGGACTAGGGTTAGGGGTTAGTGTTAGGCTTAGGGTTAGGTATAGGGTTAGGGTAAGGGTTAGGTTTATGGGGGATGGTTAATGTTAGGGTAAGATTAAGGGTTAGGGTTAGGGTTAGGGTTAGGATAAGGGTTAGGGTTAGGATTAGGGTTAGGGGTTAGTGTTAGGGTTAGGTTTAGGGATAGTGTTAGGGTAAGCTTTAGGGTTAGGGGTGATGGTTAGTGTTGGGGTTAGGTTAAGGGTTAGGGTTAGGGTTATGGTTAGGATGAGCTTTAGGGTTAGGGTTAGGGTAAGGGTAAGTGTTAATGTTAGTGTTAGGGTTAGGGTTAGGGTAAGGGTTAGGGTTAGGTTTAGTTTTAGGGTTAGGGTTAGGGTTAGGGTTAGTTTAGGGTTAGGGTAAGGGTTAGGGTTAGGGTTAGGGTTAGGGTTAGGGTTAAGGTTAGGGTTAGGCTTAAGGTAAGGTTAAGGGTTATGGTTCGGTTTAGGGTTAGGGTTAGGTTAAGAGTAAGGGTTAGGGTTAGGTTTAGATTTAGGGTTAGGGTTATTTTTGGGTTAATGTAAGGGTAAGGGTTAGGGTTAAGTTTAGGGTTAGAGTTAGGGTTAGGGTAAGGGTAATGGTTAGGTTTAGGATTACGGTTAGGGTTAGGGTAAGGATTAGGGTTAGGGTTAGGGTTAGGTTTAGGGTTAGGGTTAGGGTAAGTGTAAGGGTTAGTTTTAGTGTTACAGTTACGGTTAGGGTAAGGTTAGGTTTAGGGTTACATTTAGGGTTAGGGTTAAGGTTAAGTTTAGGGTTAGGGTAAGGTGTACGTATAGGGTTAGGTTTAGGGTTAGCGTTAGGGTAAGGGTAAGGGTAAGGGTTAGGGTTGGGGTTAGGGTTAGGGTTAGGGTAAGGGTTAGGATTAGTTTTAGGGAAAGGGTAAGGTTTAGGGTTAGGGTTAGGGTTGGGGTTAGGGTAAGGGTAATAGTTAGGGTAGGGTTAGGGTTAGGGTTAGTTTAGGGTAAGGGTAAGGGTTAGGGTTAGGTTTAGGATAAGGGTAAGGGTTAGGGTTAGGGTTAGGGGTTAGGATTAGGGTTAGGGGTTAGGGTTAGGGTTAGGGGTAGGGTTAGGATTAGGGTTAGGGGTTAGTGTTAGGGTTAGGGTTAGGTATAGGTTTAGGGTAAGGGTTAGGTTTATGGGGTTGGTTAGTGTTAGGGTTAGATTAAGTGTTAGGGTTAGGGTTAGGATAAGGGTTAGGGTTAGGATTATGGTTAGGGTAAGTGTAAGTCTTAGTGTTAGGGTTAGGGCTATGTTTAGGGTAAGGGTTAGGGTTAGGGTTAGGGTTAGATTTAGGGTTGGGGTTAAGTTTAGGGTTTGGTTACGGTAAGGGTAAGGGTTAGGGTTAGGGTTACGGTTAGGATAAGAGTAGGGTTAGGGTTAGGGTTAGAATTAGGGTTAAGGTTATGGTTACATTTAGGGTTAGGGTTAGGTTTAGGTTTAGGGTTAGGGTTAGGTTAAGGGTAAGTGTTAGGGTTAGAGTTAGGGTTAGTGTTAGTTAGAGGGTTAGGGTAAGGGTAGGGTTAGGGTGAGGGTTAGGATTAGGGTTAGAATTAAGGTTAGGGTTAGGGTTAGGGTAAGGATAAGGGTTAGGGTTAAGGTTAGGGTTAGGGGTTACAGTTAGGGTTAGGTTTAGGTTTAGGGTTATGGTAAGGGCAAGGTTTCGGGTTAGGGATAGGGGTAGGGTTAGGGTTAGGTTTAGAGTTAGGGTTAGGTTAAGGGTAAGGGTTAGGGTTAGTGATTAGGGTTAGGTTTAAGGTTAGGGTTACTGTTAGGGTAAGGGTAAGTGTTAGGTCAGGGTTAGGGTTAGGATTAGGGTTAGGGTAAGGGTTAGGCTTAGGGTTAGGGTAAGGTGTAGGGGTAGGGTTAGGGTTAGGGTAAGGGTTAGCTATAGGGTAAGGATAAGGGTTAGGTTAGGCTTAGGGTTAAGGTAAGGTTAAGGTTTAGTGTTATGTTTAGGGTTAGGTTTAGGGTAGGTTTAAGTTTTAGGGTTAGGGTTTGGGATAGGTTTAAGGTTAGGGTTAGGGTATGGGTTAAGGTAAGGGTAAGTGTTAGGGTTAGGGTTAGGGTTAGGATAAGGGTAAGGGTTAGGTTTAGGGTTAGGGTTAGGGGTTAGGGTTAGGGTTAGGATTAGGGTTAGGGGTTAGTGTTAGGATTAGGTTTAGGGATAGTGGTAGGGTAAGCTTTAGGGTTAGGGGTGATGGTTAGTGTTAGGGTTAGATTAAGGGTTAGGGTTAGTGTTATGGTTAGGATGAGGGTTAGGGTTAGAGTTAGGGTTAGGGTAAGGGTAAGTGTTAGTGTTAGTGTTAGGGTTAGGGTTAAGGTAAGGGTACGTGCTAGGGTTAGGGTTAGGTTTAGGATAAGGATAAGGGTTAGGATTAGGGTTAGGGTTAGGGGTTAGGGTTATGGTTAGGGTTAGGGTTAGGGATGATGGTTAGTGTTAGTGTTAGGTTAAGGGTTAGGGTTAGGGTTATGGTTAAGATAAGGGTTAGGGTTAGGATTAGGGTTAGGGTAAGAGTAAGTGTTAGGGTTAGGGTTAGGGTTAGGGTAAGGGTTAGGGTTAGGGTTAGGTTTAGGGTTACGGTAAGGGTAAGGGTTAGGGTTAGGGTTAGTTTAGGGTTAGGGTAAGGGTTAGGGTTAGGGTTAGGATTAGGGTATGGTTTAGGGTAAGAGTAAGTGTTAGGGTTATGGTTAGGGTTAGGATAAGGATAATGGTTAGGATTAGGGTTAGGGTTAGGGGTTAGGGTTAGGGTTGGGGTTAGGGTTAGGGTTAGGGGTCATTGTTAGTGTTAGGGTTAGGTTAAGGGTTAGGGTTAGGGTTATGGTTAAGATAAGGGTTAGGGTTAGTATTAGAGTTAGGGTAAGGGTAAGTGTTAGGGTTAGGGTTAGGGTTGGGGTAAGGGTTAGGGTTAGCGTTAGGTTTAGGGTTAGGGTTAGGGTTAAGGTTAGGGTTAAGCTTAAGGTAAGGTTAAGGGTTACGGTTAGGTTTAGGGTTAGGGTTAGGTTAAGAGTAAGGGTTAGGGTTAGGTTTAGGTTTAGGGTTAGGGATATTTTTGGGTTAATGTAAGGGTAAGGGTAAGGGTTAAGTTTAGGGTTAGAGTTAGGGTTAGGATAAGGGTGATGGTTAGGGTTAGGATTACGGTTAGGGTTAGGGTAAGGGTTAGGGTTTCGGTTAGGGTTAGGTTTAGGGTTAGGGTTAGGGTAAGTGTAAGGGTTAGGTTTAGGGTTACGGTTAAGGTTAGGGTAGGATAAGGTTTAGTGTTAGGTTTTGGGTTAGGGTAAGGTTTAGGGTTAGGGTTAGGGTTACAGTTAGGGTTAGGGTTAGGTTAAGGGTAAGAGTTAGGGTTAGGGTTAGGGTTAGGGTTGGGGTTAGGGTAAGGGTTAGGGTTAGGTTTAGTGTTAGGTTAAGGGTTAGGATTAGGGTTAAGTTAAGGGTAAGTGTTAGGGTTAGGGTTAGGGTTAGGGTAAGTGTTAGGGTTAGGGTTAGGGTTAGGGTTAGGGTTAGGGTTAGTGTAAGTGTTAGGGTTAGGGTTAGGGTTAGGGTTAGGGTTAGTGTTAGGGTAAAGGTCAGGGTTAGGCGTAGGTTTAGGTTTTGGGTTAAGTTTAGGGTTAGGGTTAGGGTAAGGGTAAGGGTTAAGGTTATGGTTAGGGGTAGGGTAAGTGTTAGGGTTAGGGTTAGGGTTAGGGTTAGGGTAAGGGTACGGGTTAGGGTTAGGATTAGTGTTAGGGGTTAGGGTTAGGGTTAGGTTTAGGGTTAAGGTTAGGGTAAGGGTAAGGGTTAGGTTTAGGGTGAGGTTTAGGGTTAGGGTTAGGGTAAGAGTTAGGGCTAGGGCTAGGGTTAGGGTTAGGGTTAGGGTAAGGGTACGGGTTAGGGTTAGGATTAGTGTTAGGGGTTAGGGTTAGGGTTAGGTTTAGGGTTAGGTTTAGGGTAAGGGTAAGGCTTAGGTTTAGGGTGAGGTTTAGGGTTAGGGTTAGGGTAAGGGTTAGGGCTAGGGCTAGGGTTAGGGTTAGGGTAAGGGTAAGGGTTAGAGTTAGGGTTAGGGTTAGGGTAAGGGTTAGGTTTAGGGTTAGGGTTAAGATTAGGGTAAGTGTAAGTGTTAGCGTTAAGTTTAGGGTTAGGGTTAAGGTAAGGGTACGGGTTAAGTTTAGGGTTAGGGTTAGGATTAGGGTTACAGTTAGGGTTAGGGTTAGGATAGGATAAGGTTTAGGGTTAAGGTTAGCGATAGTGTTAGGGTTAGGGTTAGGTTTAACGTTAGGGTTAGGGTGAGGGTAAGGATAAGGGTTAGGGTTAGGTTTAGGGTTAGGGTTAAGGTAAGGGTACGGGTTAAGTTTAGGGTTAGGTTTAGGGTTAGGGTTAGGGTTAGGGTAAGGGTAAGGGTTAGGGTTAGGTTTAGGGTTAGGGTTAGTGTAAGGGTAAGGGTTAGGTTTAGGGTTAGGGTTAGGTAAAGGATAAGGGTTTGGTTTAAGGTTAGGTTTAGGGTTAGGGTTAGGGTTAAGGTTAGGGTTAGGCTTAGTGTAAGGGTAAGATTAGGGGTTACGGTTAGGTTTAGGGTTAGTGTTAGGTTAAGAGTAAGGGTTAGGTTTAGGGTTAGGGTTAGGGTTTGGGTTACAGTAAGGGTAAGGGTTAGGGTTAATGTTAGGGATAGAGTTAGGGTTAGAGTAAGGGTTATGGTTAGGGTTAGGATTAAGGTTTGGGTTAGGGTAAGCGTTAGGGTTAGGGTTAGGGTTAGGGTAAGTGTAAGGGTTAGTTTTAGGGTTACTTTTACGGTTAGGGTAAGGTAAAGTTTAGGTTTAGGGTTTGGGTTAGGGTAAGGGTAAGGGTTAGGGTTAGGGTTAGGGTTAGGGTTAAGGTAAGGGTAAGGGTTAGGGTTAGGTTTAGGGTTAGGGTAAGGTGTAGGGGTAGGGTTAGGTTTAGGGTTAGCGTTAGGGTAAGGGTAAGGGTTAGGGTTAGGTTTAGGTTAATGTCAGGTTAAGGGTTAGGGTTGGGGTTAGGGTTAGGTTTACGGTAAGTGTTAGGGTTTGGTTTAGGGTAAGGGTAAGGTTTAGGTTTAGGGTTAGGGTTAGGGTAAGGGTAAGAGTTAGGGTTAGGGTTAGGTTTAGGGTTAGGCTAAGGTTAAGGGTTAGGGTTAGTTTTAGGGTTAGGTTAGGGTAAGGGTTAGAGTTTGGGTTAGGCTTAGGGTATGGGTTAGGTTAAGGGTAAGTGTTAAGTTTAGGGGTTAGGGTTAGGGTTAGGGGTTAGGGTTAGGGTTAGTGGTAGGGTTAGGATCAGGGTTAGGGGTTAGTGTTAAGGTTAGGGTTAGGTATAGAGTTAAGGTAAGGGTTAGGGCTATGGGGGATGGTTAGTGTTAGGGTTAGGTTAAGGGTTAGGGTTAGGGTTACGGTTAGGATAAGGGTTAGGGTTAGGATTAGGGTTAGTGTAAGGGTAAGTCTTAGTTTTAGGGTTAGGGCTAGGTTTAGGTTAAGGGTTAAGGTTAGGGTTAGTGTTAGATTTAGGGTTAGGGTTAGGGAAAGGTTAAGGGTTAGGGTTAGGGTTAGGTTTTGGGCTATCATAAGGATTGGGGTTAGGGTTAGGGTTAGGGAAAGGGTAGGGTTAGGGTTATGGTTTGGATTAGGTTTAAGGTTATTGTTACAGTTAGGGTTAGGGTTAGGGTTAGGTTTAGGTTTAGGGTTAGGGTTAGGTTAAGGGTAAGTGTTAGGGTTTCAGTTAGGGTTAGGGTTAGTGAGAGGGTGAGGGTAAGGGTAGGGTTAGGGTTAGGGTTAGGGTTAGGGATGATGGTTAGTGTTAGTGTTAGGTTAAGGGTTAGGGTTAGGGTTATGGTTAAGATAAGGGTTAGGGTTAGGATTAGGGTTAGGGTAAGAGTAAGTGTTAGGGTTAGGGTTAGGGTTGGGGTAAGGGTTAGGGTTAGCGTTAGGTTTAGGGTTAGGGTTAGGGTTAAGGTTAGGGTTAAGCTTAAGGTAAGGTTAAGGGTTACGGTTAGGTTTAGGGTTAGGGTTAGGTTAAGAGTAAGGGTTAGGGTTAGGTTTAGGTTTAGGGTTAGGGATATTTTTGGGTTAATGTAAGGGTAAGGGTAAGGGTTAAGTTTAGGGTTAGAGTTAGGGTTAGGATAAGGGTAATGGTTAGGGTTAGGATTACGGTTAGGGTTAGGGTAAGGGTTAGGGTTTCGGTTAGGGTTAGGTTTAGGGTTAGGGTTAGGGTAAGTGTAAGGGTTAGGTTTAGGGTTACGGTTAAGGTTAGGGTAGGATAAGGTTTAGTGTTAGGTTTTGGGTTAGGGTAAGGTTTAGGGTTAGGGTTAGGGTTACAGTTAGGGTTAGGGTTAGGTTAAGGGTAAGAGTTAGGTTTAGGGTTAGGGTTAGGGTTGGGGTTAGGGTAAGGGTTAGGGTTAGGTTTAGTGTTAGGTTAAGGGTTAGGATTAGGGTTAAGTTAAGGGTAAGTGTTAGGGTTAGGGTTAGGGTTAGGGTAAGTGTTAGGGTTAGGGTTAGGGTTAGGGTTAGGGTTAGGGTTAGGGTTAGTGTAAGTGTTAGGGTTAGGGTTAGGGTTAGGGTTAGGGTTAGTGTTAGGGTAAAGGTCAGGGTTAGGCGTAGGTTTAGGTTTTGGGTTAAGTTTAGGGTTAGGGTTAGGGTAAGGGTAAGGGTTAAGGTTATGGTTAGGGGTAGGGTAAGTGTTAGGGTTAGGGTTAGGGTTAGGGTTAGGGTAAGGGTACGGGTTAGGGTTAGGATTAGTGTTAGGGGTTAGGGTTAGGGTTAGGTTTAGGGTTAAGGTTAGGGTAAGGGTAAGGGTTAGGTTTAGGGTGAGGTTTAGGGTTAGGGTTAGGGTAAGAGTTAGGGCTAGGGCTAGGGTTAGGGTTAGGGTTAGGGTAAGGGTACGGGTTAGGGTTAGGATTAGTGTTAGGGGTTAGGGTTAGGGTTAGGTTTAGGGTTAGGTTTAGGGTAAGGGTAAGGCTTAGGTTTAGGGTGAGGTTTAGGGTTAGGGTTAGGGTAAGGGTTAGGGCTAGGGCTAGGGTTAGGGTTAGGGTAAGGGTAAGGGTTAGAGTTAGGGTTAGGGTTAGGGTAAGGGTTAGGTTTAGGGTTAGGGTTAAGATTAGGGTAAGTGTAAGTGTTAGCGTTAAGTTTAGGGTTAGGGTTAAGGTAAGGGTACGGGTTAAGTTTAGGGTTAGGGTTAGGATTAGGGTTACAGTTAGGGTTAGGGTTAGGATAGGATAAGGTTTAGGGTTAAGGTTAGCGATAGTGTTAGGGTTAGGGTTAGGTTTAACGTTAGGGTTAGGGTGAGGGTAAGGATAAGGGTTAGGGTTAGGTTTAGGGTTAGGGTTAAGGTAAGGGTACGGGTTAAGTTTAGGGTTAGGTTTAGGGTTAGGGTTAGGGTTAGGGTAAGGGTAAGGGTTAGGGTTAGGTTTAGGGTTAGGGTTAGTGTAAGGGTAAGGGTTAGGTTTAGGGTTAGGGTTAGGTAAAGGATAAGGGTTTGGTTTAAGGTTAGGTTTAGGGTTAGGGTTAGGGTTAAGGTTAGGGTTAGGCTTAGTGTAAGGGTAAGATTAGGGGTTACGGTTAGGTTTAGGGTTAGTGTTAGGTTAAGAGTAAGGGTTAGGTTTAGGGTTAGGGTTAGGGTTTGGGTTACAGTAAGGGTAAGGGTTAGGGTTAATGTTAGGGATAGAGTTAGGGTTAGAGTAAGGGTTATGGTTAGGGTTAGGATTAAGGTTTGGGTTAGGGTAAGCGTTAGGGTTAGGGTTAGGGTTAGGGTAAGTGTAAGGGTTAGTTTTAGGGTTACTTTTACGGTTAGGGTAAGGTAAAGTTTAGGTTTAGGGTTTGGGTTAGGGTAAGGGTAAGGGTTAGGGTTAGGGTTAGGGTTAGGGTTAAGGTAAGGGTAAGGGTTAGGGTTAGGTTTAGGGTTAGGGTAAGGTGTAGGGGTAGGGTTAGGTTTAGGGTTAGCGTTAGGGTAAGGGTAAGGGTTAGGGTTAGGTTTAGGTTAATGTCAGGTTAAGGGTTAGGGTTGGGGTTAGGGTTAGGTTTACGGTAAGTGTTAGGGTTTGGTTTAGGGTAAGGGTAAGGTTTAGGTTTAGGGTTAGGGTTAGGGTAAGGGTAAGAGTTAGGGTTAGGGTTAGGTTTAGGGTTAGGCTAAGGTTAAGGGTTAGGGTTAGTTTTAGGGTTAGGTTAGGGTAAGGGTTAGAGTTTGGGTTAGGCTTAGGGTATGGGTTAGGTTAAGGGTAAGTGTTAAGTTTAGGGGTTAGGGTTAGGGTTAGGGGTTAGGGTTAGGGTTAGTGGTAGGGTTAGGATCAGGGTTAGGGGTTAGTGTTAAGGTTAGGGTTAGGTATAGAGTTAAGGTAAGGGTTAGGGCTATGGGGGATGGTTAGTGTTAGGGTTAGGTTAAGGGTTAGGGTTAGGGTTACGGTTAGGATAAGGGTTAGGGTTAGGATTAGGGTTAGTGTAAGGGTAAGTCTTAGTTTTAGGGTTAGGGCTAGGTTTAGGTTAAGGGTTAAGGTTAGGGTTAGTGTTAGATTTAGGGTTAGGGTTAGGGAAAGGTTAAGGGTTAGGGTTAGGGTTAGGTTTTGGGCTATCATAAGGATTGGGGTTAGGGTTAGGGTTAGGGAAAGGGTAGGGTTAGGGTTATGGTTTGGATTAGGTTTAAGGTTATTGTTACAGTTAGGGTTAGGGTTAGGGTTAGGTTTAGGTTTAGGGTTAGGGTTAGGTTAAGGGTAAGTGTTAGGGTTTCAGTTAGGGTTAGGGTTAGTGAGAGGGTGAGGGTAAGGGTAGGGTTAGGGTTAGGGTTAGGGTTAGGGATGATGGTTAGTGTTAGTGTTAGGTTAAGGGTTAGGGTTAGGGTTATGGTTAAGATAAGGGTTAGGGTTAGGATTAGGGTTAGGGTAAGAGTAAGTGTTAGGGTTAGGGTTAGGGTTGGGGTAAGGGTTAGGGTTAGCGTTAGGTTTAGGGTTAGGGTTAGGGTTAAGGTTAGGGTTAAGCTTAAGGTAAGGTTAAGGGTTACGGTTAGGTTTAGGGTTAGGGTTAGGTTAAGAGTAAGGGTTAGGGTTAGGTTTAGGTTTAGGGTTAGGGATATTTTTGGGTTAATGTAAGGGTAAGGGTAAGGGTTAAGTTTAGGGTTAGAGTTAGGGTTAGGATAAGGGTAATGGTTAGGGTTAGGATTACGGTTAGGGTTAGGGTAAGGGTTAGGGTTTCGGTTAGGGTTAGGTTTAGGGTTAGGGTTAGGGTAAGTGTAAGGGTTAGGTTTAGGGTTACGGTTAAGGTTAGGGTAGGATAAGGTTTAGTGTTAGGTTTTGGGTTAGGGTAAGGTTTAGGGTTAGGGTTAGGGTTACAGTTAGGGTTAGGGTTAGGTTAAGGGTAAGAGTTAGGTTTAGGGTTAGGGTTAGGGTTGGGGTTAGGGTAAGGGTTAGGGTTAGGTTTAGTGTTAGGTTAAGGGTTAGGATTAGGGTTAAGTTAAGGGTAAGTGTTAGGGTTAGGGTTAGGGTTAGGGTAAGTGTTAGGGTTAGGGTTAGGGTTAGGGTTAGGGTTAGGGTTAGGGTTAGTGTAAGTGTTAGGGTTAGGGTTAGGGTTAGGGTTAGGGTTAGTGTTAGGGTAAAGGTCAGGGTTAGGCGTAGGTTTAGGTTTTGGGTTAAGTTTAGGGTTAGGGTTAGGGTAAGGGTAAGGGTTAAGGTTATGGTTAGGGGTAGGGTAAGTGTTAGGGTTAGGGTTAGGGTTAGGGTTAGGGTAAGGGTACGGGTTAGGGTTAGGATTAGTGTTAGGGGTTAGGGTTAGGGTTAGGTTTAGGGTTAAGGTTAGGGTAAGGGTAAGGGTTAGGTTTAGGGTGAGGTTTAGGGTTAGGGTTAGGGTAAGAGTTAGGGCTAGGGCTAGGGTTAGGGTTAGGGTTAGGGTAAGGGTACGGGTTAGGGTTAGGATTAGTGTTAGGGGTTAGGGTTAGGGTTAGGTTTAGGGTTAGGTTTAGGGTAAGGGTAAGGCTTAGGTTTAGGGTGAGGTTTAGGGTTAGGGTTAGGGTAAGGGTTAGGGCTAGGGCTAGGGTTAGGGTTAGGGTAAGGGTAAGGGTTAGAGTTAGGGTTAGGGTTAGGGTAAGGGTTAGGTTTAGGGTTAGGGTTAAGATTAGGGTAAGTGTAAGTGTTAGCGTTAAGTTTAGGGTTAGGGTTAAGGTAAGGGTACGGGTTAAGTTTAGGGTTAGGGTTAGGATTAGGGTTACAGTTAGGGTTAGGGTTAGGATAGGATAAGGTTTAGGGTTAAGGTTAGCGATAGTGTTAGGGTTAGGGTTAGGTTTAACGTTAGGGTTAGGGTGAGGGTAAGGATAAGGGTTAGGGTTAGGTTTAGGGTTAGGGTTAAGGTAAGGGTACGGGTTAAGTTTAGGGTTAGGTTTAGGGTTAGGGTTAGGGTTAGGGTAAGGGTAAGGGTTAGGGTTAGGTTTAGGGTTAGGGTTAGTGTAAGGGTAAGGGTTAGGTTTAGGGTTAGGGTTAGGTAAAGGATAAGGGTTTGGTTTAAGGTTAGGTTTAGGGTTAGGGTTAGGGTTAAGGTTAGGGTTAGGCTTAGTGTAAGGGTAAGATTAGGGGTTACGGTTAGGTTTAGGGTTAGTGTTAGGTTAAGAGTAAGGGTTAGGTTTAGGGTTAGGGTTAGGGTTTGGGTTACAGTAAGGGTAAGGGTTAGGGTTAATGTTAGGGATAGAGTTAGGGTTAGAGTAAGGGTTATGGTTAGGGTTAGGATTAAGGTTTGGGTTAGGGTAAGCGTTAGGGTTAGGGTTAGGGTTAGGGTAAGTGTAAGGGTTAGTTTTAGGGTTACTTTTACGGTTAGGGTAAGGTAAAGTTTAGGTTTAGGGTTTGGGTTAGGGTAAGGGTAAGGGTTAGGGTTAGGGTTAGGGTTAGGGTTAAGGTAAGGGTAAGGGTTAGGGTTAGGTTTAGGGTTAGGGTAAGGTGTAGGGGTAGGGTTAGGTTTAGGGTTAGCGTTAGGGTAAGGGTAAGGGTTAGGGTTAGGTTTAGGTTAATGTCAGGTTAAGGGTTAGGGTTGGGGTTAGGGTTAGGTTTACGGTAAGTGTTAGGGTTTGGTTTAGGGTAAGGGTAAGGTTTAGGTTTAGGGTTAGGGTTAGGGTAAGGGTAAGAGTTAGGGTTAGGGTTAGGTTTAGGGTTAGGCTAAGGTTAAGGGTTAGGGTTAGTTTTAGGGTTAGGTTAGGGTAAGGGTTAGAGTTTGGGTTAGGCTTAGGGTATGGGTTAGGTTAAGGGTAAGTGTTAAGTTTAGGGGTTAGGGTTAGGGTTAGGGGTTAGGGTTAGGGTTAGTGGTAGGGTTAGGATCAGGGTTAGGGGTTAGTGTTAAGGTTAGGGTTAGGTATAGAGTTAAGGTAAGGGTTAGGGCTATGGGGGATGGTTAGTGTTAGGGTTAGGTTAAGGGTTAGGGTTAGGGTTACGGTTAGGATAAGGGTTAGGGTTAGGATTAGGGTTAGTGTAAGGGTAAGTCTTAGTTTTAGGGTTAGGGCTAGGTTTAGGTTAAGGGTTAAGGTTAGGGTTAGTGTTAGATTTAGGGTTAGGGTTAGGGAAAGGTTAAGGGTTAGGGTTAGGGTTAGGTTTTGGGCTATCATAAGGATTGGGGTTAGGGTTAGGGTTAGGGAAAGGGTAGGGTTAGGGTTATGGTTTGGATTAGGTTTAAGGTTATTGTTACAGTTAGGGTTAGGGTTAGGGTTAGGTTTAGGTTTAGGGTTAGGGTTAGGTTAAGGGTAAGTGTTAGGGTTTCAGTTAGGGTTAGGGTTAGTGAGAGGGTGAGGGTAAGGGTAGGGTTAGGGTTAGGGTTAGGTTTAGGGTTAAGGTTAGGGATGATGGTTAGTGTTAGTGTTAGGTTAAGGGTTAGGGTTAGGGTTATGGTTAAGATAAGGGTTAGGGTTAGGATTAGGGTTAGGGTAAATGTAAGTGTTAGGGTTAGGGTTAGGGTTAGGGTAAGGGTTAGTGTTAGGGTTAGTGTTAGGTTTAGGGTTAGTGTTAGGGTAAGGGTAAGGGTTAGGTTTAGGGTGAGATTTAGGGTTAGGTTTAGGGTAAGGGTTAGGGCTAGGGCTAGGGTTAGGGTTAGGGTTAGGGTAAGGGTACGGGTTAGGGTTAGGATTAGTGTTAGGGGTTAGGGTTAGGGTTAGGTTTAAGGTTAGCGTTAGGGTAAGGTTAAGGGTTAGGTTTAGGGTGAGGTTTAGGGTTAGGGTTAGGGTAAGTGTTAGGGCTAGGGCTAGGGTTAGGGTTATGGTAATGGTAAGGGTTAGAGTTAGGGTTAGGGTTAGGTTTAGGGTTAGGGTTAAGATTAGGGTAAGGGTAAGTGTTAGGGTTAGGTTTAGGGTTAGGGTTAAGGTAAGGGTACGGGTTAAGTTTAGGGTTAGGGTTAGGATTAGGGTTACAGTTTGGGTTAGGGTTAGGATAGGGATAAGGTTTAGGGTTAAGGTTAGGGTTAGCGTTAGTGTTAGGGTTAGGTTTAACGTTAGGTTTAGGGTGAGGGTAATGATAAGGGTTAGGGTTAGGTTTAGGGTTAGGGTTAGGGTAAGGGTAAAGTTTAGAGTTGGGGTTAGGTTTAGGTTTAGGGTTTGGGGTAGGATTATGGTTAGGGTAAGCGTAAGGGTTAGGGTTAAGGTTAGGGGTAGTGTTAGTTTTAGAATTAATGTTAGCGTTAGGGTAAGGGTAAGGGTTAGGAGTAGGGGTAGGGTTAGGTTTAGGGGAAGGGGAAGGGTTAGGTTTAGGGTTAGGGTTAGGTTTAGTGTTGGGGTTAAGGTTAGGGTTAGGGTAAGGGTTAGGCTAAGGTTAGGGTTAGGTTTAGGGTTATGTTTAGGGTTAGGGTTACGGTAAGGGTATGTGTTAGGGTTACGGTTAAGGTTAGGGTTAGGGTTAGCGTTAGGGTAAGGTTAAGGGTTAGGGTTAGTGGTAGGTTTAAGGTAAGGGTAAGGGTTAGGGTTAGGGTTAGATTTAGGGTAAGGGTTAGTGTTAGGTTTATGGTTAGGGTAAGGTGTAGGGTTAGGGTTAGGGTTAGGGTTAGCGTTAGGGTAATGGTAAGGGTTAGGGTTACTGTTAGGGTAAAGGTAAGGTAAAGGGTTAGGGTTAGGGTTAGGTTTAGGGTAAGGGTTAGGGTTAGGTTTAGGATAAGGGTAAGGTTTAGGTTAAGGGTTAGGGTTAGGGTTAGGGTAAGGGTAAGAGTTAGGGTAAGAGTTAGGGTTAGGGTTAGGTTTAGGGTTAGGTTAAGGGTAAGGGTTAGGGTTAGGGTTAGAGTTAGGGTTAGGATTAGGTTAAGGGGAATAGTTAGGGTTAGGGTTAGGGTTAGGGTAAGGGTACGGGTTAGGGTTAGGATTAGTGTTAGGGGTTAGGGTTAGGGTTAGGTTTAGGGTTAGGGTTAGGGTAAGGGTAATGGTTAGGTTTAGGCTGAGGTTGAGGGTTAGGGTTAGGGTTAGGGTAAGGGTTAGGGCTAGGGCTAGGGTTAGGGTTAGGGTAAGGGTAAGGGTTAGAGTTAGGGTTAGGGTTAGGGTAAGGGTTAGGTTTAGGGTTAGGGTTAAGATTAGTTTAAGGGTAAGTGTTAGGGTTAGGTTTAGGGTTAGGGTTAAGGTAAGGGTAAAGGTTAGATTTAGGGTAGGGTTAGGATTAGAGTTACGGTTAGGGTTAGGGTTAGGTTAAGGATAAGGCTTAGATTTAAAGTTAGGTTTAAGATTAGGGTTAGGGTTAGGTTTAAGTTTAGGGTTAGGGTGAGGGTAAGGGTAAGGTTTAGGGTTAGGTTTAGGGTTAGGGTTAGTGTAAGGGTAAGGGTTAGTGTTGGGGTTAGGGTTAGGTTTAGGGTTAGGGTTAGGATTATGGTTACGGTAAGGCTAAGTGTTAGGGTTAAGGTTAGGGTTAGGGTTAGGTTAGGGTTAGGATTAGCGTTAGGGTGAGTGTAAGGGTTAGGGTTAGGGTTAGGGTTAGGTTTAGGGTTAGGGGAAGGGGAAGGGGAAGGGTTAGTTTTACGGTTAGGGTTAGGTTTAGTGTTGGGGTTAAGGTTAGGGTTAGTTTAAGGGTTAGAGTAAGATTACGGTTATGTTTAGGGTTATGTTTAGGCTTACAGTTAGGGTTCTAGTTAGACTTAGGTTAAGGGTATGTGTTAGGGTTACGGTTAGGGTTAGGGTTAGCGTTAGGGTAAGGTTAAGGGTTAGGGTTAGGTTTAGGGTTAAGGTAAGGGTTAGGGTTAGGGTTAGGGTTAGGGTTAGAGTTAGGGTTTGGGTTAGGGTTAGGGTAAGGGTTAGGGTTAGGTTTAGGGTTAGGGAAAAGGTAAGGGTTAGGGTTAGGGTTAGGGTTAGGGTTAGGGTTAGGGCAAGGATTAGGGTTAGGGTTAGGTTTAGGGTAAGGGTAAAGTTTAGTGTTAGTGTTAGGGTTAGTGTTAACGTTATGGTTAGGGATAGGGTTAGGTATCGAGTTAGGTTTAGGGTTAGGGTTAGGTTAAGCGTAAGTGTTGGATTACAGTTAGGGTTAGGATTAGGGAGAGGGTAAGGATTAGAGTTAGGTTTAGGGTTAGGGTTAGGGTTAGTGTAAGGATTAGGATTAGGGTTAGGGTTAGGGTAAGGGTTAGGGTTAAGTTTAGGGTTAGCATTAAGGTTAGGGTTAGTGTTAGGGTAAGGGGAAGGGTTAGGGTTAAGGTTACGGTTAGGGGTTACGGTTAGGGTTAGGTTTAGGGTTAGGGTTATGGTAAGGGTAAGGTTTCAGTTTAGGGATAGGGTAAGGGTTAGGGTTAGGTTTAGAGTTAGGGTTAGGGTTAGGGTAAGGGTAAGGGTTAGGTTTAGGTGTTAGTGTAAGGTGTAAGGTTAGGGTTACTGTTAGGGTAAGGGTAAGTGGTAGGTTAGGGTTAGGGATAGGGTTAGGGTAAGGGTTAGGGTTACGGTTAGGGTTAGGTTTAGGGTTAGGGTTAAGGTTAGGGTTAGAGGAAGGGTAAGGGTAAGGGTTAGGGTTAAGGTTAGGGTTAGGTTTAGGGTTAGGGTTAGTGTAAGGGTTAGGTTTAGGGTTACGGTTACAGTTAGGGTAAGGCTAAGGCTTAGGGTTAGGGTTCGGGTTAGGGTAAGAGTTAGGGTAAGGGTAAGGGTTAGGGTTAGGGTTAGTTTAGGGTTAGGGTAAGGGTTAGGGTTAGGGTTAGGATTAGGGTATGGTTTAGGGTAAGGGTAAGTGCTAGGGTTAGGGTTAGGGTTAGGATAAGGATAATGGTTAGGATTAGGGTTAGGGTTAGGGGTAAGGATTAGGGTTGGGGTTAGGGTTAGGGTTAGGGGTCATTGTTAGTGTTAGGGTTAGGTTAAGGGTTGGGGTTAGGGTTATGGTTAAGATAAGGGTTAGGGTTAGTATTAGAGTTAGGGTAAGGTTAAGTGTTAGTGTTAGGGTTAGGGTTGGGGTAAGGGTTAGCGTTAGGTTTAGGGTTAGGGTTTGGGTTAAGGTTAGGGTTAGGCTTAAGGTAAGGTTAAGGGTTACGGTTAGGTTTAGGGTTAGGGTTAGGTTAAGAGTAAGGGTTAGGGTTAGGGTTAGGTTTAGGTTTAGGGTTAGGGTTATTTTTGGTTTAATGTAAGGGTAAGGGTTAGGGTTAAGTTTAGGGTTAGAGTTAGGGTTAGGGTAAGGGTAATGGTTAGGGTTAGGATTACGGTTAGGGTTAGGGTAAGGGTTAGGGTTAGGGTTAGGGTTAGGTTTAGGGTTAGGGTTAGGATAAGTGTAAGGGTTAGGTTTAGGGTTACGGTTACGGTTAGGGTAAGATAAGGTTTAGGGTTAGGTGTCGGGTTAGGGTAAGGGTTAGGGTTAGTGTTAGGGTTAGCGTTAGGGTTAGGGTTAGGTTAAGTGTAAGAGTTAGGGTTAGGGTTAGGGTTAGGGTAAGGGTTAACTTAGGGGTTAGGGTTAGGTTTAGGGTAAGGGTTAGGGTTAGTGTTAGGGTTAGGGTCAGTGTAAGGGTTAGGGTTAGGTTTAGTGTTAGGGTAAGGGTTAGGGTTAGGGTTAGGTTAAGGGTTAGGGTTAGGGTTAGGGTTACGGTTAGGGAAAGTGTTAGGGTTAGAGTTAGGGTTTGGGTTAGGGTTAGGGTAAGGGTTAGGGTTAGGGTTAGGGTTAGGGTAAGGGTAAGTGTTAGGGTTTGGGTTAGGGTTAGGGTTAGGGTAAGTGTTATGGTAAAGGTCAGGGTTAGGCTTAGGTTTAGGTTTTGGGTTAAGTTTAGGGTTAGGGTTAGGGTAAAGGTAAGGGTTAACGTTAGGGTTAGGGGTAGGGTAAGTGTTAGGGTTAGGGTTAGGGTTAGGGTTAGGGTAAGGGTACGGGTTAGGGTTAGGATTAGTGTTAGGTGTTAGGGTTAGGGTTAGGTTTAGGGTTAGGGTAAGGGTAAGGGTAAGGTTTAGGTTTAGGGTGAGGTTTAGGTTTAGGATTAGGGTAAGGGTAAGGGTTAGGGCTAGGGTTAGGATTAGGGTAAGGGTAAGGGTAAGGGTTAGGTTTAGGGTTATGGTTATGGTTAGGTTTAGGGTTACGGTAAGGTGTAGGGGTAGGGTTAGGGTTAGGGTTACGTTTAGGTTTAGGGTAAGGTTAAGGTTTAGGGTTAGAGTTAGGGTTAGGGTTAGGGTAAGGGTAATAATTAGGGTAGGGTTCGGGTGAGGGTTTGTTTAGGGTAAGGGTAAGTGTTAGGGTTAGGTTTAGGATAAGGGTGAGGGTTAGGGTTAGGGTTAGGGTTAGGGGTTAGGGTTAGGGTTAGGGGTAGGGTTAGGATTAGGGTTTGTGGTTAGTGTTAGGGTTAGGGTTAGGTATAGGGTTAGGGTAAGGGTTAGGTTTATGGGGGATGGTTAGTGTTAGGGTTAGATTAAGGGTTAGGGTTAGGGTTACGGTTAAGATAAGGGTTAGGGTTAGGATTACGGTTAGGGTAAGTGTAAGTCTTAGTGTTAGGGTTAGGGCTACGTTTAGGGTAAGGATTAGGGTTAGGGTTAGGGTTAGATTTAGGGTTGGGGTTAAGTTTAAGGTTTGGTTACGGTAAGGGTAAGGGTAAGGGTTAGGGTTAGGGTTACGGTTAGGGTTAGGGTTAGGGTTAGGTTAAGGGTAAGGGTTAGAGTTAGACTTAGGGTTAGGGTTAGAGAAAGGGTAAGGATTAGGGTTAGGTTTAGGGTTAGGGGAAGGGGAAGGGGAAGGGTTAGTTTTACGGTTAGGGTTAGGTTTAGTGTTGGGGTTAAGGTTAGGGTTAGTTTAAGGGTTAGAGTAAGATTACGGTTATGTTTAGGGTTATGTTTAGGCTTACAGTTAGGGTTCTAGTTAGACTTAGGTTAAGGGTATGTGTTAGGGTTACGGTTAGGGTTAGGGTTAGCGTTAGGGTAAGGTTAAGGGTTAGGGTTAGGTTTAGGGTTAAGGTAAGGGTTAGGGTTAGGGTTAGGGTTAGGGTTAGAGTTAGGGTTTGGGTTAGGGTTAGGGTAAGGGTTAGGGTTAGGTTTAGGGTTAGGGAAAAGGTAAGGGTTAGGGTTAGGGTTAGGGTTAGGGTTAGGGTTAGGGCAAGGATTAGGGTTAGGGTTAGGTTTAGGGTAAGGGTAAAGTTTAGTGTTAGTGTTAGGGTTAGTGTTAACGTTATGGTTAGGGATAGGGTTAGGTATCGAGTTAGGTTTAGGGTTAGGGTTAGGTTAAGCGTAAGTGTTGGATTACAGTTAGGGTTAGGATTAGGGAGAGGGTAAGGATTAGAGTTAGGTTTAGGGTTAGGGTTAGGGTTAGTGTAAGGATTAGGATTAGGGTTAGGGTTAGGGTAAGGGTTAGGGTTAAGTTTAGGGTTAGCATTAAGGTTAGGGTTAGTGTTAGGGTAAGGGGAAGGGTTAGGGTTAAGGTTACGGTTAGGGGTTACGGTTAGGGTTAGGTTTAGGGTTAGGGTTATGGTAAGGGTAAGGTTTCAGTTTAGGGATAGGGTAAGGGTTAGGGTTAGGTTTAGAGTTAGGGTTAGGGTTAGGGTAAGGGTAAGGGTTAGGTTTAGGTGTTAGTGTAAGGTGTAAGGTTAGGGTTACTGTTAGGGTAAGGGTAAGTGGTAGGTTAGGGTTAGGGATAGGGTTAGGGTAAGGGTTAGGGTTACGGTTAGGGTTAGGTTTAGGGTTAGGGTTAAGGTTAGGGTTAGAGGAAGGGTAAGGGTAAGGGTTAGGGTTAAGGTTAGGGTTAGGTTTAGGGTTAGGGTTAGTGTAAGGGTTAGGTTTAGGGTTACGGTTACAGTTAGGGTAAGGCTAAGGCTTAGGGTTAGGGTTCGGGTTAGGGTAAGAGTTAGGGTAAGGGTAAGGGTTAGGGTTAGGGTTAGTTTAGGGTTAGGGTAAGGGTTAGGGTTAGGGTTAGGATTAGGGTATGGTTTAGGGTAAGGGTAAGTGCTAGGGTTAGGGTTAGGGTTAGGATAAGGATAATGGTTAGGATTAGGGTTAGGGTTAGGGGTAAGGATTAGGGTTGGGGTTAGGGTTAGGGTTAGGGGTCATTGTTAGTGTTAGGGTTAGGTTAAGGGTTGGGGTTAGGGTTATGGTTAAGATAAGGGTTAGGGTTAGTATTAGAGTTAGGGTAAGGTTAAGTGTTAGTGTTAGGGTTAGGGTTGGGGTAAGGGTTAGCGTTAGGTTTAGGGTTAGGGTTTGGGTTAAGGTTAGGGTTAGGCTTAAGGTAAGGTTAAGGGTTACGGTTAGGTTTAGGGTTAGGGTTAGGTTAAGAGTAAGGGTTAGGGTTAGGGTTAGGTTTAGGTTTAGGGTTAGGGTTATTTTTGGTTTAATGTAAGGGTAAGGGTTAGGGTTAAGTTTAGGGTTAGAGTTAGGGTTAGGGTAAGGGTAATGGTTAGGGTTAGGATTACGGTTAGGGTTAGGGTAAGGGTTAGGGTTAGGGTTAGGGTTAGGTTTAGGGTTAGGGTTAGGATAAGTGTAAGGGTTAGGTTTAGGGTTACGGTTACGGTTAGGGTAAGATAAGGTTTAGGGTTAGGTGTCGGGTTAGGGTAAGGGTTAGGGTTAGTGTTAGGGTTAGCGTTAGGGTTAGGGTTAGGTTAAGTGTAAGAGTTAGGGTTAGGGTTAGGGTTAGGGTAAGGGTTAACTTAGGGGTTAGGGTTAGGTTTAGGGTAAGGGTTAGGGTTAGTGTTAGGGTTAGGGTCAGTGTAAGGGTTAGGGTTAGGTTTAGTGTTAGGGTAAGGGTTAGGGTTAGGGTTAGGTTAAGGGTTAGGGTTAGGGTTAGGGTTACGGTTAGGGAAAGTGTTAGGGTTAGAGTTAGGGTTTGGGTTAGGGTTAGGGTAAGGGTTAGGGTTAGGGTTAGGGTTAGGGTAAGGGTAAGTGTTAGGGTTTGGGTTAGGGTTAGGGTTAGGGTAAGTGTTATGGTAAAGGTCAGGGTTAGGCTTAGGTTTAGGTTTTGGGTTAAGTTTAGGGTTAGGGTTAGGGTAAAGGTAAGGGTTAACGTTAGGGTTAGGGGTAGGGTAAGTGTTAGGGTTAGGGTTAGGGTTAGGGTTAGGGTAAGGGTACGGGTTAGGGTTAGGATTAGTGTTAGGTGTTAGGGTTAGGGTTAGGTTTAGGGTTAGGGTAAGGGTAAGGGTAAGGTTTAGGTTTAGGGTGAGGTTTAGGTTTAGGATTAGGGTAAGGGTAAGGGTTAGGGCTAGGGTTAGGATTAGGGTAAGGGTAAGGGTAAGGGTTAGGTTTAGGGTTATGGTTATGGTTAGGTTTAGGGTTACGGTAAGGTGTAGGGGTAGGGTTAGGGTTAGGGTTACGTTTAGGTTTAGGGTAAGGTTAAGGTTTAGGGTTAGAGTTAGGGTTAGGGTTAGGGTAAGGGTAATAATTAGGGTAGGGTTCGGGTGAGGGTTTGTTTAGGGTAAGGGTAAGTGTTAGGGTTAGGTTTAGGATAAGGGTGAGGGTTAGGGTTAGGGTTAGGGTTAGGGGTTAGGGTTAGGGTTAGGGGTAGGGTTAGGATTAGGGTTTGTGGTTAGTGTTAGGGTTAGGGTTAGGTATAGGGTTAGGGTAAGGGTTAGGTTTATGGGGGATGGTTAGTGTTAGGGTTAGATTAAGGGTTAGGGTTAGGGTTACGGTTAAGATAAGGGTTAGGGTTAGGATTACGGTTAGGGTAAGTGTAAGTCTTAGTGTTAGGGTTAGGGCTACGTTTAGGGTAAGGATTAGGGTTAGGGTTAGGGTTAGATTTAGGGTTGGGGTTAAGTTTAAGGTTTGGTTACGGTAAGGGTAAGGGTAAGGGTTAGGGTTAGGGTTACGGTTAGGGTTAGGGTTAGGGTTAGGTTAAGGGTAAGGGTTAGAGTTAGACTTAGGGTTAGGGTTAGAGAAAGGGTAAGGATTAGGGTTAGGTTTAGGGTTAGGGTAAGGATTAGGTTTAGGGTTAGGGTTAGGATAAGAGTAGGGTTAGGGTTAGGGTTAGAATTAGGGTTAAAGTTATGGTTACAGTTATGGTTAGGGTTAGGTTTAGGTTTAGGGTTAGGGTTGGGTTAAGGGTAAGGGTTAGGGTTACAGTTAGGGTTAGGGTTAGTGAGAGGGTTAGGGTAAGGTTAGGGTTAGGGTTAGGGTTAGGATTAGGGTTAGAATTAAGTTTAGGGTTAGGGTTAGGGTAAGGGTAAGGGTTAGGGTTAAGGTTAGGGTTAGGGGTTATGGTTAGGGTTAGGTTTAGGGTTAGGGTTATGGTAAGGGTAAGGTTTCGGGTTAGGGATAGGGTTAGGGTTAGGGTTAGGTTTAGAGTTAGGGTTAGGGTAAGGGTAAGGGTTAGGGTTAGGTATTAGGGTTAGGTTTAAGGTTAGGGTTACTGTTAGGGTAAGGGTAAGTGTTAAGTCAAGGTTAGGGTTAGGGTTAGGGTTAGGGTAAGGATTAGGGTTAGGGTTAGGGTAAGGTGTAGTTGTAGGGTTAGGGTTATTGTTAGGGTTAGCTTTAGGGTAAGGGTAAGGGTTAGGGTTAGGGTTAGGGTTAGGGTTAAGGTAAGGTTAAGGTTTAGTGTTAGAGTTAGGGTTAGGTTTAGGGTAGGGGTAAGGTTTAGGGTTAGGGTTAGGGTTAGGTTTAGGGTTAGGGTTAGGGTATGGGTTAAGGTAAGGGTAAGTGTTAGGGTTAGGGTTAGGGTTAGGATAAGGGTAAGAGTTAGGGTTAGGTTTAGGGTTAGGGGTTAGGGTTAGGGTTAGGGTTAGGATTAGGGTTAGGGGTTAGTGTTAGGGTTAGGTTTAGGGATAGTGTTAGGGTAAGCTTTAGGGTTAGGGGTGATGGTTAGTGTTAGGGTTAGGTTAAGGGTTCGGGTTAGGGTTATGGTTAGGATGAGGGTTAGGGTTAGGGTTAGGGTTAGGGTAAGGGTAAGTGTTAGTGTTAGTGTTAGGGTTAGGGTTAGGGTAAGGGTTAGGGTTAGGGTTAGGGTTAGGGTTAAGGTTAAGATAAGGGTTAGGTTTAGGATTAGGTTTAGGGAAAGGGTAAGTGTTAGGGTTAGTGTTAGTGTTAGGGTAACGGTTAGGGTTAGGGTTAGGTTTAGGGTTAGGGTAAAGGTAAGGGTTAGGGTTAGGTTTAGTTTAGGGTTAGGGTAAGAGTTAGGGTTAGGGTTAGGATTAGGGTATGGTTTAGGGTAAGGGTAAGTGCTAGGGTTAGGGTTAGGTTTAGGATAAGGATAATGGTTAGGATTATGGTTAGGTTTAGGGGTTAGGATTAGGGTTGGGGTTAGGGTTAGGGTTAGGGGTCATTGTTAGTGTTAGGGTTAGGTTAAGGGTTAGGGTTAGGGTTATGTTTAAGATAAGGGTTAGGGTTAGTATTAGAGTTAGGGTAAGGTTAAATGTTAGTGTTAGGGTTAGGGTTGGGGTAAGGGTTAAGGTTAGCGTTAGGTTTAGGGTTAAGGTTAAGGTTAGGGTTAGGCTTAAGGTAAGGTTAAGGGTTACGGTTAGGTTTAGGGTTAGGGTTAGGTTAAGAGTAAGTGTTAGGGTTAGGTTTAGGTTTAGGGTTAGGGTTATTTTTGGGTTAATGTAAGGGTAAGGGTTAGGGTTAGGGTTAGGGTTAGGATAAGGGTAAGGGTTAGGGTTAGGGTTAGGGTTAGGGGTTAGGTTTAGGGTTAGGGTAAGGGTTAGGGTTAGGGTTAGGGTTAGGGTTAGGGTTAGGGGTTATGGTTAGGGTTAGGTTTAGGGTTAGGGTTATGGTAAGGGTAAGGTTTCGGGTTAGGGATAGGGTTAGGGTTAGGGTTAGGTTTAGAGTTAGGGTTAGGGTAAGGGTAAGGGTTAGGGTTAGGTATTAGGGTTAGGTTTAAGGTTAGGGTTACTGTTAGGGTAAGGGTAAGTGTTAAGTCAAGGTTAGGGTTAGGGTTAGGGTTAGGGTAAGGATTAGGGTTAGGGTTAGGGTAAGGTGTAGTTGTAGGGTTAGGGTTATTGTTAGGGTTAGCTTTAGGGTAAGGGTAAGGGTTAGGGTTAGGGTTAGGGTTAGGGTTAAGGTAAGGTTAAGGTTTAGTGTTAGAGTTAGGGTTAGGTTTAGGGTAGGGGTAAGGTTTAGGGTTAGGGTTAGGGTTAGGTTTAGGGTTAGGGTTAGGGTATGGGTTAAGGTAAGGGTAAGTGTTAGGGTTAGGGTTAGGGTTAGGATAAGGGTAAGAGTTAGGGTTAGGTTTAGGGTTAGGGGTTAGGGTTAGGGTTAGGGTTAGGATTAGGGTTAGGGGTTAGTGTTAGGGTTAGGTTTAGGGATAGTGTTAGGGTAAGCTTTAGGGTTAGGGGTGATGGTTAGTGTTAGGGTTAGGTTAAGGGTTCGGGTTAGGGTTATGGTTAGGATGAGGGTTAGGGTTAGGGTTAGGGTTAGGGTAAGGGTAAGTGTTAGTGTTAGTGTTAGGGTTAGGGTTAGGGTAAGGGTTAGGGTTAGGGTTAGGGTTAGGGTTAAGGTTAAGATAAGGGTTAGGTTTAGGATTAGGTTTAGGGAAAGGGTAAGTGTTAGGCTTAGTGTTAGTGTTAGGGTAACGGTTAGGGTTAGGGTTAGGTTTAGGGTTAGGGTAAAGGTAAGGGTTAGGGTTAGGTTTAGTTTAGGGTTAGGGTAAGAGTTAGGGTTAGGGTTAGGATTAGGGTATGGTTTAGGGTAAGGGTAAGTGCTAGGGTTAGGGTTAGGTTTAGGATAAGGATAATGGTTAGGATTATGGTTAGGGTTAGGGGTTAGGATTAGGGTTGGGGTTAGGGTTAGGGTTAGGGGTCATTGTTAGTGTTAGGGTTAGGTTAAGGGTTAGGGTTAGGGTTATGTTTAAGATAAGGGTTAGGGTTAGTATTAGAGTTAGGGTAAGGTTAAATGTTAGTGTTAGGGTTAGGGTTGGGGTAAGGGTTAAGGTTAGCGTTAGGTTTAGGGTTAAGGTTAAGGTTAGGGTTAGGCTTAAGGTAAGGTTAAGGGTTACGGTTAGGTTTAGGGTTAGGGTTAGGTTAAGAGTAAGTGTTAGGGTTAGGTTTAGGTTTAGGGTTAGGGTTATTTTTGGGTTAATGTAAGGGTAAGGGTTAGGGTTAGGGTTAGGGTTAGGATAAGGGTAAGGGTTAGGGTTAGGGTTAGGGTTAGGGGTTAGGTTTAGGGTTAGGGTAAGGGTTAGGGTTAGGGTTAGGGTTTGGTTTAGGGTTAGGGTTAGGGTAAGGGTAAGTGTTAGTGTTAGTGTTAGGGTTAGGGTTAGGGTAGGGGTAAGTGCTAGGGATAGGGTTAGGTTTAGAATAAGGATAATGGTTAGGATTAGGGTTAGGGTTAGGGGTTAGGGTTAGGATTAGGGTTAGGGGTGATGGTTAGTGTTAGGGTTAGGTTAAGGGTTAGGGTTAGGGTTAAGGTTAAGATAAGGGTTAGGTTTAGGATTAGGTTTAGGGAAAGGGTAAGTGTTAGGGTTAGGGTTAGTGTTAGGGTAACGGTTAAGGTTAGGGTTAGGTTTAGGGTTAGGGTAAGAGTAAGGGTTAGGGTTAGGGTTAGTTTAGGGTTAGGGTAAGGGTTAGGGTTAGGGTTAGGATTAGGGTATGGTTTAGGGTAAGGGTAAGTGCTAGGGTTAGGGTTAGGGTTAGGATAAGGATACTGGTTAGGATTAGGGTTAGGGTTAGGGGTTAGGATTAGGGTTGGGGTTAGGGTTAGGGTTAGGGGTCATTGTTAGTGTTAGGGTTAGGTTAAGGGTTAGGGTTAGGGTTATGGTTAAGATAAGGGTTAGGGTTAGTATTAGAGTTAGGGTAAGGTTAAATGTTAGTGTTAGGGTTAGGGTTCGGGTAAGGGTTAGGGTTAGCGTTAGGTTTAGGGTTAAGGTTAAGGTTAGGGTTAGGCTTAAGGTAAGGTTAAGGGTTACGGTTAGGTTTAGGGTTGGGGTTAGGTTAAGAGTAAGGGTTAGGGTTAGGTTGAGGTTTAGGGTTAGGGTTATTTTTGGGTTAATGTAAGGGTAAGGGTTAGGGTTAGGGTTAGGGTTAGGATAAGGGTAAGGGTTAGGGTTAGGGTTAGTGTTAGGGGTTAGGGTTAGGGTTAGGATAAGGGTTAGGGTTAGGGTTAGGGTTAGGGTTAGGTTTAGGGTTAGTGTTAGGGCAAGGGTAAGGGTTAGGGTTAGGGTTAGGGTTAGGGTTAGGGTAAGTGTTATGGTAAAGTTCAGGGTTAGGCTTAGGTTTAGGTTTTGGGTTAAGTTTAGGGTTAGGGTTAAGGTAACGGTAAGTGTTAGGGTTAGGGTTAGGGTTAGGATAAGGGTAAGGGTTAGGGTTAAGGTTAGGGTTAGGGGTTATGGTTAGGGTTAGGTTTAGGGTTAGGGTTATGGTAAGGATAAGGTTTCGGGTTAGGGATAGGGTTAGGGTTAGAGTTAGGGTTAGGTTTATTGTTAGGGTTAGGGTAAGGTTAAGGGTTAGGGTTAGGGATTAGGGTTAGGTTTAAGGTTAGGGTTACTGTTAGGGTAAGGGTAAGTGTTAAGTCAGGGTTAGGGTTAGGGTTAGGGTTAATGTAAGGGTAAGGGTTAGGGTTAGGGTTAGGGATAGAGTAAGGGTAAGGGTTAGGTTTAGGTTTAGGGTTAAGATTAGGGTAAGGGTAAGTGTTAAGTTTAGGTTTAGTGTTAGGGTTAAGGTACGGGTACGGATTAAGTTTAGGATTAGGTTTAGGATTAGGGTTAGAGTTAGGGTTAGGGTTAGGATAGGGATAAGGTTTAGGGTTAAGGTTAGGGTTAGGGTTAGCTTCTCGGTAAGGGTAAGGGTTAGGGTTAGGGTTAGGGTTAAGGTAAGGTTAACGTTTAGTGTTAAGGTTATGGTTATGTTTAGGGTAGGGTTAAGGTTTAGGGTTAGGGTTAGGGTTAAAGTTAGGGTTAGGCTTAAGGTAAGGTTAAGGGTTACGGTTAGGTTTAGGGTTAGGATTAGGTTAAGAGTAAGGGTTAGGGTTAGGTTTAGGTTTAGGGATAGGGTTATTTTTGGTTTAATGTAAGGGTAAGGGTTAGGGTTAAGTTTAGGGTTAGAGTTAGGTTTAGGGTAAGGGTAATGGTTAGGGTTAGGATTACGGTTAGGGTTAGGGTAAGGGTTAGTTAGGGTTATGGCTAGGTTTAGGGTTAGGGTTAGGGTAAGTGTAAGGGTTAGGGTTACGGTTACGGTTAGGGTAAGATAAGGTTTAGGGTTAGGTGTCGGGTTAGGGTAAGGGTTAGGGTTAGGGTTAGGGTTAGCGTTAGGTTTAGGGTTAGGTTAAGGTTAAGAGTTAGGGTTGGGGTTACGGTTAGGGTAAGGGTTAACTTAGGGGTTAGGGTTAGGTTTAGGGTAAGGGTTAGGGTTAGTGTTAGAGTTAGGGTTAGGGTAAGGGTTAGGGTTAGGGTTAGGGTTACGGTTAGGGTAAGGGTAAGTGTTAGGGTTAGGATTAGGGTTAGGGTTAGGTTAAGTGTTATGGTAAAGGTCAGGGTTGGGCTTAGGTTTAGGTTTTGGGTTAAGTTTAGGGTTAGGGTTAGGGTAAGGGTTAGGGTTAGGGTTAGGGTTAGGGTAAGGGTAAGTGTTAGGGCTAGGGTTAGGGTTAGGGTAAGTGTTATGGTAAAGGTCAAGGTTAGGCTTAGGTTTAGGTTTTGGGTTAAGTTTAGGGTTAGGGTTAAGGTAAGGGTAAGTGTTAGGGTTAGGGTTAGGGTTAGGATAAGGGTAAGGGTTAGGGTTAAGGTTAGGGTTAGGGGTTACGGTTAGGGTTAGGTTTAGGGTTAGGGTTATGGTAAGGATAAGGTTTCGGGTTAGGGGTAGGGTTAGGGTTAGAGTTAGGGTTAGGTTTATTGTTAGGGTTAGGGTAAGGTTAAGGGTTAGGGTTAGGGATTAGGGTTAGGTTTAAGGTTAGGGTTACTGTTAGGGTAAGGGTAAGTGTTAAGTCAGGGTTAGGGTTAGGGTTAGGGTTAGGGTAAGGGTTAGATTTAGGGTTAGGGTAAGGTGTATGGGTAGGGTTAGGGTTATTGTTAGGGTTAGCTTTAGGGTAAGGGTAAGGGTTAGGGTTAGGTTTAGGGTTAAGGTAAGGTTAAGGTTTAGTGTTAGGGTTAGCGTTAGGTTTAGGGTAGGGGTAAGGTTTATGGTTAGGGTTAGGTTTAGGTTTAGGGTTAGGGTTAGGGTTAGGGTATGGGTTAAGGTAAGGGTAAGTGTTAGGGTTAGGGTTAGGGTTAGGATAAGGGTAAGGGTTAGGGTTAGGGTTAGGTTTAGGGGTTAGGGTTAGGGTTAGGGTTAGGATTAGAGTTAGGGGTTAGTGTTAGGGTTAGGTTTAGGGATAGTGTTAGGGTAAAATTTAGGGTTAGGGGTGATGGTTAGTGTTAGGGATAGATTAAGGGTTAGGGTTAGGGTTATGGTTAGGATGAGGGTTAGGGTTAGAGTTAAGGTTAGGGTAAGTGTAAGGGTTAGTGTTAGTGTTAGGGTTAGGGTTAGGGTAAGGGTAAGTGCTAGGGTTAGGATTAGGTTTAGAATAAGGATAAGGATTAGGATTAGGGTCAGGGTTAGGGGTTAGGGTTAGGGTTAGGGTTAGGGGTGATGGTTAGTGTTAGGGTTAGGTTAAGGGTTAGGGTTAGGTTTAAGGTTAAGATAAGGGTTAGGTTTAGAATTAGGGTTATGGTAAGGGTAAGGTTTAGGGTTAGGGTTAGTGTTAGGGTAAGGGTTAGGGTTAGGGTTAGGTTTAGGGTTAGGGTAAGGATAAGGGTTAGGGTTAGGGTTAGTTTACGGTAAGGGTAAGGGTTAGGGTTAGGGTTAGGATTAGGGTATGGTTTATGGTAAGGGTAAGTGCTAGGGTTAGGGTTAGGGTTAGGATAAGGATAATGGTTAGGATTAGGGTTAGGGTGAGGGGTTAGGGTTAGGGTTAGCGTTAGGTTTAGGGTTAGGTTTAGGATTAAGGTTAGGGTTAGGCTTAAGATAAGGTTAAGGGTTACGGTTAGGTTTAGGGTTAGGGTTAGGTTAAGAGTAAGGGTTAGGGTTAGGTTTAGGTTTAGGGTTAGGGTTATTTTTGGTTTAATGTAAGGGTAAGGGTTAGGGTTAAGTTTAGGATTAGAGTTAGGGTTAGGGTAAGGGTAATGGTTAGGGTTAGGATTACGGTTAGGGTTAGGGTAAGGGTTAGGGTTAGGGTTATGGTTAGGTTTAGGGTTAGGGTTAGGGTAAGTGTAAGGGTTAGGTTTAGGGTTACGGTTACGGTTAGGGTAAGATAAGGTTTAGGGTTAGGTTTCAGGTTAGGGTAAGGGTTAGGGTTAGGGTTAGGGTTAGAGTAAGGGTTAGGGTTAGGTTAAGGGTAAGAGTTAGGGTTAGGGTTAGGGTTAGGGTAATGGTTAACTTAGGGGTTAGGGTTAGGTTTAGGGTAAGGGTTAGGGTTAGTGTTAGGGTTAGGGTTAGGGTAAGAGTTAGGGTTAGGTTTCATGTTAGGGTAAGGTTTAGGGTTAGGGTTAGGTTAAGGGTAAGTGTTAGGGTTAGGGTTAGGGTTAGGGTAAGTGTTACTGTTAGAGTTAGGGTTAGGGTTAGGGTTAGGGTAAGGGTTAGGGTTAGGGTTAGGGTAAGGGTAAGTGTTAGGGTTAGGGTTAGGGTTAGGGTAAGTGTTAGGGTAAAGGTCAGGGTTAGGCTTAGGTTTAGGTTTTGGGTTATGTTTAGGGTTAGGGTCAGGGTAAGGGTAAGGGTTAAGCTTAGGGTTAGGGGTAGGGTAAGTGTTAGGGTTAGGGTTAGGGTTAGGGTTAGGGTAAGGGTACGGGTTAGTGTTAGGATTAGTGTTAGGGGTTAGGGTTATGGTTTGGTTTAGGGTTAGGGTTAGGGTAAGGGTAAGTGTTAGGGTTAGGTTTAGGGTTAGGGTTAGGATTAGGGTTACAGTTAGGTTTACGGTTAGGATAGGGATAAGGTTTAGGGTTAAGGTTAGTGTTAGGGTTAGGGTTAGGTTTAAGGTTAGGGTTAGGGTGATGGTAAGGATAAGGGATAGGGTTAGGTTTAGGGTTAGGGTTAGGGTAAGGTAAAGATTAGGGTTGGGGTTAGGGTTAGGTTTAGGGTTAGGGGTAGGATTATGGTTAGGGTAAGTGTAAGGTTTAGGGTTAAGGTTAGGGGTAGTGTTAGTTTTAGAATTAATGTTAGCGTTAGGGTAAGGGTAAGGGTTAGGCTTAGGGTTAGGGTTAGGGTTAGGGGTTAGGGTTACGGTTAGAGTAAGGGTTAGGGTTAGTGGTAGGGTTAGGGTTAGGGTAAGGGTTAGGTTTAGGGTTCGGGTTAAGGTAAAAGTAAGGGTTAGGGATAGGGTTAGGGTTAGGGATTAGGGTTAGGTAAGGTTAGGATTACTTTTAGGGTAAGGGTAAGTGTTAGGTTAGGGTTAGGGTTAGGGTAAGGGTTAGGGTTAGGTTTAGGGTAGGGACTAGGGTAAGGGTTAGAGTTAGGTTAAGGGTTAGGGTTTAAGGTTAGGATTAGGGTTAGCTTTAGGTTTAGGGTTAGGTTTAGGGTAAGGGAAAGGGGTACGGTTAGGGTTAGGGTTAGGGTTAGTGTTAGGTTTATGTTAGGGTTAAGGTAAAGGCAACTGTTAGGGTTAGGGTTAGGGTTAAGGTTAAGGTTATGGTTAGGGTTAGGGTTAGGATTAAGGTAAGGGTAAGGGTTAGTGTTAGGGTTAGGGTTAAGGTTAGGGTTACGGTTAGGATTAGGGTTAGGGTTAGGTTAAGGGTTAGGGTGAGTTTAGGGTAAGGGTTAGGTTTAGGTTAGGGTTAGAGTTAGGTTTAGGGTTAGGTGTAGTGTTAGAGTTAGGGTTAGGGTTAGAGTTAGGTTTAGGGTTAGGTTAAGCGTAAGGGTTAGGATTAGGGTTAGGGTTAGGTTAAGGGTTAGTTTTAGGGGTTAGGATTAGGGTTAGGGTTAGGGTTAGGGTTAGTCTAAGGGTTAGGTTTAGTGTTAGGGTTTGGATAAGTGTTAGGGTTAGGGTAGTGTTAGGTTAAGTGTTAGGGTTAGAGTTAGGGTTAGGGTTATGGCTAGGGCAAGGGTTAGGGTTAGGGTTAGGTTTAGGGTAAGGGTAAGTGTTAGGATTAGGGTTAGGGTTAGGGTTAGTGTTAGGGTAAGGATTAGGGTTAGGGTTAGGTTTAGGTTTGGGTTTAAGTTTAGGGTTAGGGTTAGGGTAAGGGTAAGTGTTAATGTTAGTGTTAGGGTTAGGGTAAGTGTTAGGGTTAGGTTTAGGGTTAGGGTTAGGGTAAGGGTATGGTTAGGGTTAGGGTTAGGTTTAGGGTTAGGGTTAGGATTAGGTTTAGGGTTAGGGTTAGGGTAAGGGTAAGGGTTAGGGTTAGGGTTAGCGTTAGGGTAAGGGTAAGGGTTAGGGTTAGGTTTAGGGTTAGAGTTACGGTAAGCGTAAGGGTTAGGTTTAGGGTTAGGGTTAGGGTTAGGTTAGGGTAAGGGTAAGATTAGGGTTAGGGTTAGGGTTAGGTTTAGGGTTAAGGTTATGGTTAGGGTAAGAGTAAAGGTTAGTGTTAGGTTTATGGTTGGGGTTAAGGTAAGGGTAAGGGTTAAATTTAGGGTTAGGGTTAGGATTAGGTTTACGGTTAGGGTTAGGGTTAGGATAAGGATAAGGATAAGGTTTAGATTTAAGGTTAGGGTTAGGGTTAGGGTTAGGGTTAAGGTTAGAATTATGGTTAGGGTAAGGGTAAGGGTTACGGTTAAGGTTAGGGTTAGGGTTAGGTTTAGGGTTAGGGTTAGGGTTAGGGTTAGGGTAAGGGTAAGGGCTAAGGTTAGGATTAGGGTTAGGGTTAGGGTAATGGTTAGGGTTAGGGTTAGGTTTAGGGTTAGGGTTAGGGTAAGGGTAAGGTTTAGGGTTAGGGTTAGGTTTAGGGTTGAGTTTTAATGTTAGGTTTAGAGTTAGGGTAAGGGTAAGGGTTAGGATTAGGTTTAGGGTTAGGGTAAGGTTTATTGTTAGGGTTATGTTTAGGGTTACGGTTAGGGTTAGGTTAAGGGTATGTGTTAGGGTTAGGGTTAGGGTTAGGGTTAGGCTTAGTGTTAGGGTTAGCGTTAGGGTAAGGGTTAGGGTTAGGGTTAGGGTTAAGGTGAGGGTTACGTTTAGGTTTTGGGTTAGGGTTAGGGTTAGGGTAAGGGTAAGGGTTAGGGTAAGATTAGGGTTAGGTTTAGGGTTATGTTTAGAGTTACGGTTAGGGTTCGAGTTAGAGTTAGGGTAATGGTATGTGTTAGGGTTACGGTTAGGGTTAGGGTTAGGGTTAGGATTAGCGTTAGGGTAAGGTTAAGGGTTAGGTTTAGGGTTAGGGTTAGGTTAAAGGTTAGGGTTACGGTTAGGGTTAGGCTTAGTTTTAGTGTACGGGTTAGGGTTAGGTTTAGTGTTAGGGTTAGGGTAAGGGTAAGGGTTAGGGTTAGGGTTAGGTTTAGGTTTAGGGTAAGTGTTAGGGTTAGGTTTAGGGTAAGGGTAAGGATTATGGTTAGAGTTAGGGTTAGGGGTAGGGTAAGGGTAAGAGTTAGGGTTAGGTTTAGGGTTAGGGTTAGATTTAGGGATAGGGTAAGGTAAGGGTTAGGGTTAGGGTTAGTTCAGGGTTAGGGTAAGGGTTAGGGTTAGGGTTAGTTTTAGGGTATGGGTTACGGTTAGGGTTAGGATAAGGCTAAGGGTTAGGTTTAGGGTTAGGGGTTAGGTTGAGGGTTAGGGTTATGGTTAGGATTAGGGTTAGGGGTTAGTGTTAGGGTTAGGATTAGGGATAGGGTTAGGGTAAGCGTTAGGGTTAGGGGTGATGGTTGGTTTTAGGGTAGGTTAAGGGTTAGGATTAGGGTTAGGGTTAGGATAAGGGTTAGGGTTAGGATTAGGGTAAGGGTGAGGGTAAGTGTTAGTGTTAGGGTAAGGGTTAGGGTTAGGGTAAGGGTTAGGGTTAGGGTTAGGGTTAGGGTTGGGGTTAAGGTTAGGGTTTGGTTACAATAATCGTAAGGGTAAGAGTTAGGGTTAGAGTTACGGTTAGGGTTAGGTTAAGGGTAAGGGTTAGGGTTAGAGTTAGGGTTAGGTTTAGGGAAAGGGTAAGGGTTACGGTTAGGGGTAGGGTTAGGGTTAGGGTAAGGATTAGGGTTAGGGTTAGGTTTAGGGTAAAAGTAGGGTTAGGGTTAGGGTTAGGGTTAGGGTTAAGGTTATGGTTATGGTTAGGGTTAGGGTTAGGGTGAGAGTTAGGTTTAGGGTTAGGGTTAGGTTAAGGGTAAGTGTTAGGGTTACAGTTAGGATTAGGGTTAGGGAGAGGATAAGGATTAGATTTAGGTTTAAGTTTAGGGTTAGGGTTAGGGTAAGGATTAGGAATAGGGTTAGGGTTAGGGTAAGGGTTAGGGGTAGGGTTAGGGTTAGCATTAAGGTTAGGGTTAGGGTAAGGTGAAGGGTTATGTTTAAGGTTAGGGTTAGGGGTTACGGTTAGGGTTAGGTTTAGGGTTAGGGTTATAGTAAGGGTAAGGGTTCGAATTACGGATAGGGTTCGGGTTAGGGTTAGGGTAAGGGGAAGGGTTAGGGTTAGGTGTTAATGTTAGGTTTAAGGTTAGGTTTACTGTTAGGGTAAGGGTAAGTGTTAGGTTGTGGTTAGGAATAGGGTTAGGGTAAGGGTTAGGGTTAGGGTTATGGTTAGGTTTAGGGTTAGGGTTAGGGTTAGTGTAAGGGTAAGGGTTAGGGTTAAGATTAGGGTTAGGGTTACGGTTAGGGTTAGGATAAGGGTAACGGTTAGGGTTAGGTTTAGTGTTAGTGTTAGGGTAAGGATAAGGGTTAGGGTTAGGGTTAGGTTTAAGGTTAGGGTTACGGTTAGGGTTAGGCTTAGGGTAAGGTAAGTGTTAGGGTTAGGTTTAGGGTTAGGGTTTGGGTAAGTGTAAGGGTTAGGGTTAGGGTTAGGTTTACGGTTAGTGTTAGGGTTAGGGTTACGGTAAGGGTAAGGGTGAGGTATAAGGTTAGGGTTAGTTTTAGGTTTAGGGGTATAGTTACGGTTAGGTAAGGTTAATGATTAGGTTTAGGATTAGGGTTACTGTTAGGGTAATGGATAGGGATAGGGTTAGGGTTAGGTTTATGGTTAGGGTGAGGTTTAGGGTTAGGGTCAGCGTTAGGGTAAGGATTAGGTTTAGGGTTACCGTTACAGTTAGGGTAAGGGTAAGGCTTAGGGTTAGGGTTCGGGTTAGGGCAAGGGTTAGGGTTAGGGTTAGGGTTAGCGTTAGAGTTACGGTTAGTGTTAGGTTAAGTTTAAGAGTTAGGGTTAGGGATAGGGTTAGGGTAAGGGTTAGGGTTTGGGTTTAGGTTTAGTGTTAGGATAAGGATTAGGGTTAGTGGTAGGGTTAGGGTTAGGGTAAGGGTTAGATTTAGGGTTAGGGTTAGCGTAAGGGTAAGGGTTAGTGTTAGGGGTAGGTTTTTGGGTTAGGATTAGGGTTAGGGTTAGGGTTAGCGTTAGGGTAAGGTTAAGGGTTAGGGTTAGGGTAAGGGTTAAGATAAAGGTAAGGGTTAGGATTAGGGTTAGTGTTAGGGTTAGGTTTAGGGTAAGGGTTTGCATTAGGTTTAGGGTTAGGGTAAGGTGTAGGGGTAGGGTTAGGGTTAGGGTTAGCGTTAGAGTAAGGGTAAGGGTTAGGGTTAGGGTTAGGGTTGAGGTAAGGTTAAGGGTTAGGGTTAGGGTTAGGGTAAGGGTTAGTGTTAGGTTTAGGGTAAGGGTAAGTTTGAGACTTTGGGTTAGGGTTAGGGTAAGGGTAACATTTAGGGTTAGGGATTAGGGTTAGGTTTAAGGTTAGGCTTACTGTTAGGGTAAGGGTAAGTGTTAGGTTAGGGTTAGGCTTAGGGTTAGGCTAAGGTTTAGGGTTAGGGTTAGGGTAAGGTGTAGGGGTAGGGTTAGGGTTATGGTTAGGGTTAGCTTTAGGGTAAGGGTAAGGGTTAGGGTTAGGGTTAAGTTAAGGTTAATGGTTAGGGTTAGGGTTAGGGTTAGGATTAGGGTATGGGTTAGGTTTACGGTTAGAGTTAGGGTAAGGGTAAGGGTTAGGGTTAAGGTTAGGGTTAGGGTTAGGGTAAGGGTAAGGGTTGGGGTTAGGTTTAGTGTTAAGTTTAGGGTAAGTGTAAGGGTTAGGTTTAGGGTTAGGGTTAGGTTTATGGTTAGGGTTAGGGTTAAGTTAAGGTTAATGGTTAGGGTTAGGGTTAGGGTTAGGGTTAGGATTAGGGTATGGGTTAGGTTTACGGTTAGAGTTAGGGTAAGGGTAAGGGTTAGGTTTATGGTTAGGTTTAGGGTTAAGGTTAGGGTTAGGCTTAGGGTAAGGTAAGGTTTACGGTTAGGTTTAGGGTTAGGGTTAGGGTAAGTGTAAGGTTTAGGGTTAGGTTTAGGGTTAGGTTTATGGTTAGGGTTACGGTAAGTGTAAGGGTTAGAATTAAGGTTAGGGTTAGGGTTAGGTTTAGGATTTGAGTTAGGGTTAGGGTAAGGGTAATGTTTAAGGTTACGATTAGAGTTACGGTTAGGGTAAGGGTTAGGGTTAGCGTTAGGTTTAGGATAAGGGTTAGGTTTAAAATTAGGGTTAGGGTTAGGTAAGGGTAAGGGTTAGGGTTAGGGTTAAGGTTAGGGTTAGGGTAAGGGTTAGGGTTAGGGGTCAGGCTTAGTGTTAGGGTTAGGTTAAGTGTTAGGTTTAGGGTTAGGATAAGGGGTAGGGTTAGTGTGAGGGTATTTGTTAGGGTTAGTGTTAGGGTTAGGGTAAAGATTAGGATTAGGCTTAGGGTTAGGTTTAGGGTTGGGGTTAGGGTTAGGGTAAGTGTAAGGATTAGGGTTAAGGTTAGGGTTAGGTTTAGGTTTAGGGTTAGGGTAAGGGTAAGGGTTAGGGTTAGGTTTAGGGTTAGTGTTAGGGTTAGGGTAAGGTTAAGGGTTAGGATTAGACTTAGGGTTAGGTTTAGGGTTAAGGTTAGGGTTAGGGTAAGTGTAAGGTTTAGGGTTAAGCTTAGGGTTAGGTTTAGGGTTAGGGTTAGGGTTATTGTATGGGTAAGTGTTAGGGTTAGGTTTAGTGTTAGGGTTAGGGTAAGGGTAAGGGTTAGGTTTAGGTTTAGGGTTAGGGTTAACGTTAGGGTTAGGCTTAGGGTAAGGGTAAGGGTTACCATTAGGTTTAGGGTTAGGGTTAGGTTAAGAGTAAGGATTAGGGTTAGGTTTAGGTTTAGGGTTAGGGTTAGGGTTTGGGTTACTGTAAGGGTAAGGGTTAGGGTTAAGGTTAGGGTTAGAGTTAGGTTTCGGGTAAGGGTAAGGGTTAGGGTTGGGGTTAGGGTTAGGTTTAGGGTTAGGGTGAGGTGTATGGGTAGGGTTAGGGTTAGGGTTAGGTTTAGGTTTAGGGCAAGGGTAAGGTTTAGGGTTAGGGTTAGGGTTAGGTTTAGGGTAAGGGTAGTAGTTAGGGTAGGGTTAGGGTTAGGGTTTGTTTAGGGTAAAGGTAAGGGTTAGGGTTAGGTTTAGGAAAAGGGTAAGGGTTAGGGTTAGGGTTCGGGTTAGGGGTTAGGGTTAGGGTTAGGGGTAGGGTTAGGATTAGGGTTAGGGGTTAGTGTTAGGGTTAGGGTTAGGTATAGGGTTAGGGTAAGGGTTAGGTTTATGGGGGATGGTTAGTGTTAGGGTTAGATTAAGGGTTAGGGTTAGGGTTAGGGTTAGGATAAGGGTTAGGGTTAGGATTACGGTTAGGGTAAGTGTAAGTCTTAGTGTTAGGGTTAGGGCTACGTTTAGGGTTACGGTTAGGTTTAGGGTTAGATTTAGGGTTGGGGTTAAGTTTAGGGTTTGGTTACCGTAAGGGTAAGGGTAAGGGTTAGGGTTAGGGTTACGGTTAGGGTTAGGGTTAGGGTTAGGGTTAGGTTAAGGGTAAGGGTTAGAGTTAGAGTTAGGGTTAGGGTTAGGGAAAGGGTAAGGGTTAGGGTTAGGTTTAGGGTTAGGGTAAGGATTAGGGTTAGGGTTAGGGTTAGGATAAGAGTAGGGTTAGGGTTAGGGTTAGGATTAGGGTTAAGGTTATGGTTACAGTTAGGGTTAGTGTTAGGTTTAGGTTTAGGGTTAGGGTTAGGTTAAGGGTAAGTGTTAGGCTTACAGTTAGGGTTAGGGTTAGTGAGAGGGTTAGGGTAAGGGTAGGGTTAGGGTTAGGGTTAGGATTAGGGTTAGAATTAAGGTTAGGGTTAGGGTTAGGGTAAGGGTAAGTGTTAGAGTTAAGGTTAGGGTTAGGGGTTACGGTTAGGGTTAGGGTTAGGTTTAGGGTTATTGTAAGGGCAATGTTTCGGGTTAGGGATAGGGTTAGGGTTAGGGTTAGGGTTAGGTTTAGAGTTAGGGTTAGGGTAAGGGTAAGGGTTAGGATTAGGGATTAGGGTAAGGTTTAAGGTTAGGGTTACTGTTAGGGTAAGGATAAGTGTTAGGTCAGGGTTAGGGTTAGGGTTAGGGTTAGGGTAAGTGTTAGGGTTAGGGTTAGGTAAGGGTAAGTGTTAGGGTTAGGTTTAGGGTTAGGGTTAGGGTTAGGGTTAGGCTTAGGGTAAGGGTTAGGGTTAGGATTAGTGTTAGGGTAAGGGTTAGGGTTAGTGTTAGTTTAAGGGTAAGTGTTAGGGTTAAGGTTAGGGTTAGGGTAAGTGTTAGGGTTAGAGTTAGGGTTAGGGTTAGGGTTAGGGTAAGGGTTAGGGTTAGGGTTAGGGTTAGGGTAAGGTGTATGGGTAGGGTTAGGGTTAGGGTTAGGTTTAGGTTTAGGGCAAGGGTAAGGTTTAGGGTTAGGGTTAGGGTTAGGTTTAGGGTAAGGGTAGTAGTTAGGGTAGGGTTAGGGTTAGGGTTTGTTTAGGGTAAAGGTAAGGGTTATGGTTAGGTTTAGGAAAAGGGTAAGGGTTAGGGTTAGGGTTCGGGTTAGGGGTTAGGGTTAGGGTTAGGGGTAGGGTTAGGATTAGGGTTAGGGGTTAGTGTTAGGGTTAGGGTTAGGTATAGGGTTAGGGTAAGGGTTAGGTTTATGGGGGATGGTTAGTGTTAGGGTTAGATTTATGGTTAGGGTTAGGGTTAGGGTTAGGATAAGGGTTAGGGTTAGGATTACGGTTAGGGTAAGTGTAAGTCTTAGTGTTAGGGTTAGGGCTACGTTTAGGGTTACGGTTAGGTTTAGGGATAGATTTAGGGTTGGGGTTAAGTTTAGGTTTTGGTTACCGTAAGGGTAAGGGTAAGGGTTAGGGTTAGGGTTACGGTTAGGGTTAGGGTTAGGGTTAGGGTTAGGTTAAGGGTAAGGGTTAGAGTTAGAGTTAGGGTTAGGGTTAGGGAAAGGGTAAGGGTTAGGGTTAGGTTTAGGGTTAGGGTAAGGATTAGGGTTAGGGTTAGGGTTAGGATAAGAGTAGGGTTAGGGTTAGGGTTAGGATTAGGGTTAAGGTTATGGTTACAGTTAGGGTTAGTGTTAGGTTTAGGTTTAGGGTTAGGGTTAGGTTAAGGGTAAGTGTTAGGCTTACAGTTAGGGTTAGGGTTAGTGAGAGGGTTAGGGTAAGGGTAGGGTTAGGGTTAGGGTTAGGATTAGGGTTAGAATTAAGGTTAGGGTTAGGGTTAGGGTAAGGGTAAGTGTTAGAGTTAAGGTTAGGGTTAGGGGTTACGGTTAGGGTTAGGTTTAGGTTTAGGGTTATTGTAAGGGCAATGTTTCGGGTTAGGGATAGGGTTAGGGTTAGGGTTAGGGTTAGGTTTAGAGTTAGGTTTAGGGTAAGGGTAAGGGTTAGGATTAGGGATTAGGGTAAGGTTTAAGGTTAGGGTTACTGTTAGGGTAAGGATAAGTGTTAGGTCAGGGTTAGGGTTAGGGTTAGGGTTAGGGTAAGTGTTAGGGTTAGGGTTAGGTAAGGGTAAGTGTTAGGGTTAGGTTTAGGGTTAGGGTTAGGGTTAGGGTTAGGCTTAGGGTAAGGGTTAGGGTTAGGATTAGTGTTAGGGTAAGGGTTAGGGTTAGTGTTAGTTTAAGGGTAAGTGTTAGGGTTAAGGTTAGGGTTAGGGTAAGTGTTAGGGTTAGAGTTAGGGTTAGGGTTAGGGTTAGGGTAAGGGTTAGGGTTAGGGTTAGGGTTAGGGTAAGGGTAAGTGTTAGGGTTAGGGTTAGGGTTAGGTTAAGTGTGAGGGTAAAGGTCAGGTTTTGGCTTAGGTTTAGGTTTTGGGTTAAGTTTAGGGTTCGGGTTAGGGTAAGGGTAAGGGTTAATGTTAGGGTTAGGGGTAGGGTAAGTGTTAGGGTTAGGATTAGTGTTAGGGGTTAGGGTTAGGGTTAGGTTTAGGGTTAGGGTTAGGGTAAGGGTAAGGGTTAGGTTTAGGGTGAGGTTTAGGGTTAGGGTTAGCGTAAGGGTAAGGGTTAAGGCTAGGGTTAGGGTTAGGGTAAGGGTAAAGGTTAGGGTTAAGGTTAGGGTTAGGGTTAGGTTAAGGGTTAGGTTTAGGGTTAGGGTTAAGATTAGGGTAAGGGTAAGTGTTAGGTTTAGGTTTAGGGTTAGGGTTAAGGTAAGGGAACGGGTTAAGTTTAGTGTTAGGGTTAGGATTAGGGTTACAGTTAGGGTTAGGGTTAGGATAGGGATTAGGTTTAGGGTTAAGGTTAGGGTTAGGGTTAGGGTTAGGATTAGGTTTAAGGTTAGGGTTAGGGTGAGGTTAAGGATAAGGGTTAGTGTTAGGTTTAGGGTTAGGGTTAGGGTAAGGGTAAAGGTTAGGGTTGGGGTTACGGTTAGGTTTAGGGTTAGAGGTAGGATTATGGTTAGGGTAAGTGTAAGGGTTAGGGTTAAGGTTATTGGTAGTGTTAGTTTTAGAATTAATGTTAGCGTTAGGGTAAGGGTAAGGGTTAGGGTTAGGGTTAGGGTTAGGGTTAGGGGAAGGGGAAGGGTTAGGTTTAGGGTTAGGGTTAGGTTTAGTGTTGGGGTTAAGGTTAGGGTTAGGGTAAGGGTTAGGGTAAGGGTAGGGTTAGTTTAGGGTTATGTTTAGGGTTAGGGTTAGGGTAAGGGTATGTGTTAGGGTTACGGTTAGGGTTAGGTTAAGGGTAGCGTTAGGGTAAGGTTAAGGTTTAGCGTTAGGGTTAGGATTAAGTTAAGGGTAAGGGTTAGGGTTAGGGTTAGATTTAGGGTAAGGGTTAGTGTTAGGTGTATGGTTAGGGTAAGGTGTAGGGGTAGGGTTAGGGTTAGGGTTTTCGTTAGTGTAAGGGTAAGGGTTAGGGTTAGGGTTAGGGTAAAAGTAAGGTTAAGGGTTAGGGTTGGGGTTAGGGTTAGGTTTAGGGTAAGGGTTAGGGTAAGGTTTAGGGTAAGAGTAAGGTTTAGGGTTAGGGTTAGGGTTAGGGTTAGGGTAAGGGTAAGAGTTAGGGTAAGGGTTAGTGTTAGGGTTAGGTTTAGGGTTTGGGTAAGTGGAAGGGTTAGGATTAGGGTTAGTTTAGGGTTAAGGTAAGGGTTAGGGTTAGGGTATGTGTTAGGGTAAGGGTAAGTGCTAGGGTTAGGGTTAGGCTTAGCATAAGGATAAGGGTTAGGATTAGGGGTAGGGTTAGGGGTTAGGGTTAGGGTTAGGGTTCGGGTTAGGGTTAGGGGTGATGGTTAGTGTTAGGGTTAGGTTAAGGGTTACGGTTAGGATTATGGTTAGGATAAGGGTTAGGGTTAGGATTAGGGTTAGGGTAAAGGTAAATGTTAGGGTTAGGCTTAGAGTAAGGGTTAGGGTTAGGGTTAGGGTTGGGGTAAGTTTCTGGTTTGGTTACGGTAAGGGTAAGGGTAAGGGTTAGGGTTAGGGTTACGGTTAGGTTTAGGGTAAGGGTTAGTTTTAGGTTTGGGTTAGGGTTAGTGTAAGGATTAGGGTTAGGGTTAGGGTAAGGGTTAGGGTTAGGGTTAGTGGTAGGGTAAGGGTAGGGTTAGGGTTAGCGTTAGGGTTAGGGTAAGGGTTAGGTTTAGGGTTAGGTTTAGGTTTATGGTTAGGGTTAGGTTTTGGGTTAGGGAAAGGATAAGGGTTAGGGGGATAAGGGTTAGGGGTAAGGTTAGGTTTAGGGTTAGGTTTAGGGTTAAGGTAAGGGTTAGGCTTAGGGTAAGGTTAAGGGTTACGGTTAGGTTTAGGATTAGGGTTAGGGTAAGGGTAAGGGTTAGGCTTAGGTTTAGGGTTAGGTTTAGGGTTAGGGTTACGGCAAGTGTAAGAGTTAGGATTAAGGTTAGGGTTAGGGTTAGGTTTAGGGTTTGAGTTAGGTTTAAAATTAGGGTTAGGGTTAGGGTAAGGGTAAGGGTTATGGTTAGGGTTAGGGTTAGGGTAAGGGTTAGGGTTAGGGGTCAGGGTTAGTGTTAGGGTTAGGTTAAGTGTTAGGTTTAGGGTTAGGATAAGGGGTAGGGTTAGTGTAAGGGTACATGTTAGGGTTAGTGTTAGGGTTAGGGTAAAGATTAGGGTTAGGCTTAGGGTTAGGTTTAGGGTTGGAGTTAGGGTTAGGGTAAGTGTAAGGATTAGGGTTAAGGTTAGGGTTAGGTTTAGGTTTAGGGGTAGGGTAAGGGTAAGGGTTAGGGTTAGGTTTAGGGTTAGGGTTAGGGTTAGGGTAAGGTTAAGGGTTAGGATTAGCGTTAGTGTTAGGTTTAGGGTTAAGATTAGGGTTAGGGTAAGTGTAAGGATAAGGGTTAAGCTTAGGGTTAGGTTTTGGGTTAGGGTTAGGGTTATTGTAAGGGTAAGTGTTAGGGTTAGGTTTAGTGTTAGGGTTAGGGTAAGGGTAAGGGTTAGTTTTAGGTTTAGGGTTATGGTTAAGGTTAGGGTTAGGCTTAGGGTACGGGTAAGGTTTACCGTTAGGTTTAGGGTTAGGGTTAGGTTAAGAGTAAGGATTAGGGTTAGGTTTAGGTTTAGGGTTAGGGTTAGGGTTTGGGTTACTGTAAGGGTAAGGGTTAGGGTTAAGGTTAGGGTTAGAGTTAGGGTTAGGGTAAGGGTAATTGTTAGGGTTAGGATTAGGGTTAGGGTAATGGTTGGGTTAGGGTTAGGGTTAGGTTTAGAGTTAGGGTTAGGGTAAATGTAAGGGTTAGGTTTAGGGTTACGGTTACGGTTAGGGTAAGGTAAGGTTTAGGGTTAGGTTGAGGGTTAGGGTTAGGTTTAGGTTTAGGGATATGGTAAGGTGTATGGGTAGGGTTAGGGTTAGGGTTAGGGTTAGCGTTAGGGTAAGGGTAAGTGTTAGGGTTGGGGTTAGGGTTAGGTTTAGGGAAAGGGTTAGGGTTAGGTTTAGGGTTAGGGTTAGGGTTAGTTTAGGGTAAGGGTAAGTGTTAGGGGTTGGGTTAGGGTTAGGATTAGTGGTAGCATTAGGGTAAGGGTAAGGTTTAGGGTTAGGGTTTGGGTTAGGGTTAAGGTAAGGGTAAGGGTTAGGGTTAGGGTTAGGTTTAGGGAAGGGTTAGGGTTAGGTTTAGGCTAAGGGTAAGGTTTAGGGTTGCGGTTAGGGTTAGGGTTAGGGTTATCATAAGGGTAAGGGTTAAAGTTAGGGTTAGGGTTAAGGTTAGGTTTAGTGTTAGGGTAAGGGAAAGGGTAAGGTTTAGGGTTAGGGTTAGGGTAAGTGTTAGGGTTAGCGTTAGGGTTAGGGCAGGGTTTTAGGTAAGGGTAAGTGTTAGGTTTAGGGTTAGGGTTAAGTTTAGGTTAAGGGTAAGGGTTAGGTTTAGGGGTGGAGTTAGGGTTAGTTTTAGGGTTAGGGGTTAGGGTTAGGGTTAGGGGTAGTGTTAGGTTTAGGGTTAGGGTTAGGGTAAGGTTTAGGTTTAGGTTGAGGGTAAGGGTAAGGGTTAGGTTTAGGGTTAGGTTTAGGTTAAGGTTGGGGTTAAGGTTAGGGATAGGGTTAGGGTAAGGGTAAGGGTTAGGGTTAGGGTTAGGTTTAGGGTTAGGGTAAGGGTAAGGGTTAGGGTTAGGGTTAGGGTTTAGTTTAGGGTTAGGGTTAGGGTTAGGGTTAGGGTTAGGGTAAGGGTAAGGGTTAGGGTTAGGATTAGGTTTAGGGTTAGGTTAAGGGTTAGGATTAGGTTTAGGTTTAGGGTTAGGTTGAGGGTAAGGGTAAGGGTTAGGTTTAGGGTTAGGTTTAGGTTTAGGGTTGGGGTTAAGGTTAGGGATAGGGTAGGGTAAGGGTTAGGGTTATGGTTAGGGTTAGGGTAAGGTAAGGGTTAGGGTTACGGTTAAGTTTAGGGTTAGGGTTAGGTTTAGGGTTAGGGTTAGGGTAAGGGTAAGGATTAGGTTTAGGGTTAGTGTACGGTTAAGGTTAGAGTTAGGTTTATGGTTAGGGTTTGGGTTAGGTTTAGTGTTAGGGTTAGGTTAAGGGTTAGGGTTAGGGTTAGGGTTAGGATTAGGGTTAGGTTTAGGGTTACGGTTAGTGTTAGGGTAAGGGTAAGGGTAAGGGTTAGGGTTAGGTTAAGGGTTAGGGTTAGGGTTGGGGTTAGGATTAGGTTTAGGGTAAGGGTAAGGGTTAGGGTTAGGGTTAGGGTTAGGGTTAGTGTTAAGGTTAAGGTTGAGGTTAGGGTTAGAGTAAGGGTAAAATTTAGGGTTAGGGTTAGGGTTAAGGTTAGGTTTAGGTTTAGGGTAAGTGTAACAGTAAGGGTTAGGGTTAGGGTTAGGTTTAGGGTTAGGGTAAGGTTAGGGTTAGCATTAGGGTTAGGGTAGGGGTTAGGGTAATGGCAAGTGTTAGGGTTAGGGTTAGGGTTAGGATAAGGGTAAGGGTTAGGGTTAGGGTTAGGGTTAGGGTTACGGTTAGGGATAGGGTAAGGGTAAGGGTAAGGGTTAGGGTTAGGTTTAGGGTTAGGTTTAGGGTTAGGGTTAGGATTAGGGTTTGAGTTAGAGTTAGCGTAAGGTTAATGTTTAAGGTTACGATTAGAGTTACGGTTAGGGTAAGGGTTAGGGTTAGGGTTAGGTTTAGGATAAGGGTTAGGTTTAAAATTAGGGTTAGGGTTAGGGTAAGGGTAAGGGTTAGGATTAGGGTTAGGGTAGGGTAAGGGTTAGGGTTAGGGGTCAGGGTTAGTGTTAGGGTTAGGTTAAGTGTTAGGTTTAGGGTTAGGATAAGGGGTAGGGTTAGTGTAAGGGTACTTTTTAGGGTTAGTGTTAGGGTTAGGGTAAAGATTAGGGTTAGGCTTAGGGTTAGGTTTAGGGTTGGAGTTAGGGTTAGGGTAAGTGTAAGGATTAGGGTTAAGGTTAGGGTTAGGTTTATGTTTAGGGGTAGGCTAAGTGTAAGGGTTAGGGTTAGGTTTAGGGTTAGGGTTAGGGTTAGGGTAAGTTTAAGGGTTAGGATTAGCGTTAGGGTTAGGTTTAGGGTTAAGGTTAGGGTTAGGGTAAGTGTAAGGATTAGGGTTAAGCTTAAGGTTAGGTTTAGGGTTAGGGTTAGGGTTATTGTAAGGGTAAGTGTTAGGGTTAGGTTTAGTGTTAGGGTTAGGGTAAGGGTAAGGGTTAGTTTTAGGTTTAGGGTTAGGGTTAAGGTTAGGGTTAGGCTTAGGGTAAGGGTAAGGGTTACCGTTAGGTTTAGGGTTAATGTTAGGTTAAGAGTAAGGATTAGGGTTAGGTTTAGGTTTAGGGTTAGGGTTAGGGTTTGGGGTACTGTAAGCGTAAGGGTTAGGGTTAGGGTTAGGGTTAGGGTAATGGTTAGGGTTAGGATTTGGGTTAGGGTTAGGGTAAGGGTTGGGTTAGGGTTAGGGTTAGGTTTAGAGTTAGGGTTAGGGTAAATGTAAGGGTTAGGTTTAGGGTTACGGTTACGGTTAGGGTAAGGTAAGGTTTAGGGTTAGGATTAGGGTTAGGGTTAGGGTTAGGGGTTAGGGTTAGGGTAAGGTGTATGGGTAGGGTTAGGGTTAGGGTTAGGTTTAGCGTTAGGGTAAGGGTAAGTGTTAGGGTTGGGGTTAGGGTTAGGTTTAGGGAAAGTGTTAGGGTTAGTGTTAGGGTTAGGGTTAGGGTTAGTTTAGGGTAAGGGTAAGTGTTAGGGGTAGGGTTAGGGTTAGGATTAGTGTTAGCATTAGGGTAAGGGTAAGGTTTAGTGTTAGGGTTTGGGTTAGGGTTAAGGTAAGGGTAAGGGTTAGGGTTAGGGTTAGGTTTAGGGAAGGGTTAGGGTTAGGTTTAGTCTAAGGGTAAGGTTTAGGGTTACGGTTAGGGTTAGGGTTAGGGTTATCATAAGGGTAAGGGTTAAAGTTAGGGTTAGGGTTAAGGTTAGGTTTAGTGTTATGGTAAGGGAAAGGGTAAGGTTTAGGGTTAGGGTTAGGGTAAGTGTTAGGGTTAGCGTTAGGGTTAGGGCAGGGTTTTAGTTAAGGGTAAGTGTTAGGTTTAGGGTTAGGGTTAGGGTTAGGTTAATGGTAAGGGTTAGGTTTAGGGGTGGGGTTAGGGTTAGTTTTAGGGTTAGGGGTTAGGGTTAGGGTTAGGGGTAGTGTTAGGTTTAGGGTTAGGGTTAGGGTAAGGTTTAGGTTTAGGTTGAGGGTAAGGGTAAGGGTTAGGTTTAGGGTTAGGTTTAGGTTAAGGTTGTGGTTAAGTTTAGGAATAGGGTTAGGGTAAAGGTAAGGGTTAGGGTTAGGGTTAGGTTTAGAGTTAGGTTAAGGGTTAGGGTTAGGGTTAGGGTTAGGGTTTAGTTTAGGGTTAGGGTTAGGGTTAGGGTTAGGGTAAGGGTAAGGGTTAGGGTTAGGATTAGGTTTAGGGTTAGGGTAAGGGTTAGGATTAGGGTTAGGTTTAGGGTTAGGTTGAAGGTAAGGGTAAGGGTTAGGTTTAGGGTTAGGTTTAGGTTTAGGGTTCGGGTTATGGTTAGGGATAGGGTTAGGGTAAGGGTTAGGGTTATGGTTAAGTTTAGGGTTAGGGTTAGGTTTAGGGTTAGGGTTAGGGTAAGCGTAAGGGTTAGGGTTATGATTAAGTTTAGGGTTAGGGTTAGGGTTAAGGTTAGATTTAGGGTTAGGGTAAGGGTAACGGTAAGGGTTAGGGTTAGGGTTAGGTTTAGGGTTAGGGTAAGGTTAGGGTTAGCATTAGGGTTAGGATAGGGGTTAGGGTAATGGCAAGTGTTAGGGTTAGGGTTAGGGTTAGGATAAGGGTAAGGGTTAGGGTTAGGGTTAGGATTAGGGTTACGGTTAGGGTTAGGGTAAGGGTAAGGGTAAGGGTTAGGGTTAGGTTTAGGGTTAGGTTTAGTGTTAGGGTTAGGATTAGGGTTTGAGTTAGAGTAAGCGTAAGGGTAATGTTTAAGGTTACGATTAGAGTTACGGTTAGGATAAGGGTTAGGGTTAGGGTTAGGTTTAGGATAAGGGTTAGGTTTAAAATTAGGGTTAGGGTTAGGGTAAGGGTAAGGTTTAGGGTTAGGGTTAGGGTTAGGGTAAGGGTTAGGGTTAGGGGTCAGGGTTACTGTTAGGGTTAGGTTAAGTGTTAGGTTTAGGGTTAGGATAAGGGGTAGGGTTAGTGTAAGGGTACTTGTTAGGGTTTGAGTTAGGGTTAGCGTAAGGGTAATGTTTAAGGTTACGATTAGGGTTACGGTTAGGGTAAGGGTTAGGGTTAGGGTTAGGTTTAGGATAAGGTTTAGGTTTAAAATTAGGGTTAGGGTTAGGGTAAGGGTGAGGGTTAGGGTTAGGGTTAGGGTTAGGGTAAGGGTTAGGGTTAGGGGTCAGGGTTAGTGTTAGGGTTAGTTTAAGTGTTAGGTTTAGGGTTAGGATAAGGGGTAGGGTTAGTGTAAGGGTACTTGTTAGGGTTAGAGTGAGGGTTAGGGTAAATATTAGGGTTAGGCTTAGGGTTAGGTTTAGGGTTGGAGTTAGGGTTAGGGTAAGTGTAAGGATTAGGGTTAAGGTTAGGGTTAGGTTTAGGTTTAGACGTAGGGTAAGGGTAAGGGTTAGGGTTAGGTTTAGGGTTAGGGTTAGGGTTAGGGTAAGGTTAAGGGTTAGGATTAGCGTTAGGGTTAGGTTTAGGGTTAAGGTTAGGGTTAGGTTAGGTTTAGGGGTAGGGTAAGGTGTAAGGGTTAGGGTTAGGTTAGGAGTTAGGTTAGGTTAGGGGTAGGGTTAGGGTAGGGTAGGGGTAGGGTTAGGTGTTAGGGTTAGGGTTAGGGTTAGGGTTAGGGTTAGGGTTAGGGTTAGGTGTTAGGTAGGGTAGGGTTAGGGTTAGGGTAGGTTAGGGTTAGGGTTAGGGTTAGGGGTAGGGTTAGGGGGTAGGTTTAGGGTAGGGTTAGGGTTAGGTTAGGGTTAGGGTTAGGGTTAGGGGTTAGGGTTAGGGTTAGGGTTTAGGGTTAGGTAGGGTTAGGTTAGGGTTAGGGTTAGGGTTAGGGTTAGGTGTAAGGAGTTAGGGTTAGGTTAGGGTTAGGTTAGGTTAGGGTAGGGTAGGGTAGGGTTAGGGTTAGGTTAGGTTAGGGGTAGGGTAAGGGTAGGGGGTTAGGGTTAGGGTTAGGGTTAGGGTAGGGTTAGGGTTAGGGTAAGGGTTAGGGTTAGGTTTAGGGTAAGGGTTAGGTTAGGGTTGGGGTTAGGGTTAGGGTAAGGGTAGGTTAGGGTTAGGGTTAGGTTAGGTTAGGTTAGGGTTAGGAGGTTAGGGTTAGGGTAAGGGGTTAGGGTTAGGGGTTAGGGTTGTAGGGTTAGGGTAGGTAAGGGTTAGGGGTTAGGGTTAGGGTTAGGGTTAGGGTAGAGGTTAGGGTTAGCATTAGGGTTAGGGTAGGGGTTAGGGTAATGGCAAGTGTTTAGGGTTAGG